>CM076581.1:989664780-990102607 GCA_034641835.2 Pinus albicaulis
GCTTGCTACTCCCAAAACACCCATCATGAGCTAATGTGATTCATTTTCACCATGTCTGGTCACCTTTGGCCTCAAGCCCATTGTTCTTGTGTTGCCCAACCCCTCCACTACTACCTAAGGTCACCAACCAATCAACTCTCTTATGTCTCCCAAATGTCTCAAGCATTGATGATCTCAAAACTATCTCTATAGGCTCTTTAGATAAATCAAGTACATTGGATTTTTTTTGAATCTTCAATACAGTATTTTATCATAAACTCTATCTCACACTTGATAGAGCCCAGGGTAGATTTGGTACCCTTCAAGTCTCTATTTTTACCTACAAGGAGACTGCTTTCAGAGAAGGAAAGGGACAAGTAACTTTGTATTAAAATGATGAAGAGAACCTTCAAGGAAGGCCTTTGGTCTAAAGCATGAATCTAGTAAAGGGAAAACTGCCCTGTTCTCACTTTCCTACCAGGAAGACTAAAAGGGCCATCATATCAGCTATGACGTAAGGTAAAAGAGGAAAAAAATCATCACAGGAAGATCATCAGTGAAAAAGAGACAACAACAAGCAAATGTTTTAGAAAGATCAGGGTTAGCAAATGTTTTTTTCCAAATAAGGAATCAATGTTAAGATTTGCAAGGGCAGAGGTCACCTAACTCCATCAAAGCACAAATTGAAAAATTTTCAAAAAAGATAAATGAGTTTTGATAGGTTTCTAAGAACTTAGAAAACAACACTGTTTATATTTTTCTAAGTAGCCCTAAAAACCCAGGAATTTGGAAAAATGAGAAAATGACTAAGAAATGATGATGAAACCTCCTTCATCACAGCAGATGGCTACCAGAGAATTTCAAGTTACCTCTCTAGGGTTTGTCAAAAAACAACACTATTTCACCTGCACAAAAAGGAGAAATGGCAAAGAGTATCAGTTTAAAGGGGCTAATCTCACCAAAGGGTAAAATGAGAGGTTGTAAAAGAAGATCAAAAAGCTGGACATAAATTGTTATCAAAATGGCCTAAGAAGCAAGTATACCCCTGGTTTACATCTTAGTAGTAAACTCCCAACATAGGCCTCCTTGTCAAAATATTATTCTGCAAAAGATGACAGAGACATAAGTAATATTTTACAAAAATTGTCAAAAGTGTTTTTTCACAGCAAAATATCAGTCAAAGGCACATTAAAGAAAGTAGGGAGACACTAAGTTTGTAAAAGTGGGTTTTTGTTTTTAATTTACTTTTCAAAAGGACTATAAAGGGTCTCTTAAGCCTTTCCCCCGCATGATTTTCCATTTCCAAAGTGAAGAAAGCCGTTGGAGGAGTTTTCAGAGTTTTTGTTCAACTTTGGGAGATTTTCACCGGCGCTGCGCACCTGGCCTTTGGCGCTATGCATAGGAGTGGGGTGGGCAGTGTTATTTAACACTGCACTACGTGGCTAGAGCCTAGCACTACGCACCTGGGCTAGCACTACGCACAAGCTCAGCAAATTCCAAAGGTGCCCGAAAACCGCCCATCTCTGCCTGGCGCTATGCTCCGACAACCCAACTAGCCCGGTGCTGCGCACAGGCGCTACGAATAGACAGATTCTCTCAAAAATTTATCTAAAGAGGTCAAGAACTCAAATTTTCACCTCCAAACCTCTTGCAATAAAAGCATAAGGTTGGTGAAATCTTCTTTCCTCCTCCCAAAATTTCCTTTTTCTAAAACAAGGAAGACATCTACAAGCAAAATTGGACCAAACCCTAGGCTACATAAAAATCAGTTTTTTTTTTGGGTTAGGGTTTGCAAAGAAAATCTATTATAGGTGCAAAAAGAGGATTGGGTAACTGTAGACCAACCTCCAAACACTAAGTGCAATCCTTAAAATTCACCTTAGCCCTCATTTGCAAGAGTTTTCCCTACACCACTAAAATCACCTATTTGCCCAAAAGCCCTCAAATAAAGTCCAAAGGTCCTCTTGTTGTTTTTTTGGACCAGACACCATGTTAAAGGGAGAAAATCACACCAGCAGTGATGAGATCCAAAGGCCCACCAAGTATAAACACCATGGAGGAAAGGAAAATAGGTTTGAGCCCCTAGACACCATTCAAATTACTTCCTCTCCTATGATCCTTTCATGCTTTCAGGATGTTGGGTGCTATAAATTTTGTGAAAAGGTTAGGCAAGTCAGCAGCCATTCAGACTTGACTAGATTGTTTGTCTTTAGCTTACACAATCACCAAGTTAACCTAGCAGGGGTGCAATTTGAGCTCTCATCTGAAATTATTTCCAAAGCAACAGGTATACCAGACATTGGTGAAATATGGTTCAAACAAAATAAATTGGGGTTGAGTTATTATGAGCCCTACCTAAAACCCAACTATCAACAAAATTTTAAAGCTATTTTCCCTTTCTCCCACTTGCTAGAAAGGTATGCTACATTGATGAGGTAGATTGTCAGGTTTTTCACATGTGAGGGTAGATACTCCAGGATCTACTCATATCATATAAGGTTACTGATGCACTTCGCCAAGGTCAAAATGATGAACCTACCTTACTACCTTTTCCGAAGCATTGATAAAATGGCCTCAGTTGTCAAGAAGAAAAGCTATGACCACCAAATGACGAGCCTTTTTCACCACTCCTTGATCAAAATTATTGTCTTATATCAGCTAGAGAAACAAGGAATATCTTGGGAAACCTTCATCTCACATGATGTGTTTACAAACCCTCGAGCCTTCATTCAGCAGAATTTACCTTCCACTTCACAACCATCTACCTCCACTCCTCCATCATCTCTCCATGTGCCTTCTCCACAAAGAATTTCACCTCCTGTTTCTTCTCCTAATATACCAAGTGAAGAGGCTGACAGTAGCCCTAGTGAAGAACAAATAGATGGCAGCATTCAGGAAGAAACTGAGATAGATAATGATGGCCAAGAAGAAAGTAGTGAAGAAAAAGATGATGAGAAAAAAGAAAACAATGAAGAAGAGGGAAGTAGCCATGAAGAAAGCAGTGATGGCAAAGATGAAATTAGTGAAGGTAGCCACAAATATGAGTATGCTGATGAAGAGGAAAACAGAGCTGAAAATAGTGAACCAAGTGAGGAATAAGAGTAGCAAGATGAGGAAGAAGAGCAACAAGATGAGGAGGATAGTCAGCAAAGTGCACAAGATAGTCAAGGAAAGAGTCATGACAGTCATGACAACTTCCATGACTGTCTTGAAACTAATCAACCTATAAATGACAAAGAAAATCAAAATGAGGCAAGTGCAGAAGATGTTGATAAATTTAAGGATCAAAGTGGTGACAAAACCACATTCAAAATTGCCATTGTTACCCCTCTCACATACACATACCACAGAGGGAGGAGAGATGTGTTTGCTGCCTCTAAAAGGAAAAGGTCCATCTCCTCTCAAGCTGCCAAAACATTGAACAAGGGCAAGGAAAAGATGGAAAAAATTAAGCAGAAGGTACAAGTAAGAAGGAGAAAAAGGATCAAGAAGACTTCTCAGGGGCCTCTTTTCATTGATGTAGACAGTGAAAATGAAGACCAAGAGATGAGAACTAAGTTGCTCCTCTTAGAAAAATATGCACAACTTCAAGAATGGGAAAATTATTTTGAAAGGGCACAAAGGGTCATATAATATTATAAAGAGGAGCATAAACATTTCAAAGAGGTGAAGAGGGGCCTTGCCCTACAGAAGAAAATGGTCAAACATTATGCAAGGAAAAGCATGCTTGCTAATGCCAAACTAAAGTAGGCCCTCATAGAGCTGGAAGACCTAAGAAGAACCAAAGTACATGAAAGCCTTGGGATCTTGGCTGATGCTTCTTAGCAGGTATCTAAAACCCCTTTAAGGGTCTCTCCACCAAATTTGAGGCAAATCGGGAAACTTTTTGTTTTTTTCAAAATTTTGACCCCTAGGAACGCAACACCCTAGGTGCTATGCACAAAAGTGGTTCATATTTAGCTCTCCAAGTTTACATTTTTGGGTTTTTCACATCACCAACATTCTACCCACGAAATTTCAGGTCAATTGGAGCAAATTCCCCCCCTTAAAAGGTCAAAAAACACCTCAAATTTGACCTTTCTGCCTCCTTTTTAGACCAGGTGTTGCGCACAGAGCAGTGTTTGGAGATTTGATTTTTGAGCAGGTAAATGGAATTAATTTAGCACAACTAAAGTATTTTTGGAAATTAGACTCATCAATATTTCCAACGAGCCATCACGGGGCCAAAACCGATGCCTGGAAGGGATCCAAAACTCAACTGCAATAGACCCTATTTTCTGTAGAAAAGGCGCTACGCACAGAGACTGTCTTTTGCCAAAAAGTCAACAAAAGACACTGATTAATGGAAAAATGGTTTTTTAATATTTTCTTGGAAAAATCACTCTAGATTTGATTGATGAGTTATGTTTTGATGTTTTTCATTTATTAGCTTATCTATTATGTGTCTTGGGCCTTGCATGGTCATTAAGCACATTTATGACAGAATTAGGGTTTCTGGAAGCCTCTTATGGTTTCCACCTCCTCATTTTCTACATAAATAGAGAATGAGGCTCTTATGTATTGGGTTGGATTTTGGTGACTTATTCTCAAGTAATACATAGCCTCTTGGAGTTTTGAAAAGAATTTGATGTCTTGGAGCTCATGCATGCCCTGATTTGTTTGTTGATGGAGGAGGACTGTTTGCAGGATCCATAAGCCTGGTTGATGGTGATGTGTTTCTCTTTTGTTCATGTTTTCTATTTTTTCATTATGTTTCCATATTTCTCTGTTGCAGTAAGACAAATAATTTAGACTAAGACTGTTTTCTGATGGCACCTTAGGTCTGTTTGTTCTTCACTGCCTTAATGTTTTCTTCTGCTAGGATATGTTAGAGAATTCATCTTTTGCTCTCTAAGGATTTCCTGAGCTTGTCTATTTCTTGAATGGTTTAGATCAGTTGGTATCAAGCATGATTTATGGCTAGCCCTCCATCTTTTTTGCCACTAAAAACTCTGTTCTTGGAGTCATCTCTTTAAAGCACCATTACCTAGGTTTGTCAAAGAAGTTTGTTTCACTCATGCTCTTTGCATTTGCTTAGCTAATTGTTTCAAAGAACCTTCATAGTTATAATCTTAGATGTTCAGAGTTTCTCTCCTTCTATGATTATAGTTCTTTGTGCATCTTTAATGTTTTCTATTCTTGATAATGAAATCCATGAAAGTTAAATAAGTTTCTTGCCTTTCTGTATTTCATTTAAATGTTTGTATTGGATAATTATCTGCTCTAAGTCTGAATAAAAAATTTTAGGGTTTCCTATGCCTTCGATTTCTTCTCTATGCTTATGATTCTTCTAACTCCCTTAGTTTAAGTATATGATAGAGAATTCTTTACTGCTCTTTGTCAAACTTTGTTTCTCAAAATTAATGTCCATCTCATGATCCTTCAAACCTCAAAGATCCACCAACCAAGCTAGATTTTCCCTACAATACTCCCTGCTCCATTTATGAACCTATCATGACCTTTTTGACTTGAAGTTTTGCTTGTTTCTATTTATTCTATATAAGCATCATACCCAACCAAAAAACAATCAACAAGCCCAATATTTCATAACTAGCCTACAATCAACCCTAATCAGCAAACAAGTTCACATCTTTGCACCTAATAGAGAGATCCCTCTCTGAATCCAGGAAGGCTAGGTCCTTGGATTCCAAATCTTGGTTTGATGTTACCCCTGTCCATTTGTATCTCAATCAATCTAGAAAATTATGGGGAGCTAACATAATGGCGATCATGGTGGGACTTCTGAGTACATAGTTGCCTGAATACCTCTTAAGAATATTTAGACCCTTAGTTTGACTTAGAAAATCCAGTGAATCTACCACCTCATTGCCACACTAACATAATGGTGATCACGGTGGGACTTTGAGTCAAAAACATCCTAGGTATCCCTTAGGAATTCCCAAAATCTCAATTAAGCTCAGAAAATCAACTGGTAGCCAAGAGTATAAACTAATTGCCTCACCATCCTAGCAAGATGATGACTTAGCTAGAGGATGCTCATTGAAACCTTAGGGCTGCATAAGGAAACTCAGAAAACCCAAAATAGTCCCTAGATTGATTTTTGTCAAAATTTGTTGGCAGACCATTATATACATATCCTCAAAATTACAAAAACATCCACCTGGAAACTCCATTGGCCTCGAGTAGGCCTTTTTCACCTCACTAGTCCCATAGGTTTTCCTAGGATTGGTTCAAATCAGTCCTAATTATTTTTAGGGCCTAGTTATACCTTGTGTGAGTAAAATAAACACTAAAAGAGGTCAACCTTCCAAAAATAGTCCCAAGCATTTCAACCTCTCTGATTTTTGAGTAAGAGATCTAGCTTCACAAAGGATCAATACCAGATCTCACCCGGACCCAAATCCTCCTACCATAGTTGATGACCTAGAAAAGATTTTGTGCAAACTTCTAAAGCTGGAAACTCAACCACTGTTAGGACCATTCATAGAGAAATCTCTGCACCAGAACACCTTATAATTTCACAAGATCCCCAGTTTGACTTACACCATACCAAGAACCTTTTCAGGACCAAGTCACAAAGTAGGATTGACCAAACTGACCTTGAGACCATAGATTTGCAGCAAAACTCCAGTAGAGAAGCTTCTCCTTCCACCCCACTTGAATTTAAGCTTCTCCACCACTTAAACTCTTTTCATCTCAAGCCTACTCAGAATTAGTTTTCTGGTCCGAGTACCTTAGCTACACCCATTCATACCACCACTATGCAAAACACCTCACTCCATCCCACTTCACCACTCACAAACCCTCCCCTTGTAAATCGGCCTCTGTTTCCATTTCCTCCCATCATGACAACCTGGTATGCTCCACTGGCTTTGAAAAAACCACTATTACCATTTCCAAATGATTATCAGTCCAAAATCCCTCATTTTTCAAGGACTGAATCCATCACTGCCCAGAAGCATGTAGATAGAATAAATGATGCTTTTGAATACTTGGAAACAGAAGAAGAAACCATGCAAATTAGGATTTTTGCCCAGAGCCTGGGAGGAGAACCCAAGAAATGGTTCAAAAACTTACCTCCCAACAACATACATGATCTCCCTTCCCTCTACCAAGCTTTTGTGAACAAGTGGGAAATCAAGAAGAACCCCCTTCAAATTCTTTCCGACTATAACAATCTTAAAAGGAATCTAGGAGAAAGTGTTCACGACTACTCCAATAGGTTTAACAGTGTTTACAATGCCCTCCCACCTCACATGAAGCCTCCCAAAGGCTTAGCCTTAGTAAAATATCTCAAAGGCTTTGATGCTAACATGGCCTATCAACTAAGGGAGAGAGATTACCTAACTCTAGAAGACATGAAAAAAGGGGCTGTGAGTGTAGAGGCCAATTTAATTGAGAAAAGAGCTAGGATGAGATCAGAAAAAAGAGTGACTTATAAAGATGAAACAACACCTTCAACCTCCTCCTCTAACACCAAAATTGACTCCCTAGTTAGGACAATGGAGAGAATGATGGAAAAAATCAGTTTAAATGAGAGAACACCTCCTAGGGAAAACCAAGTCAATCCTCAAAGTAGGAATAGGAATCAAAATTTTAGAAGAGATCCTCCCCAAATCAGACAAAGAGAAAATGACCAACAAATTAGACCCCCTTTCCAAGACAACTATGTGGATGAAGAGGAGAGAGAGCCAGAGCAGTTGGAAGAAGACCATGTAAATGTCATAGGTTCTGTTGATGAGGATAATAATTTTATTTCCGAAGAACAACAAAGGATGTTCTCTTCAAAACCAAATGAAAAATCATATGAAGATTCTGAAGACTATAAACTAGCATTTGAGAATTCCATAATGGAAGTCCATAGGAAATATGACCTTAGGAGCAAAAAGAATCAAGATGTTCCTAAAAAAAATCAATCAAACACTGATGTTAGGAAAACCCCTGAACATATTCCTAAAAAGACAGCGGAAAACACAAATGCTATGGCTAAGAAAGCTGATCTAAACAAACTAAAAAATAGTCAACCTAGTAATGATTCAATCTGCCCTAGTACTTCAACTAGTGGCCCTGAAAAAACATTGCTGTCCAAACTATCAAATCAGAATCAGCAAATAAAAAATGTAGAAAATTTTATGGTTGATAAAACTGATGTAAATACAATAAATACACCTCTTCCTTTCAGCTTTGAAGGAGAGATTGCCAAAATCAAGATAACCATGCCTCTCACTGAATTGGTAACACAAGAGGTATATAGATCCCATATTTTCAGTGTTAAACATAGGGAATGATACTGACACTTTAAACTTAACTGATGATAAACCAGAGCTGTTGTTTGGCCCTAAATTGGAGGGAAAATATCAAGAAGGAGCTGTCCCTCCTTTCTATGTTAGTCTGAACATACATGACAAAATTCTACATAATGCTATGCTAGACTCCGGTGCCTCACACAACCTCATGCCAAAGGTTGTGATGGAGAGATTAGACCTAGAAATCACAAAGCCTTACAAAGACTTGTACTCTTTTGATTCAAGTAGGGTTAAGTGCCTAGGCCTAATCAAGGATCTGTGTGTCAATCTGGCACAAATCCCCGCTAAAAGTCTAGTCATGGACATAGTTGTTGCTGACATCCCCCCAAAGTATGGCATGCTTTTATCTAGATCATGGGGGGCCAAACTCCAGGGTAGCCTTCAAATGGACATGAATTATGCCACCATCCCAGTCTTCAATCAAACAAGGAGGTTGTACCAAGAATCCCACATGAAATATATGGTGAGTAGCATAGATAGGAAAAATAACACACTGGTTTATTCCATTCACTCAGACCTTGAATTATTCATCTTCTACAATGAAAATTATATCAATGAACAAGTGAATGACAATGAAGGAGAACTAAGCCCCCCGGAACAACCAAACCAGCCCTCTAATCAAGAAAATGACACCCAAAAATCTAGCAACCCCGAAGTACAAAACAATGAAAAATATGAAATTGACACCCTTTGGCATATGAGCTTTGATGGCTCTTATGGTAAGGCTAGCTCAGGAGCTAGGGTTTAGATCCACAACATAAATAAAGGCCATTCCTATAGGCTAGATTTCTAATGCACCAATAACATTGCAGAATATGAGGCTCTCATTATTGGTTTACACTTACTTAAATACCTCAAAGCTAAGAAAATCTTGGTTCAAGGAGATTCAGAACTAATCATCAGACAAATAAAGGGAGAATATTCAACCAAGAACCCTAGACTGAGAGAGTATAAGAATGCTGCCCTAGATCTTCTCAAAACCTTTGAGAAGTATGAGCTCACTTTCATCCCTAGGGCCCAAAACTACCTTGCCAATGAGCTTGCTTTTGCTGCCAGCAATTTCTCTTTACCCTATGAAAATAAACAATACCTCATCAAAGTAAAAAATAGGCCTACTGTGCCGGACAAATTGAAACATTGGTAAGTGTTTGAAAGTGATGAGAAAATAGATGATTTTCTGCAATCCAGAAATGAATTTGCAAGCACAAAACAAAGTTTAAGATTTGAAAGAAATAATTTTGCTGAAAATGAAACTCCCAAAAGAGAGTTGTCCTTTAATGATGATATGAACCACATTCAAAATCCTCGTGTTGCAGAAATATTTGATAAATCATATCAAAGAGAACTTGAGGTTTTGCAATGCAAAGATGACCCCTTGAAAAGAGGCCTTACATCATTAGAAGAGCTGTTTGATTTTAATGATGTAGCTAAAAAACCCAAGATAGAATCCACTGAAACAAATGTAGAAGAATGTAACATTGGAGGGATGAAAGAGCACAAAATAGTCAAGCTGTCCAAAACTCTCCCTCCTCACACAAAACAAAAATACATTGAGCTTTTTAAAGAATTTAAAGATGTGTTCACTTGGGGGTATGAAGACTTGAAATCCTATGACACTAAAATCATTCAACACAAAATTCCTCTCAAGGAAAATCATAGACCATTCAAACAAAAATTGAGAAGGATTATCCCTATCTTGTTACCTTCATTTGAGAAAGAAATAAAAAAGATGTACGACGCCGGGATCATAGTCCCTGTCAGATACTCATAATCGGTGTCCAACCTTGTGTTAGTTAGGAAGAAGACCGGGGAAATTAGGCTTTGCATTGACTTAAGAAATTTGAACAAGGCCTCCTTGAAGGACAATTTCCCCTTGCCTAAAATGGATCACATACTCCAAAAAGTAGTTGGCTCACAAAGAATCTCATTACTAGATGGCTTCTTAGGTTATAACCAAGTTCTGGTCTTTCCAAGTGACCAACTCAAAACTGCTTTCACTACACCTTGGAGTACATTCATGTATGTTAAAATGCCATTCGATTTAATGAATGCAGGGGCCACTTTCCAAAGGGAAATGGACATAGATTTTTCGGAAGACATAGGTTACTTCATAGTCATATACCTTGATGACATCACTGTCTACTCTAAGACTGATGAAGAACACTTAGTCCACTTGAGAAAAGTTTTTGAAAAGTGTAGAAAGTATGGCCTATCTCTGAATCCTAAGAAAACTCTATTTGGACTTCAGGAAGGAAAACTATTAGGCCACATCATCTCTGAAGAAGGAATCAAAATAGATCCCAAAATAATAGAAGGCATCTTACAATTCAGCCATCCCAGAAACATTAAAGAGCTTCAATCTTTCATTGGAAAGATTAACTTCCTAAGAAGATTCATCCCCAACCTTGCTGAACTCCTAAGGAATATCACAAACATGTTGAAAAAGGAAGTAGGAGTGAAGTGGAATATGGAAGCAAAACAATCTTTTGAGCTGGTAAAACAAGCACTCACACAAACACCAGTCTTAATCAGTCCTGACTTCACCAAGGATTTTTACATCTTCTCATTTGCATCTGAACATACCATGGCAGTAGTATTATTGCAAAATAAAATCATGGGGCAAGAACAACCCATAACTTTCTTTAGCAAGGCCTTGAGGGATGCTCCTCTAAAGTATAACATCATGGAAAAAGAAGCCTTTGCCTTAATCAAAGCTTTGAAAGATTTTAGAGTTTATGTTTTGCATTCACATGTCATAGCTTTTGTCCCACACACAGTTGTCAAAGACATACTTAATCAAGACCCTGATGGTAAAACGGGCAAGTGGATTGCTACTATTTTAGAATATTATTTAGAAATCAGACCCACCAAATTAATTAAAGGACAAGGACTTGCAAAACTTATGGCTGAATCAAATTTCCAAGCTTTAGATATGAATATGGTTGATGTGTTAGAGGAGACAGAAGAATTTACAGCTCCATACATTGAAGAAATGTTTTTAAATTCACCTTGGTATGCTGATATCATCTACATGCTTATTTATCTCAACGCCCCTCCTTCTCTATCAAAGACTAAAGCTAGATTCTTAAAACAAAAAGCTTTAAATTTCTGCATTTTAGATGGAGCGTTGTACTGGAAGAGTTCTATTGGTTTGCTACTTAAATGTTTGCTTGAATATGATGCATAAAAAATCATGCATGAATTACATGAGGGAGAATGTGGAGGTCACCTCTATTGGAAGACTACAACCAACAAGATCCTTAGAGCTGGTTACTATTGGCCTACCCTTTTTCCCGATACTCACAAACTAGTCATGACTTGCCATAAGTGCCAAATCTTTGATGGCAAAAGAATACTTCTACCTTTGCCCTTGCATCCCATCAGTGTTGAAGCTCCTTTCCAATAGTGGGGGTTGGACTTCATAGGAGAGATCCATCCTACCTCATCTGCCCAACATAAGTGGATCCTCACTGCCACCGATTACTTCACCAAATGGATAGATGCCATCCCTTCTAGGAATGCCACTGATTCCGTTATTATCAAATTCCTTGAAACCAACATCTTGTCTAGGTTTGGTTGCCCTAGAAAGATCATCACTGACAATGCTGCTGCCTTTACATCTAAAAATATGGTGGACTTTTGTTACAAATATCACATCATACTAGGCCACTCCACTGCTTATTACCCACAAGGCAATGGACTAGATGAGTCCTCTAACAAGAGCTTGGTGAACATCATCAAAAAGCTCCTAGAAAAAAATCAAAGGGCATGGCATGGCAAACTAGTGCATGCACTATGGGCTGATAGACTAACCACCAAGAAATCAATTTGTATGTCTCCCTATCAACTAGTATATGGTATGGATGCAATTTTCCCCACCTCTTTGGGAGTTCCAGTCATGAAGCTCCTCCAAGAGGTACAATCAAAATAAAATGGCATGCAAAGAAGACTGAACCAAACCATTCATTTGTAGTAGTCAAGGGAGGAAGTTTACAAAAGAACACAAGCAATACAAGACAACATCAAGAAATTTTTTGATAGGAGAACCAAGGCAAATGATTTCCAAATTGGAGACATAGTTCTAAAATGGGATTCAAGAAGGGAAGGCAAGGGCAAACATGGCAAGTTTGAAAATTTATGGAAAGGCCCTTACATCATTCATTCAGTTAGGGGTAACAATGATTTATTTCTGCAAGAGCTGGATGGAGCTGAAATGTTTGGAGGTCTTCTCAATGGAAGGATGCTCAAACACTACTTATGTCAAGATTCCTGAACTTTTCATATAGCACTCATTGTACATAAAATAAATTGATTAAGAAATAGAAAGGACGAAACCCCTAAAAAATAAAAAAGGAAAAGAGGGCAGGTTTTAGAAAGAAAGGTACAACCCCATACCCAAAAATAGTGATGCTGAAAGTGTGCAAGTCTAAATGCCACTACTTGTTGTTAAAAGAGAGGTCTTGTTCAGTCAGCTAGCCTAATCATGGCTGAACATATTTTCAATTTATTTGCTGATAGGTTAGTGACAGGAAGAAATTGTCAAAACATCTAATATTGATTTATCAATAGGTATAGATTAGGAATGAAAGATGCTGGTTCCACATGCTCAAATCTGAACCAAAGAGGAAAATAGGGATGCTTAACAAAATACATATATTGCCCTTATGTTTCCTAAGTTTTCTTTGTACAAAAATAACACTTGTGTGCAACTTGTTTTTATGCCACAACTCATGGTAAGTCAGATTGCCTAATCCTGATTTTCCATGCTTTCAATTTCATGTTAGTAGGATAGAGAATAAAGTTTGTCAAACAACTTAATCTTGACAAATGAGTAGACTAGGTAGAAAATAAAAAGAGTTCATTAGCCTAATCTGAACTCTTGGAAGAGATAAGGGTACAATTAGATAGTTTGATTTTTTCTTTTAAAAAAAAAGAAAAAAGAAAAATGTCAAGGGTTTGCCAGTTCAAAAGCACCCAAGGAAGAAAAAAATGTTAGGCAAGTAGGTTGGGTAGGTAGAGAATATGTTGATGTTAATCATGTTTTTTCAGATTACTAAGATCACAGCTTCAAGCAAGCATCAAAAAATGAAAAGAGGTAAAAGTATGCCCAATGGATGAGGCACTAGTCACCATAAAGCCAAAGATCTAAAGTTCTGGACACCTCTTGAAAAGTAGCTGCCTTCCCCAAGTGGAGCCATTGTTAGTCAACAGTAATTTTTTGCTTCTCATGGATGACTAAAAATACTTAGCCTAGATTTCTAGAAACAAAGTTCATGAACATTGTGAGTTCTAGAAATCTCACTGCCTTCATTATCCTTAGGATAAATTTTCATTAGTTTATCATCCTTTCATGTCAAGGTTAGCCTGATACTCCCAAAAGACCCATCATGAGCTCATGCTATTCATTTTCACCATGTCTGGTCACCTTTGGCCTCAAGCCCACTTTTCTTGTGTTTCCCAACCCCTCCACTGCTACCTAAGGTCACCAACCAATCAACTCTCTTATGTCTCCCAAATGCCTCAAGCATTGATGATCTCAAAACTATCTCTGTAGTCTCTTTAGATAAATCAAGTACATTGGATTTTTTTATAATCTTCAATACAGTAGTTTATCATAAAATCTGTCTGACACTTGATAGAGGCCAAGTTCTAGGTTTCAGTCCAAAATCCAAATCCCAGAGGGCCTCCACTAGGACACCTAGGGTTTTATGAGTCTTTGGGTGGATTTGGTACCCTTCAAGTCTCTATTTTTACCTACAAGGAGGCTTCTTTCAGAGAAGGAAAGGGACAGGTAACTTTGTCTTAAAATGATGAAGAGATCCTTCAAGGAAGGCCTTTGGTCTAAAGCATGAATCTAGTAAAGGGACAACTGCCATTTTCTCACTTTCCTTCCAGGAAGACTAAAAGGACCATCATATCAGATATGAGGTAAGGTAAAAGAGGAAAAAAATCATCACAGGAAGATCATCAGTGAAAAAGAGATAGCAGCAAGCATATGTTTTAGAAAGATCAGGGTTAGCAAATGTTTTTGGCCAAACAAGGAATCAATGCTAAGGGTTGCAAGGGCAGAGGTCACCTGAATCCATCAAAGCACAAATTGAAGAATTTTTAGAAATTATAAATGAGTTTTGATAGGTTTATAAGAACTTAGAAAATAACACTATTTATATTTTTCTAAGCAGCCTTGAAAACTCAGGAATTTGGAAAAATGACAAAATGACTAAGAAATGATGATGAAACCTCCTTCATCACAGCAGATGGCTACCAGAGAGTTTCAAGTTACCTCTCTAGGGTTTGTCAAAAAACAACACTATTTCACCTGCACTAAAAGGAGAAATGGCAAAGAGTATTAGTTTAAAGGGGCTAATCTCACCAAAGGGTAAAAGCAGAGGTTTTAAAAGAAGATAAAAAAGTTGGACATAAATTGTTGTCAAAATGGCCTAAGAAGCAAGTATACCCCTGGTTTACATCTCAGCAGTAAAATCCCAACAAAGGCCTCCTTGTCAAAAGATTATTCTACAAAAGATGACAGAGACATAAGTAATATTTTACAAAAATTGTCAAAAGTGTTTTTTCACAGCAAAATATCAGTCAAAGGCACATTAAAGAAAGTAGGGAGACACTAACTTTGTAAAAGTGGGTTTTTGTTTTTAATTTACTTGTCAAAAGGACTATAAAGGGTCTCTTAAGCCTTTCCCCCTCATCATTTTCCATTTCCAAAGTGAAAAAAGCTGTTGGAGGAGTTTTCAGAGTTTTCGTGCAAATTTGGGAGATTTTCATCGGCGCTACGTACCAAGGCCGGCGCCGCGCACCTGGCCTTTGGCGCTAAGCACATGAGTGGGGCGTCCAAATCTCGACGCTACGCACTTGGGTTGGCGCTACGCATAGGCTCAGAAAATTCCAAAGGCACCTGAAAACTGCCCATCTCTGCCTGGCGCTATGCTCTGACAACCCGACTGGCCCTGCGCTGCGCACAGGCACTACGCACAGACAAATTCTCTCAAAATTTTATCTAAAAGGTCAATAACTCAAATTTTCGCCTCCAAACCTCTTGCAATCAAAGCATAAGGTTGGTGAAATATTCTTTCCTCCTCCCAAAATTTCCTTTTTCTAAAGCAAGGAAGACATCTACAAGCAAAATTGGACCAAACCCTAGGCTACATAAAAATCAGTTTTTGAGTCTTTTTGGGTTAGGGTTTTCAAAGAAAATTTGTTATAGGTGCAAAAAGAGGACTGGGTAACTATAGAACGACCTCCAAACACTAAGTTCAATCCTTAAAAATTCACCTTAGCCCTCATTTTCAAGAGTTTTCCCTACACCACTAAAATCACCTATTTGCCCAAAATCCCTCAAATAAAGTCCAAAGGTCTTGTTGTTGTTTTTTTGGACCAGTCACCATGTCAGAGGGAGAAAATCACACCAGCAGTGATGAGAGCCAGAGGCCCACCAAGCCTAAACACCATGGAGGAAAGGCAAATAGTTTTGAGCCCCTAGACACCATTCAAATTACTTCCTCTCCTATGATCCTTTCATGCTTTCAGGATGTTGGGTGCTATAAATTTTGTGAAAAGGTTAGGCAAGTCAGCAACGATTCAGACTTGACTAGATTGTTTGTCTTTAGCTTACACAATCACCAAGTTAACCTAGCAGGGGTGCAATTTGAGCTCTCATCTGAAATTATTTCCAAAGCAACAGGTATACCAGACATTGGTGAAATATGGTTCAAACAAAAGAAATTGGGGTTGAGTTATTATGAGCCCTACTTGAAACCTAGCTATCAACAAAATTGTAAGGTTGTTTTCCCTTTCTCCCACTTGCTAGAAAGGTATGCTGTACTGATGAAGAAAATTATCAAGTTTTTCACATGTGAGGGGAGATACTCCAGGATCTACTCATATCATATAAGGTTAGTGATGCACTTAACCAAGGTCAAAATGATGAATCTACCTTACTACCTTTTCCGAAGCATTGATAAAATGGCCTCAGTTGTCAAGAAGAAAAGCTATGACCACCAAATGATGAGCCTTTCTCACCACTCCTTGATCAAAATTATTGTCTTATATCAGCTAGAGAAGCAAGGAATATCTTGGGAAACCTTCATCTCAAATGATGTGTTTACAAACCCCCGAGCCTTCATTCAACAGAATTTACCTTCCACTTCACAACCATCTACCTCCACTCCTCCATCATCTCTCCATGTGCCTTCTCCACAAAGAATTTCACCTCTTGTTTATTCTCCTAATATACCAAGTGAAGAGGCTGACAGTAGCCCTAGTGAAGAACAAATAGATGGCAGCAGTCAGGAAGAAACTGAGACAAATAATGATGGCCAAGAAGAAAGCAGTGAAGAAGAAGATGATGAGAAAAAATAAAACAATAAAGAAGAGGGAAGTAGCCATGAAGAAAGCAGTGATGGAAAAGATGAAATTAGTGAAGGCAGCTGCAAAGATGAGTATGTTGATGAAGAGGAAAACATAGCTGAAAATAGTGAATCAAGTGAGGAAGAAGAGTAGCAAGATGAGGAGGATAGTCAGCAAAGTGCACAAGACAGTCAAGGAAAGAGTCATGATAGCTGTCATGAATGTCTTGACACTAATCAACCTATAAATGACAAATAAAATCAAAATGAGGCAAGTGCAGAAGTTGTTGATCAATTTAAGGATCAAAGTGGTGACAAAACCACATTCAAAACTGCCATTGTTACCCCTCTCACATACACATACCACAGAGGGAGGAGAGATGTGTTTGCTGCCTCTAAAAGGAAAAGGGCCATCTCCTCTCAAGCTGCCAAAACATTGAACAAGGGCAAGGAAAAGATGGAAAAAATTAAGCAGAAGGTACAAGTAAGAAGGAGCAAAAGGATCAAGAAGACTCTCAAGGGCCTCTTTTCATTGATCTAGACAGTGAAAATGAAGACCAAGAGATGAATACTAAGTTGCTCCTCTTAGAAAAAGATGTATAGCTTCAAGAATGGGAAAAGGATTTTGAAAGGGCACAAAGGGTCATATACTATTATAAAGAGGAGCATAAACATTTCAAATAGGTGAAGAGGGTCCTTGCCCTACAGAAGAAAATGGTCAAACATTATGCAAGGAAAAGCATGCTTGCTAATGCCAAACTAAAGTAGGCCCTCATAGAGCTGGAAGACCTAAGAAGAACCAAAGTACATGACAGCCTTGGGATCTTGGCTGATTCTTCTTAGCAGGTATCTAAAACCCCTTGAAGGGTCTCTCCACCAAATTTGAGGCAAATTGGGAAACTTTTTGTTTTTTTCAAAATTTTGACCCCTAGGAGCGCAACACCTTAGGAGCTACACACAAAATTGGTTCATCTTCAGCTTTTCAAGTTTACATTTTTGGATTTCTGACATCACCAACAGTCTACCCACGAAATTTCAGGTCAATTGGAGTAGTTTTTCCCCCTCAAAAGGTCAAAAAACACCTCAAATTTGACCTTTCTGCCTCCTTTTCAGACTAGGTGCTGCGCACAGAGCATTGTTGGGAGATTTTATTTTTGAGGTGGTAAATGGAATTCATTCTGCACAAATCAAGTATTTTTGGAAAGTAGACTCATCAAAATTTCCAACAAGCCATCATGGGTCCAAAACCGATGCCGGGAAGGGATCCAAAACTCAGCTGCAACAGACCCTATTTTCTGTAGAAAAGGCGCTACGCACAGAGACTATCTTTTGCCAAAAAGTCAACAAAAGACACTGATTAATGGAAAAATTGTTTTTTAATATTTTCTTGGAAAAATCACTCCAAATTTGATTAAGGAGTTATGTTTTGATGTTTTTCATTTATTAGCTTATCTATTATGTGTTTTGGGCCTTGCATGGTCATTAAGCACATTTATGACATTTATGATAGAATTAGGGTTTCTGGAAGCCTCGTATGGTTTCCACCTCCTCATTTTCTCCATAAATAGAGAATGAGGCTCTTATGTATTGTGTTGGATTTTTATGACTTATTATCAAGTAATACATAGCCTCTTGGAGTTTTGAAAAGAATTTGATGTCTTGGAGCTCATGCATGCCCTGATTTGTTTGTTGATGAAGGAGGACTGTTTGCAGGATCCATAAGCCTGGTTGATGGTGATGTGTTTATCTTTTGTTCATGTTTTCTAGTTTTTCATTATGTTTCCATCTTTCTCTATTGCAGTAAGACAAAGAATTTAGACTAAGACATGTTTTCTGATGGCACCTTAGGTCTGTTTGTTCTTCACTGCCTTAATGTTTGCTTTTGCTAGGATATGTTAAAGAATTCATCTTTTGCTCTCTAAGGATTTCCTGAGCTTGTCTATTTCTTGAATTTTTTAGATCAGTTGGTATCAAGCATGATTTATGGCTAGCCCTGCATATTTGTTGCCACTAAAAACTCTGTTCTTGGAGTCATCTCTTTAAAGCACCATTACCTAGGTTTGTCAAAGAAGTTTGTTTCACTCATGCTCTTTGCATTTGCTTAGCTAATTGTTTCAAAGAACCTTCATAGTTATAATCGTAGATGTTCAGAGTTTCTCTCCTTCTATGATTGTAGTTATTTGTGCATCTTTAAATTTTTTTGTTCTTGATAATGAAATCCATGAAAGTTAAATAAGTTTCTTGCCTTTCTGTATTTCATTTAAATGTTTGTCTTAGATAATTATCTGCTTTAAGTCTGAATCAAAGAGTTTAGGGTTTCCTCTGCCTTTGATTTCTTCTCTATGCTTATGATTCTTATAACTCCCTTAGTTTAAGTATATGATAGAGAATTCTTTACTGCTCTTTGTCAAACTTTGTTTCTCAAAATTAATGTCCATCTCATGATCCTTCAAACCTCAAAGATCCACCAACCAAGCTAGATTTGCCCTACAATACTCCCTGCTCCATTTATGAACCTATCATGACCTTGTTACCCAAAAACAATGAACAAGCCCAATATTTCATAACTAGCCTAAAATCAACCCTAATAAGCAAACAAATTCACATCTTTGCACCTAATAGATAGATCCCTCTCTGAATGCAGAAAGGCTACGTCCTTGGATTCCAAAGCTTGGTTTGATGTTACCCCTGTCCATTTGTATCTCAATCAATATAGCAAATTACGGGGAGCTAACATGATGTATTATTAGGCCAACCATACTTGTGGAAGCAACATGTTGTGTATGAGTCCCGACCTCGTGTTGTTATTTTTACTTTTGGAAATAAGTTGTACAGGATACTAGAGGTACCACCGCCTGTTGGTATCTCTTTGGTTACTGTAAAATAATGTAGTAAGCTCATTTTCGAAACCAGTAAATTTGTTTTCCTGGTGATCCACCCCCAGGGCAAGAAGAATACTGTGGTCAGGGCCTCCAGACAGGGCTCCTCTGCATGACAAAAAGAAATGGACAAGGTTGTGGAGGAGCACGGGGACATCTGCACCTCACCCACAGGGGTGCCTTTGCACTGTCAGGTCAAGCACCCCATTGATCTGACCCCAAGTGCACCAATACCCAATGGACCAATCTATCGACGCTCTGTTCTGGAGAATGATGAAATCAAGAGGCAGATTCAGGAGCTGTCATAGAAAGGTCACATCCGACCGATTTCATTGCCCTGTGGGTACCCGATCGTGTTGGTACAAAAGAAGCATGGGACTTGGAGACTCTGTATTGACTATTGGGCACTGAACAAGATCACTGTTCGGAATAGGTACCCAATCCCACGGATTGATGACCTTCTGGAACAACTCAAAGGGGCAAAATATTCCAGCAAGATCGAATTGAAGTCTATGTATCACCAGGAAGACTACCTTCAAAGCCAAGGAGGGCCTTTTCAAATGGTTGGTCATGCCTTTCGAGTTGACGAATGCTCCTGCAACATTCATGAGGTTGATGGACGACACCTTCTGGCCATTCACCAACTTATTTGTAGTGGTGTACTTAGATGACATTCTGATCTTCAACCAGACTTGGGAAGAGCACCTCCACCACATCCGACAAGTCCTCGAAACTCTGCGGCAACACAAGTTGTGTGCCAATTTGGATAAGTGCACTTTTGGCATGACCTAGGTTCAATATATGGGATACATTATTGATGAAAGGGGGGTGCATGTGGATCCAACCAAGATCCAAGTCATTTGGGATTGGCCAGCCCCAACCCCTCTAACAAAGCTTCGTATCTTTCTGGGTCTTGCTAATTTCTGCCGCAGGTTCGTGTTGGGATTCTCTCATATCACTTGGACCTTGAGTCAAGTCACCAATGGGGGAGCGAAAGAAAAATTATTTTGGTCGAAATATCAATAGAAGGCGTTTGTAGAATTGAAACATCGCCTCTATTATGTCCCAGTTCTCACATTACCAGACTTGCAACAACCATTTGAGATTGAGACAGATGCCTCTGACTATGCTATTGGGGCAGTTCTTACTCAACAGGGGCATCCAGTGGCATATCACTGTGAGACATTGTCCGACACAGTCTGCAATTATCCTAATTATGACAGAGAAATGTATTCCATTGTGCAGGCTTGCTGATAATGGAAGCATTATATTTTGGGGAAGGAAACAATCATCAACACAGACCACCGACCCCTGCAGTTCCTACAGACACAAGGGAAGTTGCAAAATGATCGCCATAATAAGTGGTCCACATATCTACAACAATTTCATTTAAACATCAAGTACAATAAGGGTAGCACCAATAATGTTGTAGACTGCCTCAGCCGACCACTGATCATGGATATAACCACCGTTCTCAACTCTTGTGGGCACGAGACTTCTGATTGGCCACTTCTCTACAAGAGCGATCTAGAATTCGGCCACACATACAAGGCACTCTTGGGGGGTACTCAAGTTCCAAATTTTCACCTCCAAGATGCACTGTTATGTCACCTGGGACACCTTTGTGTTCCTTCAAGCGAGCATGCCAAGATGATATGGGAAGCACACTACAGTCGAGTCGCTGGAAATTTCAGGGTTGTGAAAATAGTGGTAGTACTGCAGAAGTATTTCTATTGGCCAAAACTTCGACAGGATGTTGGGAAGTACATTAGATCTTGCACTGCTTGCACCATTGCCAAGCCAACCATCAAGAAGTAAGGCCTCTATACTCTGCTACCTACCCCTAGTCGACCTTGGGAATCCATCTCCATGGATTACATGTTGGGCCTTCCTTCTACTAAGCATGGAAACGAATGTGTTTTCATGGTCATCGATAGATTCTCGAAGATGGCTATTATGGCGGCCTACAAGAAGAATATCACAGCAGAAACCACTGCTAAACTCTTCTTTGAACGGGTGTGGGTGCACTTTGGGATCCCACAGTATATCATCTCAGATTGGGACAAAAAATTCCAACGCACATTTTGGTCCAGCCTCTGGTCAATGCTGGACACCCTCTGGTCAATGCTGGACACCAAGCTCACCAATTCCATAGCTTTCCATCCCCAAAATGATGGCCAGAAAAAGGTCATCAACAGGATGATTATACACATTCTGCGCATTTACAATTCAAAGCATCCACGCACATGGGATGAGAGCCTCCCCTATGTACAACACAGTTATAACCAGGCTCTCTACAACTCAACTGGCCACAACCCCTTTCAGGTGGGCTTGGGATTCCAGCCACTATGTCCCGTTGACGTAGCCATGCCATTTGTGACTACTCATGCCGATTCAGCTCATGTCTAGTCTGAAGCTGACAAAGTGAACAACTTCATCGAGTGCATTCATCACATCCACCAACAGGTTCATGACATATTGGATAGAGCTAATGCTAAGTAAAAGCAACGACATGATCAACATTGAGTGCCACACAACTTCTAGATGGCGCCTCACTAGACCCCACCACAAGCTTCGCCTGCTCCGATATGGGTCATACACCATCACCAAGGCTGTAGGGAACAATTCCTTCGAGCTTAGTATTCCACCATTCCTTACTCTGCACCTAGTATTCAATGTGGACTGCCTTCGTCCCTAATTCCCACCTCTACTCGACACCTCTAACATTGCAGAACAACTCACACCAACAGAGTTAAACCCAGACTGCATGGAACAAGACACCACAAATTGTATCATGGACATAAAAATCAAGAACACTCACCAACAAAAGCATCCAACTATATCGGGTTGTCAAAGTTGGCCAACTCCTGCACCAAGGCAAGTGGTTCACCAAGGACCAAGTTCAACAGAAGTTTCCTCATCTCACGGGGGAAATCAACGCAATGGGGACCATTGCTTCCTAAGGAGGGAGTAACGATCCAGGTAGATATTGGTGGCCACCCACCTATTCCACTTGGGGCCCCACCATTGTCTCTTTCATTTTTTCAGTTTCGGCACAACTTACTATTTTTAGCAGTTTTTTGGGTCCTGAACTTCCGGAGCCATTTTGAGGCCCTAAATGACCATTTTTGGGAGAACCGGGAGCAACATGGATCCATGGAATATTGTTGGTCATATCAAAATTTTTATTACTTGGATAAATATTTCTAATGAGGTATGGTACACGTCAAACGGAATTCGTATGCCAAAGTTACGTCCCCGGGAAGTTGAAACACCAATTTACCCAAACAGGGCCCATAGTTTTGGCGCTTCATCTACTAGGATTAGGTTTTTGGATGTTTAGGGTTTGCCATTATTTCTAAATAATAAATAGGCCCTCGAGCCTCATTGTCACACAATTCAAAGGTCTGTAGCCGCCACATATCTTCTAAGAGATAAGCTACCAGCACCCTAGCTAGTTTATTTCCATTCTGTCTGTAAGCAAATTTCAGTTCTTTGATATTAATGAAATGAAGTGTTATTTCCACTACATGTTTGTATTTATGGTTATATGTGTATTATGTTGCATTCCTGCATGAATCCGGATCAATGGGGGATAAGGATCGATATCCGGCTTAGTTGGGGATTGATTGGGATTTTGAGAACTATGCATTAATTGATCTCAAGCAGGAGACTATGAATTTTGAGGTGGATGGTATGTCGGTTATATAGCCCCTTGATTTATATCAGGTCTCACGGTTTACTGAACCATTAGATGATGTTGAATCCCCTAATCTAGTGGATCAATTGTACCAGTTAACAGTTGGAAAGCGATAAGATTACATTAAACCCACAACAACTGGCTCGATTAGCTAGAGGAGTGTCCAAAGCACTGAAGTTGGTTCTGAAGCTACAATGGAGGACTGACAATAGGGTGCTCACGAACTACATTCTCGAAACTGTGCCACTGTTCGATGTGTTCGATGGATTGGTACTGAGGTACACAAGTATCCTATTTTTAATGGTACAAATTATGTTATATATTTTATTAAAGAAATTGATTCTTGTATGGAAGAGAATCAAAAGGTGGGTAGCACATTTTGATTAGTTGCATGAGTGGAAATCTGTTAAAATTATTTTGTTACATTGGTTTTCTCCACAGGCCGAAATCTTGAGCACTATTCCTATTTATACTAGTCTTACATCTATGTAATACCGTGTTGTGCATTGTTATTCTATATGGAATGTTGAAGGTGTGGCATTGACGATATGGCCACATCTATTTATTCATTCTTTGGGAAATATTCCGCAAGCTTGGTATATGCAGGAGGAGCTAAATCGTTAGACTGCAGATTGGGATGTATTGACAACTCAATTTTGTAAATATTTCTCCTTTTCAGATGTTGATGAGAAGATGGCACATGTTATTAAATCTATTAGAGGTGTTTTTTTCTCGAGAGAGGATGCACTAGCATAATGTAGAAGATATCCAGATTTTGAACACCAGTATGATTCAAGGTTTCATGAAGTTTTTGTTTGTGGAAAAGTTTACAGAGACCCGGATGATGACCTGAAGGAATTAAGGCACCTTTATTTCAAAGAATCTGAAGGAGAAAAAAAAATTAAAAAATATCCTATTTACGATGCTCCACATTTGACGCCTCTCAAAATAAAGAAGATGAATTTTGGGACTAAGGAGAAACCAAAGCTTGCTTCTATTGGAGACTATTGGGATGATCAGAACACATGAAAATTTTTAGATCGTCTCAAAGAATATGAAGATCTATTTCCCTGCTCTATATCAGAGTTGAAAGGAATTAAAGGCGATTTGGGGGAAATGAAAATTGTGTTAAACCCATACGTGAAACCCATGAAGCACAAACCTTACAGGTTGAACCCTCACGTTAAGGAGAAGGTTAAGAAGGATATTGATAAAATGTTGATTGTAGGTTTGATATTCCATGTTGATGAATTTGAATTGATAAGTCTTATCGTCATCAAGGACAAGAAGGATTCAGATGAAATCAGGGCCTGTGTTTATTATCATAGTCTTAATAATTTATGTTTGCATGATTGATTCCCAACCCCCTTCAATGATGAAATCATGGACAATGTTGGGGGAAATTAAGCATACTCATTTACTGATGGATTTTTGGGATACCATCAAGTATATATTGCAGAAGAAGAAAAGAAAAAGACCACATTCACTACTAAGTGGGGGTTATATGCGTATAATGTGATGAATTTTGTCTTGAAGAATGCTCTGCCTATTTTTTCTTGTATTGTTATTGCTACATTCTTCGAGTATATCCACAAGTTTTTGGAAGTCTATATGGATGACTTGACTATTTATAGCTTGCTCAAGAATCACCCTAGTTTGTTGAGGGTTTTGTTTGATCGGTGTCGTCAAATTCATATATTGTTGAATCTAAAGAAATGCATTTTTGTTGTGCCTTTTGGAAATTTATTGGGCCATATTCTTTGTAATGAGGGAGTGTGTGTGGATTTAGCTAAAATTGCAGTAATTTTTAATATGCCACCTCCCACATTAGTTCGACAGTTACGTTATGCCTTGGTCCATACTGGTTATTACCGTAGATTCATCTGCAATTATGTTTCTATTACAACTCCACTTGAGAAGACCCTCAAGAAATATGAACGGTTTGTGTGGTCTGAAGAATGCAATGTTGTGTTCGATACCTTGAAAGAAAAACTTGCAAGTGCACCAATCTTAGTCTTTCCTGATTGGAACAAGTAATTCAATGTTCATGTGGATACTGTTAGGGTCCTATAATAATAGGGTTCATAGTTTTTGAATTGACTATGATAGTCTTGTAAATATGTACATACCTTGATTTCTGCAAGTTGTTTTCCCATATTTGAAAAAATAACAAAAAATATGAAAAGAGGGTAAAAGTCCTAAAATAAAGATCAAAGGACTTACAAAATAATAGACCCCAAAATAAAAAAGAGATAAAAATAAGACCTGAAAGTGAGCAAGTCAAAATGCCACTACTATTTACTTTTACTGCAAGAATAATGATTATGTGCAGATTGTTCAAAATGCCATAATCCATGATTAGTTAAATAGTTTAATCTTAACTTTTCATGCTTTGCATTTCATGTTTTAGATAGAGAATAAAGATATGTCACACAATTTAAACTTGACAAATCAGTAGAGAATAAATGAGGAGCTCAATAGTTTAATCTGAGCCCTCGGATGAAATAAGGTTAGAATTATATAGATTTATGCTTTGAAAGAAAAATGGATTTAGGGTTGCAAGCTTAAATGCACCCATGCAAATGAAGTAAAACATGTTAGAATAATGATGGGTAGGTAGAAAGCAGTTGTGCAAGACATGTAATAAAGCATCATCGGGCAACATTACTAATTTCCCCTCCCCCACAATGATCCAGTATTCTAAACCTTCAGTCAAAAAGGCTTAGATAATTTCTGTGACTTTTGTTGGGACCGAACCCAAGGCTTAATGACTAATTGGTTAAAGATATTGGATTCCCTACATAAAACCCATTTCATCAGAATATTCACCCTTTTCCAAAATTATGATCCGTTTTCCTAAGTAAAACACTTTTTTTCTTAGAAAAGTAAAACTCCCCCTTAATTAATTTCATTTTCATTCAAAAAGCACTCAAAAACCTATAAAATGCATTTGATCATAAGTTCATGTGTAAAAAATCAAAATGGACAAAATTATGCTTAATTGCCTATTTTACACTTTACTTAGTTTAAATACTATGTATTTTAATTCATTTCATTCATTTTCATTTTCAGATTAATTTCTGACTTGAAGTACTAAATCCTTATATAATAACCCCTCCCGTATATATTAATTTCTTTATATATTAATACCCCCAAAAACCCACTTATTTTAAGTTAAAACCTATGTTTATTTATCCCACATGATAAAATAAATCCTCGATCTTTCCCATAGGTTTAAACATATTTTATATTCTAATCCTGCCCCCTATGGTTTTAAAACACTTGTTAAAAATGTTTTATATGCCATGTAATACCATACCCACACCATTGGTTATTCAACACTCGTTTAATGTTTTATTTAAACATTATAACATTACCCCCACCAATCAAATAATATAAGGTTTTACGTTATAAATATATATATTTACAAAGTTTAAAATCTACCCTACCACATATAAATAAGCCCTGGACCCCACCTCTTACAGCCAAGCAACTCCAAGATACGATCGCAGTTGTTCGCATCAAAGCTCCCAGATCCGACGATCACCTGGCCATATCACAAATTAAATTGCAGAACTTAACACATTTCAAACCACGCGAAATAGGTCGTTTTACCTTTTTCTCCCTCCTCCACGCGGCTAAGCCCTATTGGATCGCCTTTGATCCAAACAAATCCATTTACCACTTATTTCCTGCACGATAACCGCCTACAGTTTTTGCCTTCGAAAACCCAAAACCACTATCTCTTCGATGTGACCACCATTTAATGCAAGTCAGTTTAGACCTAAAACATTTAAATAAACTTTTAAAATTCACCATTAAGCCGTTTCCTGCGCTATTTCACTGTATTCATCCTCCTCACTGAAAAGAACGAAGCCTGTACACTAATTCAAGATAAGAACTAACAAAAAGCCACGCAGTTGATGTCAATACTGCAGAAAGATCCCAGACTGCTGCTAAAGACCTGAAAAGTCCTAGACTTCCTTCAAAAGCAACCATAAACTCATTCCGACACCTCAGAAACTGTTACAAAGACAAATACCTGCATAAACAGGTATTTTCCAAGAAAAAAAAGCTTGTTATCATTCTAAAAAGATTTTGCTGAAAGAATTGAGTACAGTAAAAGCTTATTTGCCCAAAGAAAGATTCTACTTGCCCGAAAAGAGATAAAACCCTGTCAAAATTTGATTAAAAACATCTGTTTTAAATACTATATTCAGTTTTAAAGGAAAAATCAAGTTTATTTTAGCCTTTTCAAACTTTAAAAGACTCCAATCTTGCCTAGAAATCCTCTATAGGTAACCCCAAACCTCTGTGCTCAATTTTAATCATTTTTCGATCCAGAATTATCCAAAAAATAGATAAAACCCTTGTTTTATCATCTCATAAACCTGTGAAAGTCTGAAGAACAGTTGAAAACCAAAATTGAAGGTTGAAATCCCAAGAAAGAACCAAGTTGTGCTTATTTTATCTAAAGAACCTCTGTTAAAATCAAAAGCACTTATGTAAACCATTTAATCTTACATAAAGAGTCCAGAAAGCCTAAAAACAGAGTTTCAGTTATCCAGAAAGCCTAAAAATTTCAAAATCCAATCCAGCTATGTCCTCCAATACTAAAATCATTGTAAATTCTCTACAACCTCGTCTTGTATACATTTAACACACAAATTTAGCAGATGTGGACTATAAAATAGCAGATCTAGTTCTTGAATTTAATTTGTTAGACCTCCATTGGTGGAGTTATGAGAAGTCCTTAGATCAGGTTGAAGAAGTCCAAATTTTGGAATCAAACCTACCCAAATATTTTGTTCCAATCACTCATAAATGCCCAGAGGTTATTAGGTTATGTCAGAGCTATTATTCACCTGAACATAGAGCAATGATGAATGCAAACAAAGAGGTACTGTTTACAATTACTGTTGAGTCCATAAACCAAATGTTATAACTCAAACATGATCCCAAAGTTGTTCCGTTGTCAATAAAAGCACTTACAAAGTTGTACATTGGTCTTGATTTTCCCAAAAGGTTTCAGATTTTTCAAGTATTCATGCCTTTACGTGTTGAAATTCCACAAATCAACCCTCCATATTCTACTTCAAAATTTCCAGAAGGGTCTAGGCATCTCATTTCCACACTATCATTTATCCTAGGATACTTTACATATGAACATACTGATGAGTCCATCCTAGGGTTTCTATCTACTTTTGCACCAGGACAGCCTCCTTCAGTCATTTTCAATTATGCTGAGTATATAGTTGACAATATACATGATCAAATTGTCAAATTTCCAACTGAAGGAGATTTAGATATACATCCTTTCTCTTCCATTGTTTCTTATATTTTCAATCAGACAAGTTCCCTATAACCCTCCAGAAGCTTGATATAGAAGAAAATCCACTTTCAGTCATCTTTTGGACTTCTTTGAAAAAAAAAGAGTCCTCATAATTCACTTATGCAGATTTTACAGATAATTTTTTCCATCCATTGATAAATATGTTGACCAACATAGAAAAACCAAGAATTAGTGATGAAATGAAGAAAGTTCTACAGCTATCAGAGCACACTAGAACTGGAGATTAATACTTACATAAAAAACATACAGAAATCAGAGTTTTTGGGTCCAATCTGTTACCCTACAAACTAGCTAAATATGTAACAATGAGAGTCTTTTCCTTGGAGTATATTAGGAAAATCTTAAATTCTAATTCTAGAAAGTTCCTAACAGTCAAGAAGAAGACCCAATTTAAGTTGAAGAATCAAGTGGGACCATTTATTTGTAATCACATAGATGCAGAACAAGAAGTAGTAAAACAATTACTTGAGTACATATTTGAAGAGAGCTTCTCATGGAACTATGATCCACAAGGAATACTAAGAAAAATGAGGGTTAAGTGCAACTAACACCTTATATTCATGAGAAAAAACCAGAGATTGAACAATACGTCAATCAAACTGAGTGGCTAGAAAACACTTTGGTAGATGCAGTTAAACAAGGCGATACTAGTCACACCTTGAAAAATACAAATCAAGGAGAGAAAGCTACTAAAAGGCTCAGAGAAGAAGGAACATACACTGATAAGACAACAATTGAGACAAGGTTTAAAATTATATACAATAAAAAGCCTAAAGTCAATTCAGTTGATAAAGGAAAAGTGACCATAGAAGTAGAAGACACAAATTGTCTAGTGACAAATACAGATGTTGCTAAAGTAATTACAAATGAAGTAGTTACAAAAAATCTAAATGAATGATAGATTGATAATTCCAATACTCAGGTCATAGAGAAACAACAGAATTATGAGGCATCTTCCTCAGTGACAGCATAAGAAAAATATCTTGATATCAGGGTAGAATATAAGTAGATTAAGACAAAGAATGAAGAAATTAAGAATGAGATATATTCTCAGTATTTGAAGAAAATGCCAGGCATTCAAAACATGATTTTATCAGATTTTTATTACTCAAACAAAAAGTTGATTATGTCAGTGCTTCAACCAACAGTTAAAACTCCCAAGATAGTTGCAGACTACAAGAAAGTTGACCTTGAAGTGCCCATAGAAAGTATTCATGCACTAGATCAGATTGAGCTTTATAGGAAAAGTTTAGAGATGTTATATTCTACCATAACTACCAAGGCTATGAGTGTCAACAAGCTTCAAAATACAATCATAAACATGAGAGATCAAATGAAAGTTGACAAGGCCTCATCATATGCTAAAGATCTTAGGATTAAGTCTTTAGAAGAGTTGGTTATTCAAGTAGGATATGATCCTGCCAATGTCAAAGCAGTAGAACAATTAGTGAAGAAGAAGGATGAAGATATTGGAGCATTAAGGAAACAACTTAAGCTTCCACCAACTGAACATCCACAAGCCAAATAAATAGTGCAAGAGCAAAATAAAAAAGATGACATGATGAAATTGATTTTTCAATTAAAAGGACGGAAAAAAGAGATGGATATTCAAATGGGAAAACTTGTCCATGAAAGAGAAACTACAAAAACACAGGAAATTCCTACAGTAATTACCATGGTTACTATTTTGCCTCATCATATGCTAAAGATTCAGGATTCAACCTTTAGAAGTTTATTGGTTATTCATAGGATATGATCCCGCCAATGCGTAGAACAATTAGTGAAGAAGAAGGATGAAGACATTAAGGAAACAACTTAAAGTTTCCACCAACTCGAAATTATCCACAAGCCGACAAATAAAAGAGAAAAATAAAAGATGACATGATGAAATTGGATTTTTCACCAGACGGAAAAGAACTAAAACACAGAAATTACAAGATTACCATATCATATTACTACATCTATGCCTTCAACTCTCAGAAGTTGGCACCAAAAAGAACCACCGGCTACTCTAGTGCCATCATCATCCACAACTTCAACCACATAACCCACCAAGGTACAATAGTTGGAGTAGTAAAGTAAAAGTTATGGAATAAATAATACTAAGCAATGAGATTAAAATTGAATTCAAGATACAAAGAAACTAGCCCAAATCAATGCTAAAACACATGAACAAAGGGCTAACAGGTTAAATACTGAGTTGAAGAACCTACAAAAATATTTAACCTTAAAAGAACCAGTTTCTTATGTGAAGAATCAGTTATGGAGTAAAACCATTGAAGTCATCAATGATGTTTGGCCCTCAATCCAAGTGATATACGAGCAAAGGGATTTACTGAAGGCAGCACAAGCAAAGATTCAAAAAAAAAAGGATGAGCTAGGTGACAAACCTGAGAAAGCCATAGAATTGATCAAGTTTCTCAACAATAAAAAAAAAGAGTTGGAAGAAATAGAAATCACTAATAGGAAAGAGACAATCCTTGAAATAAGGAAAGTCATTTCAAAGAATAATCTGATGAAACCAGTTGAAGAGAAATGTGAAAACATGAACATAGCCATAACCAAGTTTATGGTTAAATTTGAAAATATGAGGCAAAGAAGTTTGCCTAATATTTTGTTCATTAATGATAAACTCATGCCACAAGAGGACTACAATAAGAAAACCAAAGAGTATGCAAAAGAATAGGTTGAAAAAATAGGATGGAAAGGATTTCCTATAGGGAAGGTATTACACAGAAGTTTTGAAGACTTGGTTTATCTTCAACATGAGTTAAAACACTTATTTGTCATAAAACCAACATTTGCTAGATATACTGAGGCAGATGAGAACTTTAGGAAGCTGAAAAAGATACAAATTCCTCATGATGAAGCTTGGAAATCACTCACTGACTTACTGTAAAAGTCAAACTGCAGATTAAAGGATAAAAAAATTGGCTGAATTTTTCACAGTCAAAACAGAATTTATTACAGCAGTAAGGAAATTTTTACAGAGGTTAAAGAGTATCAGAGTTAAAGAGTATCAGAGTGAAATAATATAAGATAAAGAAGATAATATTTCAAAACGAAATTGAAATATCTGTGCCAGCAAAGAGGACACCAAGGCAGCCAGCTGCACCTAATCCATAAACAGTTTTCTATTTTATTTGGATAAATAGGACAACTTGCTGTTTTTTTAAGCAGCTGTCACTATTTTATTGTAAAGATATTTTATTTTTCCTTAGATAATTCCTAGAAGCATTCTAGGATATTTTGTAATCATTTTTTAATAAATACTTCACTCTTTGAAGTATTAATGTGGAATAAATTGGTAAAAATTTCTATAGTCATTTTTTTTATACTTGAAGGCTTTTTGTTGCAAAGTTCAAGTAGCAGACTGGATCAAATCATCCAGCATCATATTTCAGGATTCATGTGATGAGCCATTGAAGTGAAGTACTTTCTACTTTTCGTTGTTTATCTTCTCATGTTTTCATGCATCCATTATGCATTATAAATTTGAATGATAAAACAGGAGTAATATTTCAAGATTTGTTAAAAGCACCCTGTCTTTATTGTTAATCATTTCTATGTTTTCTCCTGATTTCCAGAGTAGGGAACCCTTAATTTCTCCCTCTTTCGAATGACCTCTGTTTACTCCTTCCTTATCCGGATCAAAGAATCCTTCATTTCTCTTTATCCCGATCAAACCACTTCACCAAATCAGCCTTCCAAGATCTTCAAAGACTTATCTATATTGCCCTAAATTTTTTGACTTTTCGACCTTGATCCTAGTTTTGTCTGCTTGATTTTTTACTTCTTTAGCCCAATGGACAAATGGATTTACCACTATCCATATCATTAAGTGATTTTTCCCACCAAACCGAACCAAATCAAAACCAAATTGCATAATCATAACTAGCCTAATATTTTATAATCAAAACAAAGTTAAATTTTAAAGAGAGAGCCCTCTCTGAACCCTAAGAAGGCTAGATCTTAGAGTTTAAAAGTTGGTTTATGGTTACCTCTAATTTTCTTAGACTTTAAATCAAAATCTCACAACTTGAGAATTATTAGAGTGATAACATATTGGCGACCATACTGGGGAATTAACCTATTCTTAGTCTTAAAATAAGCCTTAAAGAAATATTTTTTATTATCTTTTTGCTTTTAAGACTGTTTTAAAAGTTGTGAGTATAAAAAATTTGTAGTTCTGGCTTCTAGAAAAATTTACTATACCAGGTCTAACCCGGATCCTAAACCAGCTGTCATAGTAGACAATCTAGACAGAATTGGAAAAAATAATAAACAAATAGAATATTTAGGTGCTAAACTTTCCTTAGAGAGAGCCAATTCATTACCAAAAGAGCTAGTAAGTTTACAAGATATAAATTTTGACCTGAAATTTGAAAATTATTTATTCAGAAGTAAATTAGAATCTAATTTTAAAAATGCTGTTATAGACCCTATTTTCATTTCATTTCTTGAGAGAAAACAATAAAATATTACAGTAGATTCTAAATTAAAGATAGTTAAAGCTCAAGATAAACTTGAGAAGATAAATGCTACTATTCTTAAGGAAATTGATGAAGCTATTGAATTAGCTCAATTGTTAGCATATACCTCTAAGCCTTCTATTTCTAATTTAGATACCACTACATCATCTATAATTTCCACTACAATCCAATCTATAGATCCGTTTATCCCTAGATAACCATTAAAACCTATAATAATATTTCAATCATCCCCTACATCAACTATATCCACCAGTTTATCTTCTGAAAATTTAAATACATCATTCTCATTTCCTAATAGTTCCTTATATATCCTAGTTTCATTTCCTAGCACCTCCACTTCATCCTTTAGTTCACCCACCACTTTTTCTAGTTCACCACCCTATATTCCAGTTTCATCAGTTATTTTTTCAACTATATCAACTACCACTTCCAGTTCAACCCCAAGAACTTCCAATCTACCCCCAAGAAAAGAAAGAATTCAAGATATGGCTGCAAGGTATGCTCCCCTAGTTCTTCCAGCACAACTACATGATATGCCTCAGGATTACCAAAGTAAGATTCCACAATTTGATGCTACTAATCATTACACAACCCAAAAAAATATAAATAAAATGACAGATTACTTTGAGCTCCATGAAATAGATGATTCTGATGTACAAATAAGAATCTTTGCAAAAAAATTAACAGGGGAAGTTAAAAAATGGTTTAAAGGCCTTAATGCTGGTAGTATAGTTGATTTATCAGTCTTTCATAGATTATTTTTGAATAAATGGGAAAGAAAAAAAATCCACTTCAAATAATATCTGAATTTGATGCCATGAAAAGAGCTCCTAATGAATCAGTCAAAGAATACTACACTAGATACAATAGTGTTTACAACTCAATCCCAGCCAATCTCAAACCCACTCTTGATTCTGTCCTACTCAAATTCCCTGATGGATTTGACACAGACATGGCTTATCAGTTGAGGGAAAGAAATGTTGAAACAATAGAAAAAATGAAAATAGATGATGTTAGTGTAGAAGTAAACATTTTAGCTAGAAAATCTAGATTAAGGAATGAGAGGAGAGTGACCATGAAAGAAGAAACTTCTAATTTAGATGGAAAAATAGATCAGTTAGCTAAGAATTTAGAGAGAATGATGGACAGAAACATAGAAAGGAGACCTCAACGGGATAATCAACAGCAAATCAAAAATCCCAACTTTAGAAAAAATAAAAATTTAGGAAAATCAAAATAATCAACTCCAGATCAAACCATAAGATCCCCATTTCAGGAGAACTATGCTGAAATTTCTCAAAACAATGTAGATGATGAAGATACCATAAATACAAGGGGTATAAATGAAGATAACATTATCTTTCTCAGTAAGGAAGATCAAGAGTTATTTGAAATGCAACAACTTCAATTAGATTCAGGTGAATAATTTGACTACAAACAAGGTTATGATTTTGCTATAAATGAAGTACATAAGTAATATAACCTTAGAAGTAAGAAAAAAAATGAAACTTATACTAAGAAATCTGCACAAACTGAAAATAAGAAAACAATAGAAGCCCCAACAACAAAATTTTTGCAAATTCTCCCTAGGGAAAATAGGTAAAACTCTAATTCATCTCGAAAAGTTTCCGGCCCCAAAATTTCACCAAGTCCTAATATTGTTGACGTAACAGATGAAATTGATCAAAAAACAAAAGATTCAAAAAAATATGCTGCTATTAAAACAACTAATTCTGCTAAAACAACAAACTTAGAGTCCAAAACATCCACTGCTGATCCAAAATCAGCAGATCCAAAAGCTATAACTGCAAAAACAACTTCTGACAATTCAAAATTTTAAAAAACATCTACTGCTTCTCAAACCACTCCTGAAAAAGAAAACTAGGGGTAGTAAGACACAATAAACTCAAATATAAAGTGAAAACATAATTGTAGAAAAACAAGATAAACCCACTCAAACTACAATTATGAAAGAAGAGTTACTTCAAATAAGTAAATCACAACCTTAATTCAATATACAAACTGAAATTGCAAAGTTAAAAATATCAACTCCTTTGACAGAATTGGTAAAGCATGATTTGTATAAGACAACAATCACTGAAACATTAAACGTGAATGATGGAGAAGACTTTGTAAACTTGAATGATGATCAATCAGAGTTGATTTTTGGCCTTTATGTGAATGGAAAGCATCAAGATGGAGAAGTTCCTCTATTTTAAATTAGTTTAACTGTTCATGACCAAATTTTACACAATGAAATGTTAGATTCAGGAGCTTCACATAATCTAATGCCCAAAGCAATAATGGAAACCCTGAATTTAGACATCAAAAGGCCTTACAAAGATTTATTTTCATTTGATTCAAGCAAAGTAGAATGCCTAGGATTAATTAAAGATTCGTGTGTTACATTAGTTCAATATCTAGGTAAAAGTGTACTCACGGACATTGTAGTAACTGATATCCCACCCAAATATGGAATGTTATTATCTCACACATGGGGAGAAAAATTACATGGATCTCTACAATTGGACATGTCATATGCTACTATATCAGTTTTTGGACAGCCAAAGAAACTCTATAGGGAGACATTGATGAAATATATGGTAACTAGTGTAGCAAGATCAATAAATTACCCAATTTATGCTACACCTACTGATATAGATTCTTTCATCTTATGTAACTTTGAAGATGATAATGAAATCAAAATTGAACTAAAGGACAAAAAGAAAATACAAAATAATGACAATATCTTTCATGAATCTTTATGGAATTTAGATTTTGATGGTTCAGTAAACAAGTTAGGAGCAGGAGCAGGAGTTTGGATAAATAATATTGAAAAGAATCATGCAGAAGACCATGCTTTCAGACTAAATTTCAAATGTACCAACAATATGGCTGAGTATGATGCCCTCATTTTAGGACTCCATATTATCAGAAACTTAGGAGGCAGAATAATAGCAATAATGGGAGACTCAGAGTTGATTTTAAAGAAAATTAATGGTGAATATTCTGTTTACAATCCTAGACTAGGCCGATATAGAGAGACTGTATTATATTTGATTGATGATTTGTTGGAATGTAATTTCTCTGTAGTACCAAGAAAGAAAAATTTACAAGCACACTCCTTAGTAACTTTTGCTATTACTTGTAATTTACCTTTTCAGCCCAATCATAAATATACTGCAGAATTAAAACACAAACCAATAATTCTAGATAACCTCAAATATTGGTAGATTTTCTCACAAGACCAACAAATTTACCATTTTATGAATAATGAAGGTGAATTTTAGAATTGTAAAATAGACACAGACTTTACATTAGATCAAGATTTAGATAGTGAAATTGATTTGAATAATATAGATGTAAATAAAATAAAGTTTGCTAGACCAACTAAGTTAAGTCATTCAGATATAGATAACTTAGAGAGAGTAAAAATTGATGAGATAATTGATAAAGAATCTGATATATTAAATCTAAAAAATAATTTCTTACCAAAAGGTTTAACTCCTTTAGAAGATTTATTTGACTCAAATGATGTGGCTATAAAACCAAAAATGGAGCCACTTAGATCTGATATTAAGGAATGTAACATTGGCACAGAGTTAAAACCCAAGATGATCAAACTTTCCAAAGCCTTACCTCAACAAGAAGAAGAAAAATATATTTCTCTTTTTAAATAATTTCAAGATTTTTTTTCTTGGAGTTATGAGGACCTAAAATCCTATGATACTAACATAATTCAACATAAAATCCCTATAAAAGAAGATCAAAAGCCTTTTAAACAAAATTTAAGGAGGATCAATCCTATTTTGATGCCCTTGATTGAAAAAGAGGTAAAAAGAATGTACGATGCATAGATAATTGCACCCATCAGATATTCCGATTGGGTTTCTAATTTAGTTCCAACCAGAAAAAGACAGGAGAGATTAGATTATGTGTTTATTTTAGGAATCTAAACAAAGTATCCTTAAAATATAGTTTTCCTTTACCAAAAATGGATCACAGTATACAAAGGGTAGTTGGTTATTCTAGGATTTCACTTTTAGATGGATTTTCATAATACAACCAAATTTTAGTCCAACTAGAGGGTCAAGATAAAAGAGCTTTTAATACTCCTTGGGGCACTTTTATGTATGTAAAAATGCCTTTTGGTTTAATGAATGCAGGGGCTACCTTTCATAGAGATATGGATATAGCCTTTGCAAAGGAAATTCATGAATTCTTAGTGATTTACTTAGATGACATAATTGTATTTTCTAAGACTGATTATGAACACTTGGGTCATATTAGACAAGTCTTTATTAAATGCATAAAGTTTGGCATCTCTTTAAACCCTAAGAAAACCTTATTTGGATTAGAAGAAGGCAATTTACTAGGAAATATAATATCTAAGGAAGGAATTAGAATAGACCCTACCAGAATAGATGCAATTCTTAACATTAGTCCTCCAATAAACATAAAAGAGTTACAATATTTTCTAGGAAAAATTAACTTTTTAAGAAGATTCATTTCCAATTTAGCTAAGATAATTAGAGAGTTAAACAACATGCTAAAAAAAGATTCAGTTCTTGAATGGACTATTGAGGCCAAAAAATCATTTGAATCCATCAAACACGCTTTAACCAAAACCGCAGTCCTTATAAGTCCTGACTTTATAAAGGATTTCATCATTTTTTCATTTGCTTTAGAACACACCATTGTTGCAGTTTTACTGCAAAAAAATGACCAGGGTTATGAGCAGCCCATAGCTTTCTTTAGCAGAACACTAAGAGATGCCACTTTGAAGTACAATATCATGGAAAAGTAGGCACTAACTTTGGTAAAGTCCATTAAATATTTCAGAGTGTACATTCTCTATTATCACATCATTGCCTATGTCCCAAATGCAGTAGTAAAAGACATTCTAACTCAGGATGGTCCTCATGGTAGAAGAGGTAAGTGGATTGCCACAATTTTAGAATATGAAATAGAGATAAAACCCACTAAATTGATAAAAGGTCAAGGTTTAGCTAAACCCATGGCTGAATCAAATTGTCATGCCCTAGACATAAATTTTATTGCCGAAGTAGATGATCAGGAAGAGATGGTGACTCCAGAGATCAATGAAGCCTTTTCAGATTCACCATGGTACGCATATATCATATTTGTATTACTAAACTTACAAGCTCCTCTTGGATTATCAAGAACAAAAGCTAGATTCATAAAACTAAAGGCAGTAATATTTTGTATATTAGACAATGTACTTTTTTGGAAAAATCATAGTGGGATTTTGTTAAATTGTTTGTTAAAAGAAGAAGCTGAAAAAGTATTACAAGAATTTCATGCAGGTGACTATGGAGGACATATCTACTAGAAGACTACTACTGACAAAATCCTAAGAGTTGGTTTTTACTGGCCTAATTTGTTTGTGTAATGTCCCAATTTTTGCAGCTAAATGGGGACATTTCATTTTAATTCCAGTTTTCTTTGTTCATGAATAAAAGTATGTGAAGGAGGTTTATTAAACTCCTAAGTTAAGAATAAATACATGCCCAATGTGAAAGAGTATAAATATGGGCTATTATTTTAAACAACCCTAAGTGTGAAAAGGGGAAATTCATTTGCATGGGTTAACTTGGCCCCACCTACAGTGCAGTTTGGAGGGAAGCTTATCCATCAAGCACAACGTACTTCTAGAAGAGGATCACATGTGTGAAAGGGGATAAGTTGAAGAAGATGGTTTAGGGTTTTGGCAAGCCCTCATGTTATAAATAGAAGGAGAGGCAGCAAGTAAAGGTTGTTGAATAATTTGAGAAGTTGATGCAGCAACTCTAGTCTCTTGGCTGTTTAGCCTAAGGGAAGAGGATTTCTTGTTTAGGAATCCTCTCTCCTTCCATGGAGTAGATATTTGGAGGAGATTGTGGTGCATCTCTCCACTATCCAGTATTATGGCCAAGCTACATCTCTATAGCAGCACTGGTCCTGTTGAGGGTTTTGCAGCTATTTGTGAGTTGCAGCAAGTGGGGGAACTAGATCTGCAAGATCTAGTTGTTTAGAGGAGATTTCTCTCAGGGAGGGTGTCTTGTGACCACTTGGAAGAGGATATTCCTCTCATTTTACTTTCAGATCTGTATTTATTATCTATTGTATTATTTCATTCTAGCTACTGCGCAGTCTATTCCTTATACTGCGTTATTTCCATGTACATGCTTCTCTATTGTCCATATCTTTCATTGTACTAGCTCTATGGAGATTGAGGCTTGCCTCTCCCTTTGAGATTTGTAAAGTAGCTTACTGATATAATCATGTTCAGATTTGATATTTAATGTAATGAAAGCCATCTTTAGAAATATCTGAATTTTCTACAGTTCAGTGTATTAAAAGCTAGATCTACATCTTCTTGTGCAATATTTTGATAAAACCCCAAGGGGATCTTGTTAAGAAGGCTGAGTAGTTTCCAGATATGGCATAGATCTGATGTTTCAGTCATTTATCAGTTTTAGATCTGATATTTCACCTACATCAGCTGAAGCTCCTCATATGGGACGCTGTCAAGTATTTCTGCAGCTTTTCTATACGTTTCAGTTATAATTTCTGAAGGATTCTTGCTCTTGCTTCAAGTAAAAATTAATTCTTCTTTAAGAGAATTTCATTCTGGATCTGATTTCTTGCTGCCATAATATAGTATGGGTCTAAATTCTGATTTCTAGTGTTTTCCAGTAGAAACTGCGCAATTCCAGAAGGAGGGTTTCTCCATTAATCCAGCTCTCTCCTTTAGCTGATTTTCAGCTAGTGTTGATTGTGGGAGATCTGTTTAAGCCCTCTAAACTCATTTATTTTTGCTGAAAATCTGCATGGAGGTCCCACACATCCTAAAATAATGGAACCCATCCCTGTTCTACGTTATTTTAACACTGGCTTGCTTATACGGCATCCTCCTTGAGCTTATTGCATATTTTCCTCAGAGTGGAATTTTCCGCTTCTCACTTATTTGGTTTTTTCTTCTCTTTGGATCCATTCTTTAGATCTGTCGATCTAAGGTTCCCAAGGGAATAAAACTCCAAGAGGATTTTTTCATTCCCACACTTGCTCTGTTTCATCAGTCTTCTATATACAGAGTTTAGAACGGGCCAGGAAGCCTCTGGTTTTCACCCTCTCCTTAGAGGTGATATAACCAGTAAATTCCCTACTAGTATATATTTGGTTTAGAATTTGCTGATGTGTTTTCCATGCTATTGTGATTCCATAGAGGAATATCTCAAGATATTCCCTCTTGAGCCTATTTTCTCCATTTGGGACATTACAGTTTGCATATGTTAAAAGGTATGTGACCTCCTGTCACAAGTGTCAAATATTTGAGGATAAGAAAAAGTTGTTACCCCTGCCCTTAAAGCCCATTTCAACTGAAATTCCATTTCAAAAATGGGGTCTTTACTTCATTAGAGAAATTCATCCCCCATCATCAGCCCACCATAAGTGGATTCTGATAGCCACTGATTGTTTTACCAAGTGGATTGAAGCCATGCCCTCTAGGCAAGCCACATATACTGTTATTATCTCATATTTAGAAAGTAACATACTTTCAATATTTGGATGTCCTCAAAAGATAATTACTAACAACGCAGTGGAATTAAAATCTAAAAATATGATTGACTTTTGCCATAAATATCACATTACCCTAGGCCATTCTACTACATATTACCGTCAAGGTAATGGCCTAGATGAACATCATCAAAAAGTTACTTGAAGATAACAAAAAGACTTAGAACAAGAAGTTAGTCAATGCCCTATGGGAAAATAGACTTACAACCAAAAAATCTATTGGTACATTTCCTTACCAACTTTCCTATGGAATGGATGTTGTTTTTCATCTTCCTTAGGAGTACCAATAATGAAGATTATCCAAGAATTACAAGTTGATCCAAATGATATACAAAGAAGGATTAATCAAACCATTCACTTGCAGCAAACAAGAGAAGAGGTTTACATTAAATCTCAAGTTATCTAGGATAAGATAAAGAATTGTTTTGACAAAAAGAGTAAAGAAGATGATTTTTAGATTGGAGACAAAGTGTTAAAATGGTATTCAAGAAGAGAAGAAAAAGGTAAAAATGGAAAATTTGATTTTCTATGGAAATGACCTTATGTGATTTATGGTTACAAAGGTAACAATGCTTTATTTCTGAAAGAAATGGATGGATCAGATATGCTAGATGGACCAGTAAATGGTAGAATGTTGAAGCACTACTACTCCTCATAGATAACAAATAGTTATTTTTATTTACTTTGACCATTGTACATATACATTGCAGATTTTAGATTGGATTGGATGTTTTCCTGACAAAGTTGAAGCCAAAAGAGAAGAACCTAAGCTTTGAGAAGTAAAATATCATAAGTATGAATAAAAGTAGAAATCAGAAGAAATTTACAGGGTCATGATAGTCAAAATTCAAAGGCTACTAGTCATAAAGTTCCAACATTTCACCAGGAAATGCCATCCCCATGTGGAGTCACTGTTAGGGTCCTATCATAATATGGTTCATAATTTTTGAATTGACTTTGATAGCCTTGTAAATATTTACATAACTTGCTTTTTGCAAGTTGTTTTCCCATATTTGAAAAAATAATAAAAAAATGAAAAGAGGGTAAAAGTCCCAAAAGAAATATCAAAGGACTTAGAAAAGAGTAGACTCCAAAAGAAAAAGAGATAAAATAAGACTTGAAAGTGAGCAAGTCAAAATGCCACTACTATTTACGTTTACTGCAAGAATAATGATTATGTGCAGATATTTCAAAATGCCATAATCCATGATTAGTTAAATAATTTAAACTTAAATTTTCATGCTTTAAATTTCATGTTTTAGACAGAGAATAAAAGATATGTCAAACAGTTTAAACTTGATAAATCAGTAGATAGTTAGAGAATAAATGAGGAGCTCAATAGTTTAATCTGAGCCCTCAGATGAAATAAGGTTAGACTTAGATAGATTTATGCTTTGAAAGAAAATTGTATTTAGGGTTGCAAGCTTAAATGCACCCATGCAAATGAAGAAAAAAATGTCAGAATAATGATGGGTAGGTAGAAAGCAGTTGTGCAAGACATGTAATAAAGCATCATCGGGAAAAAATTACTAATTTCCCCTCCCCCACAATGACCCAATATTCTAAACCTTCATTCAAAGAGGCTCAAAGCATTTCTTTGACTTATGTTGGGACCGGACCGAAGGCTTAATGACTGATTGGTTAAAAATATTGGATTCCTTACATAAAACCCATTTCATCAGTATATTGACCCTTTTCCAAGAATACAAACCCTTTTCCTCAGTAAAATACATCTTTTCCTAGAAAAGTAAAAACCCACTTGATTAATTTCATTTTCATTCAAAAAAACACTCAAAAACCCACAAAATACATTTTATCCTAAGTTTATGTGTAAAAATCAAATGGGACAAATTATGATTAATTGCCTATTTTACACTTTACTTAGTTTAAATACTATATATTTTAATTCATTTCATTCATTATATTTCCATTTCATATTAATTTCTAACCTAAAGTATTAATCCCTTATAAAACAACCCTTCCCATATATTATTAATTTCTTTATATGTAAATATCCCAAGAAACCCACTTATTTTAAGTTAAACCTATGGTTTATTTATCCCACATGTTAAATAAACTCTCGCTCTTTTCCCCCATACGTTTAAACATATCTTATGTTATAATCCCACGCCCTATGCTTTTAAAGCACACATAAACATTTTATTTACCATATAATATATGTACTGCCAATCGAATAAAGCAATGTTTTTACGTTATAAATATACATTTGTAACTTTAAATACCATACCTGCGCCATTGGTTATTAACATTATAACATTACCCCCGCCAATCAAAATAATATAAGGTTTTTATGTTATAACGTTTAAATATATCCCGCCACATATAAAAGTTCGGACCCCACCTCTTATCGCCGAGCAACTCTAAAGCCAATCATAATCATTCGCATCCCAACCCTCCAATCCAACGATCACCATGCGATATCACAAATTAAACATATTTCAAACTACACTAAATAGGTGCTTTTACCACTTTCTCCCTCCTCCACGCGGCCAAATCCTATTGGATCGCATTCAATCCAGTAATACCACATACCACCCAAATCCAACACGATAAACCACCGATGGTTTTCGCTATTGAATATCAAAACTGCCATTTGTTCGACGTGACTTCCATTTAATGCAGGTTATTTTAAAACCTAAAAAGACAAATAAACCTCTAAACTATGCTATCAAAGCCCTTTTCATGTTATTTGACTATATTCATCCTCCCGACTGAAAAGAAAGAAACCCGTGCATTTTTTATACTCAGAGAACTAGCATAAGCCCATATTTATTGTCAAAGACTGCTAGAAGTCCCAAATTGCTTCCAGAAAATACCAAAAATCTTCAAAATCTATCAGTTCCAAACAACTCAGAACCTATTTAGGCGACCAATACATGCACAGACATGTATTTTCTGATACAAACAAGCCTGCTATCATTTGAAAAAGAATTTTTAAAAAGAATTGAGCTGAGTAAAAGCTTATTTACCCAAAGAAAGATTCTACTTGCCTGAAAAGAGCTAAATTCCTGCAAAATTTGATAAAACCCAGTTTCAAATATTGCATACAGTTTTAAAGGAACAATCGAATTGATTTTCAGTCTTTACAGACCTTATAAGACTCCTAAATTGCCCAGAAATCCTCTGCAGGTAACCCCAACCCTCTGTCCCTAATTTCAATCAATTTTAGTCCAATATTCACTAAAAGAAGTATAAGAAACCCTTGTTTCTTATTTCATACACCTATAAGAGTCTAAAAAATAGTTGAAAGCTAAAATTGAAGGTTGAAATCCAAAAGAAAACCAATTTGTGCTTATTTTCATCCAAGAACCTCTTTTAAAGTAAAAAAACACTTCTGTAAACCATTTAATCTTACAAAAGAATCCAGAAAGCCCAAAAAAATGAGTTCTAGTTATCCAGAAAGCCTAAAAAGTGTCAAAATCCAATCCAGCTATATCCTCCAAGACTGCAATCATTGTAAATCCTCTACAACCTCCTATTGTATACATTGAACACACACCTTTAGTAGATGTGGACTATAAAATAGCAGATCCTGTTGTTGAATATAATTTGTTAGACCTCCACTGTTGGAGTTATGAAAAGTCCTTAGACTAGGTTGAAGAAGTCCAAATTTGGGAATCACACCTTCCCAAATATGTTGTTCCAATCACTCATCAATGCCCAGAGGTTATTAGGTTGTGTTAGACCCATTATTCTCCTAAACATAGAGAAATAGTAAATGCAAGCAAAGAAGTATTGTTCACAATTACTGCTGAGTTTGTAAACTAGATGCTACAACTAAAACCCGATCCCAAAGCAGTCCCTTTGTCAATAGAGGTACTTACAAAGTTGTACATTGGTATTGATTTTCCCAAAAGGTTTCAGGTTTTTCAAGTGTTCATTCCTTTACATGTTGAAATTCCACACATCAACCCTCCATATTCTACTTCAAAATTTCCAGAAGGGTCTAGGCATGTCATTTCCATGCTGTCATTTATCCTAGGATACTTTACAAACGAGCATATTGATGAATCAATCTTAGGTTTCCTATCTACTTTTACACCAGGACAACCTCCCTCTGTAATTTTCAATTATGTTGAATACATAGCTGATAATATCCATGATCAGCTTGTCAAATTTCCAACTGTTGGAGTATTTATATATACATCCTTTCTCTTCCATATTTTCTTGTATTTTCAAGAAGACAAGTTTCCAATAACCTTCCAAAAGCTTGATATAGAAGAAAAACCACTTTCAGTCATCTTTTGGACATATTTGATCAGAAAAGAGTCCACAGAGTTCACTTATGCAGATTTTATAGATAACTTTATTCACCCATTGATAAACTTATTGACCAATACAGAACAACCAAGAATCAATGATGAAATGAAGAAAGTTCTACAGTTATCAAAGAAAACTAGAACTGGAGATTGGTACTTATATAAAAAATATACAAGATTCAGAGTTTTTGTGTCCAATATGTTACCCAATAAACTTCCTAAGTATGTGCTAATGAGAATTTTTTCCTTGGAGTATATCAGAAAAATCTTAAATTTTGATTCTATCAACTTCATAGCAGCTAAAAAAAAAGATCCAATTTAAGTTGAAGAATCAGGTGGGACCATTTATTTGTAATCATAGAGATGCGGAACAAGAAACAACAAAAAATATTCTTGAGTACAGATTTGAAGAGAGCTTCTCATGGAACTATGATCCACAATGAATATTAAGAAAAATGAGGGTTAAGTGCAAACTAACACCCTATATTCATGAGAAAAAACCAGAGATTGAATAGTATGCTAATCAAACTGAGTGGCTAGAAGACACTTTAGTAGATGAATTTAAACAGGGTGATACTAGTCACACCTTGCAAACTGAAAATCAAGGAGAAAAAGCTACTAAGAGACTTAGAGAAGAAGGTACATACACTACTGAGACAACAACTAAGACAAGGTTTAAAATTAGATACAATAAAAAGCCTAAAGTCAATTTAGTTGATAAAGGAAAAGTGACCATAGAAGTAGAAGACACAGATGTTCTAGCGACAAATACAAATGCTACAACAGTCATTACAAATGAAGTAGTTACAAAAATTATAAATGAAGGAAAGCTTGATAATTCCAATACATAGGTCATAGAAAAACATTAGATTATGGAGGCATCCTCCTCATAGACAACAGAAGAAAAAGATCTTGAAATCAGGGAAAAATATAAGCAGATTAAGACAAAGAATGAAGAAATAAAAAATGATAATTATTCTCAATATTTGAAGCAAACACTAGCCATTCAGAATAGACTTTTATCAACCTTTGATTATTCAAACAAAAATTTGATTATGTCAGTGCTTCAACCAACAATTAAGACTCCCAAAATAGTTGCAAACTACAAAAAAGTTGATCTTGAAGTGCCAACAGAAAGTATTCATGCACTAGATCAAATTGACTTTCACAGGAAAACTTCAAAGATGTTATATTCTACCATAACTACCAAGGCTATGAGTTTCCAGAAGCTTCAGAATAAAATCATAAACATGAGAGATCAAATGAAGGTTGAAAAAGCTTCCTCATATGCTAAAGATCCTAGGATTAAGTCTTTAGAAGAGTTGTTTATCCAAGTAGGATATGATCCTGCAAATGTCAAAGTTGTAGAAGAGTTGTTGAAGAAAAAGAATGTTGATATATCAACATTAAAAAAATAAAGCTTCCACCAACTGAACATCCACAGGCCAAAGAAATAGTACAAGAGAAAAATCAGAAAGATGACACGATGAACTTTATTTTTCAATTAACATGATAGATAAAAGAGATGGAAATCAAAATTGACAAGCTTGCCCGTGAAAGAGAAACTACAAAAACACAGGAAAATCCTACAGTAATTCCCATGGTTACTACAATTGTGCCTTCAACTCTAGCCGAAGCTACTGCAGTGCCAATGACATCATCCACCATTTCAGCCATAGAATCCTCTACTACAACAGCTCAACATTCTGATGAGGCTAGTAAACTAGTAAAAGACATGAAAGAAATGTCACTTCAAACCAATGAGATTTACAGATTGAAGAAAGTGGTAGAAAATATTGAAGATACAAAGAAACTAGTCCAAATCAATGCCAAAACTCATGAACAAAGGGCTAACAGGTTAAATGTGGAATTGAAGAATCTACAAAAAGATTTGACCTTGAAAGAGCCAATTTCTTATGTAAAGAATCAGTTATGGAGTAAAATCATTGAAGCCATCAATGATGTTTGGGCATAAATTCAGGTAATATATGAGCAAAAGGATTTACTGAAGGTAGCACAAGCAGAGATTCAAAAAACAAAAGATGGGCTAGGTGATAAACATGAGCAAGCCATATAATTGATCAAGTTTCTCAACAATAAAAACAAGTAAGTATTGGAAGAAATAGAAATCACTGATAGGACAGAGACAATCCTTGAAATAAGGAAAGTCATTTCAAAGAAGAATTTGATGAAACAACTTGAAGATAAATGTGAAAATATGAATATATCCATAACCAAGTTTATGGTTAAATTTGAAAATTTGAGGCAAATATTTTTTCATAATATTCTGGTCATTAATGATAAACTCATGCCACAGGAGGACTACAATAAGAAAATCAGAGATTATGCAAAAGAGTAGGTGGAAAAGACAGAAGGACAAGGTATTCCTATAGGGAAGGTCTTACACAGAAGTTTTGAAGACTTGTTTTATCTGCAAAAGGTCATAAAACCAACATAAAAACAAGTCTTCAAAACTAAAAAAGATATACTGAGGCAGATGAGAATTTTAGGAAGCTAAAAATATAAAAATTCCTAGTGATGAAGCTTGACAATCACTCATTGACTTACTATAAAAGTCAAATTGCATTTAAAAGGATAAAACAGTTGGCTGATCTTTTCACAGTCAAAACAGAATTTATTACAGTAGTAAGGCAGTTTTTACAGAGGTTAAAGAGTATTAGAGTTAAAGAGTATCAAAGTGAGAGAGTATAAGATAAAGAAAACAATATTTCAAAATAGATTTGAAATATCTGTGCCGGCAAAGAGGACACCAAGGCAGCCAACTACACCTAATCCACAAAAAAATTTCTATTTTATTTGGATAAATAGGAAAGCTTGCTTATTTGTTAAGTAGCTATCACCATTTTGTTCTAAGAGATATTTATTCTTCCTTAGATAGTTCCTAGAAGCATTCTAGGATATTTTGTAAACATTTTTGTATATATACTTCATCTTTTGAAGTATTAGTGTGGAATAAATTAATGAAAATTTCTATAGTCATTTTTTTTGTACTTGAAGGCTTTTTGTTGCAAGTTTCAAGTAGAAGAGTGGATCAAATCATCTGGCATCATATTTCAGGATTCATGTGATGAGCCATTGAATTGAATTACTTTCTACCTGTCATTTTTTATCTTATCATGTTTTCATGCATGCATTATGTATTCTAAATTTGAATGATAAAATAGGAGTATTATTTCAGGATTTTTTAAAAGCACCCTGTCTTTACTGTTTATCATTTCTATGTTTTCTGCTGATTTCTAGAGTAGGGAACCCTTAATTTATCCCTCTTTCGAATGACCTCTGTCTACTCCTTCCTTATCCGGATCAAAGAATCCTTCATTTCTCTTTATCCCGATCAAACCACTTCACCAAATCAACCTTCCAAGATCTTCAAAGACTTATCTATCTTGCCTTGAAAACATTTGACTTTTTGACCTTGATCCTAGTTCTGTCTGCTTGAGTTTTGACTCTTTAGCTCAATGGAGAAATAGATTTCCCACAATCCATCTCATTAAGTTATTTTTCCCACCAAACCCAAACCAAATCAAAACCAATTTGCACAATCATAACTAGCCTAATATATTATAATCAAAACAAAGTTAAATCTTGAAGAGAGAGCCCTCTCTGAACCCTAGGAAGGCTAGATCCTAGAGTTTAAAAGTAGGTTTGTGGTTACCTATAATGTTCTTAGACTATAAACTAAAATATCACAACTTGAGAATTATTAGAGTGATAACATCTGCTATGTTGTTGCAGAAGAATGAAGAAGGAAAAGAGCAACCTTTAGCATTTTTCAGCAAAGTTCTCAGAGATGTAGAGCTCAAATACAAATTTCAGCCATAGTTCAAATTGATGTCGAGGGAAAGAGAGAAAAATGGATTTCTAAAATCCACAAATATGATTTGGATACTAAGCCTACTAAGTTGGTAAAAGGGAAAGGCCTGGAAAAATTTCTCACAGAGTCTAATTTTCAAGCTCTGGGAATTAATCTGCTTGCACCCTTGGATGAAGTTGTTGTTGAAACAAGTCAAAGTAGCACAAAATCAGCAATCAAATATAAATTTCTCTTCTCTGATTGGTATAAGGATATTACTCGCTATTTTTTTTTTTTCTTTTGTCCTCCCTAAATGAACAGAACAAAGTACAGAGCTCTTAAACTCAAAGCTCTACCTTATGTTATGATTGATGCTAAATTATATTGGAAGGATCCTGTTGGTGTTTTGTTGTTGTGTTTTATAAAAGGAGAGTCAATGGAATTTATCAAAGAGTACCATGAATTTTTGTGTGGGGACCATTATAGCTGGAAGGTTACTGCTCATAAAATCCTCAAATCATGTTTTTACTGGCCTTCCTTATTTTCCAATGTATATAGAGTGGTTAGAAGTTTCCACAAATGTCAATTGTTTGCAAAAAAGAAGAAGTTAGCCCCTCTACCTCTTCTCCCTGTATTTGTTGAAGAACCCTTTAGACAATTGGGATTGTATTTCATTGGAGAAATTAATCCACCATCAATTTGGAAGTTCAAGTGGATTCTGACTACCACTGATTATTTTACAAAGTGGGTGGAGGCAATACCTACTAGAAAAGAAAATGATCTGGTAATAATGAAGTTCCTAGAAGAGAACATTTACAACAAATTTGGATGTCTAGAGAAGATTGTAATAGACAATGCTCTAGTATTCAATTCAGTCAGATTTATAATTTTTTGTCAAACATATAATGTCATTTTGTATCATTCTATAGCATAGCATCCTCAAGGGAATGGGCTAGATAAATATTCCAACAAGACATTGGTTAAGATTTTGAAGAAAAAAATTAATGAGAATCAGAAGAACTAGGATTCAAAGTTGACATTTTCTCTTTGGGCAGTGAGAATGACTATTATAAGATATATTGGTAAGTCCCCTTATGAATTAGTATATGGTACTCAAGATTTGTTTCCCACTCAGCTAGCTAGACCAATAATTTATTTTCTTCAAGAATCACAAGAAGAACCTAATGCATTGATAAGAAGACTAAATAAGGTGATATAATTGAGTGAGAGCAAGAATAAAGTCAGAGAAAACTAGGTTACATATCAGGAAAAAATGAAGTCCATTTTTTACAGGGAGGAAAAAAAAAAATCTTTTCCAAACCAGAGATTTGGTATTAACATGGGATACCAAAAGAGAAGAAAAAGGAAAGCATGGTAAGTTTTATCCTCTCTAGTATGGCCCATACAAGATTATTGAAGCCAGATCAAATAACACTTTTATGTTGGAGAATCTTGATGCAGAAACAATAGAGCTGCCTGTGAATGGGTAGTATCTAAGAAAATATTTCCAGCATTAAGATTTGATGGTTCACCATTGTACATATTCGGTTTCCTTCATTGTAAATTTTTCATCAAGCAATATTTGACTCCATGCCCAAGGTGAAGGCACTAATCTGCGGTTATTAGTGTTTCATGGAAAAAAAAACACTATCTGCAGGTGGAGCCAGATGTTGTGGCTCATTTGCAATATCCTTTATATCCTTTATTTTAATTTTTAAAAATTCAAAAAAAATAGAAAACTACCAAAAAATATGATAAAGTATTAAGTTTCATATACTTTATCATAAAAATATATTTGCTCATTATATTAAAGTTTAAAGTTTAAATAATTTAAAGTCTTTATGGAAGCGGGTCCCAGTTCAAAGATTAAATATCGAGCATTTTATGGAGCAGGATTTGATGATTTATCGAACGTTGGGTAAAATGCTTCACCCGCAGGCACTTTCAGCACGTGGGTTAACATGGAGGGTGCCTCCACAGTTGACCCTGTTGACTCCGGGTGTAATCTAGATGAACGATTGAGATTCACTACGGGGGCATAAGCCAAACAAGTTTTCCATACCTCGAGGCCTCCCGCAGTGACGTATGCAGCCAAGTTGGCGACAGTTGTAGTCCACGTCGGGTTTTCTTAACGGTCTTTTGGCGCATCTTGTCAGCATTTACTTTTAAATCCTGCGCCACCTATTTAAAGAGGATTCTCATTTTTTTGAAGTTATTATTGTTATGTTGGGTTTGAAGTTTGTCTGCACTGCATCTTTCTCAATTATCTATCATCTTGCCAATTATTCATCATCCTGTCAATTGTTTGTTATCCCAAGTTGAATTATGTCTAAACACTCATCCCTGTCAGGTTCTTTAAGTCACATCCCTCTCATGGACACTGAGAGGGATATCCAGGACACAGATTGTTCCCTTGACCACATTTATTTTTATTAGCAGGTCCTCCTAAATGATAAAACTTCTCTAATTTACACCACCATGGCTAAAACTGGTGTGTTGTTTGCATGTATCCTAAGAGCTTACCTTTTCCCCGAATTTGTGTATTGGTTAGTGTCTGTTATGTACCCTGGGAAATTTTACGTAATGAATTTTCAAGAAGAAAATGTTCTGCAAATCTTAGCCCAATTAATTCGTCATGCTCTTTTTTATCCTGAGTCAGAGTCATAGTTCTAATTCTCTAATGATTCCTTGATAGCGCATTATGAGAGTCTTGCAGGTCAGGAGTTTAATCAATTCATTCATTTTCTAAAGCCAAATACACAATAGTTTGTATCTAATAGTAAAGAATTCCCTATGGAGGTTTTTGATATTGAAGTCAAACCAACGTTGACCTGCATTGCAAATATTTTGGGAAAGGATGATGACAATACAGTGGACAAGTCAGTTCTTGGAATGTTCGCCACGATGATGAAGCCAGGAGTGGTGCTAGATATTCCATCTTATTGGAAAGAAGTTGTTAACTCTCATCTCATGAGCTTATCATTAACGGGTTCATTCAGGTTTCCCTCTCTTATTGTTTACCTATTTTTATATCAAAATGTAGAAGAATTCATGCATATGGGGTCTTGGAGGTGGTCTTATATCATGGAATTCTTATGAACCCTTGCTAGTGTTGGAAAAAATTAAGGTAGACAGTACTCATGAAAAGACTCAGGTTATTAAAGGAGAAACAATGATCAATTTCCTTCAAAGATATTTTTAGCTATTGTGGTTGGTGAAAATTTTATTTGTGGAAAGACCATCTTTCAACAGAATCACTGCTTTCAGATTGGAATATCACAAGCTGGTCCATTCACCCAAGAAAAAACATTGAGATATGGAAGAGGTTCAGAGCTTGGATGAAATATTTACCAAAGGACCCCTCAACTTCCAAGAAGGATAAACCAGCCAATCAAGGAAATGTAGCAGCATTGTCATTAATTCGGATTCAACATATAGATTAGGATTTTAATTTCATGTTATTTCCTCTTTTAAAAGAGAGAATGTAATCGTAATAAGACATTTTGAGGACATGTAATAGATAGTGGATGAAGTTCTAAGTAGTTGAAGTAGTTAGGATAAATTACAACAGTTACAAACTCTTTTCTATTATATTTAATGATATAGGGAAGAAAGAGAATGGTTCTGAGTTTTGGACCTTTAGACTACAATTTTTGTATTTAGATTTCAAATGATTAATGAATGAAAAGCAAGTTTTTTGCATTTGTTGATGTTCTTGTGTCTTCTAGTTTACATTGTGTACTTTCCATATCTAAATAAAATGAAGTAATCAAAGATGCAGGTCTCTTTTTACTTGTGTGAATAAGAGTTAAAACCCTTAATAGGTGTTCCATCATTTTAAATGTTCCCTTTCTTATAATTCTTCTAGAGTTTGAGGTGATATATATTATGTATAACAACATATCAGTTTGGGCTTCTTTCTTTCATGTTCTTTTGATCATTCCATTCTATATCAACAGATAATAGCATTGTGGGACATTTATTATATTTGATCTTTGAGGGTTTAATGATAAATATTTGAGGGTGGTTAAACAAAGACCAATATTTCTGTGTCATAATTATATAAATGTATTAAGCACTGATTCCTTATCACAGCTAAGGGATTGTCTCTTAAGGTACAACACCCCTCTTCATCAGTGGTGTTGGCATAATCCTTAGGATTAGGACGAAGTGGATATTTTGACTCTGGAATTTTTTCATCCCCCTCTTCATCAGTCGTGTTGGCATAATACTTAGGATAGGACAGAGTGGATATTTTTATGCTACAAAATTTTCATTCCCCTCTTCATTAGTGGTGCTGGAATATTCCTTAGGATTAGGACAAAGTCTATATTTTGACTCTACAAATTCTTCTTCCCCTCTTCATATGTGGTGCTTGCATAATCCTTAGGATTGGGATGAAGTGGATATTAAAACTTTGAAAATTCTTCACTCCCATCTTCATCAGTGGTGCTCGCATAATCCTTAGGATTAGGACAAAGTGGATATTTTGACTTTGCAAATTCTTCATTCCCTTATTCATATGTGGTTCTCGCATAATCCTTAAGATTAGGATGAAGTGGATATTCTTCAACTCCCACTTCATCAGTGGTGCTCTCATAATCCCTAGGATTGGGACGGAGTGAAAATTTTGACTCTGGAAATTCTTCATCATGCCCTTCATCACTATTGCTTTCATAATCCTTAGGATTAAGAGTAAGTGGAATAACTGACTCTCGATTTACAACAATTTCTTTTTGTTGCGCCTCATCAATTATGTTGTCATAATCCTTAGGATTATGACCAAGTCGAATTTTTGACTCTTTATTCATGGTAAACGAACTCATTTTATATTCGTCAATTTGAATAGAGATGTTGTGTGGGGAAGATGTTGATGTTGTAGAAAGAAAAACTTCGCTATCAGAGGAACCCATGGCTTTCAACAAGAAGATGTTGAATGATACAAATGTCTCTCCCAATTGCAATATATAGATAAATATTGAAAATTTTCCTCCAAATTGTAGGTTTTAACCCTGAACAGAAATTATCTACGCACGAATCTTAGAAAATAAAAAATACCGAGCATAAAACATAAAATAGATAAACACACAGATTTTCCCTCGGTTCCCAAATTGGGACGACCAGCTTGATTTTTTATTATATTCCTTTTAGTGTTACAACACATATATATACATGCCGAAGCATACATAAACCCCAATCCATTAACACTGGATTAGAACATAACCGTATTTCCCTTGACCGGATCTACAATATAACAGGGGCCGAAAACCATCGTACCCGAAAACCATGTGCAAAATCATGCACAAAACATGGGTGGGTCCGCCTATGAGTGGGTTCGCACACCAAACAAATTTTTGTCGGGGCGTTGCCTCAGACCCCAACAGTGGGGGCTACCTCCCCCCTTGTCACCCCCCTGCTGCGCCTGGCACAACGTACAATGCATGGGGCTAGTCGTGGAAAGAATATAGCACATACCCAACATTCTCCCACTTGTTGTTTTCTTTCCACAGGGGGCCACAGGAGAGCTTAGTCATTGGGCCAATTCTTCAACAACCATTGTTTCTCTACACAAAGAGAACTTCTGAGTGCTCACAGACTTCGTCAATGCATCTACAACATTCTTCAAAGTGCCCACCTTTACCAACAACACCCTTTTATCCTCAAGCATATCTCTAAAAAAGTGATATTGAACATCAATGTGCTTTGTCTTTGAATGGTAAGTAGGGTTCTTAGCCAAGAAAATAACACTTTGGCTATCACAGTCTATCCTTATAGCTTGTTGTACCAACCCCATACTTGAACACAATCTTTGCAACCAAACTGCTTCCTTGCTTGCGTGAGTGGCTGCTATGTATTCTGCCTCTATAGTTGAAAGAGCCACTATAGACTGTCTTTTACTCATCCAACTGACTGCGCCTCCAAATAGGCTAAACACATACCCACTTGTAGATCTTCTTTGGTCCAGATCTCCAGCCCAACCTACATCAACAAAACCACGAATGTCCAACATTCTTTCCAATCCTGGTCTTCCCTGGTAGCACAAGCCATAATCACTAGTGCCACATAAATATCTGAAAACCCACTTCACTGTTGTCCAATGCTCATTCCCTGGGTTTTACATAAACCTGCTCAATACTCCCATTGCATGTGCAATGTCTGGTCTAGTACAAACCATTACATACATCATGCTACCCACTGCACTTGCATATGGAACCCGAGACATATCCTCCTCTTCTTCTTGTGTCTTGAGACACTGTTCAGCAGATAGCTTTACACCTACAGGAATAGGAACATTCACCGGTTTACTATCCTGCATATTGAACCTCTACAATATAGTCTCGACATACTTACTTTGGTTTAACCAGAGCTTCCTCTTTGCCTGATCTCTCTTAATTTCCATGGCCAAAATATAGTTTGCAGCACCAAGATCCTTCATGTCGAATTTGGAGAACAATCGGGTCTTCAAATCTTGGATAATTTCTTTGTCATTTCCAATCAACAACATATCATCCACATACAAGACCAAATAAATAACATGGTCACCAATTAATTTAAAATAAACACAATGATCCTTCTTGCTTCTGGTGAAGCCAAGTCCTTGTATATATGTATCAAATTTTTGATAACACATCCTTGGTGACTGTTTTAACCCATACAAAGACTTCTTCAACCTGCACACCAGTTCTTTCTTACCCTTCACCATAAAGCCTTCAGGTTGCTTCATGTAGATCTCATCTTCTATATCCTCGTGAAGAAATGTTATCTTCACATCCATCTATTCTATCTCAAAATAAAATGCAGCAACAATAGATAAAAGTAATATAATAGAAGTAACTTTGGCAACAGGAGAAAAAATATCACCAAAATCAATTCCCGACAACTAGGAATAACCTTTTGCTACCAACCGAGATTTTTATTTCTCCACCTTGCCTTATACATTCATCTTCTTTTTAAACATCCATTTTCTATCGATGGGCTTCCTTCCAGCCGGCAAATCCACCAGATCCCATCCCTCATTTTTGTGCAAGGATGTCATTTCATCAACCATGGCCTCCTTCCAGAGTTTTCCATCCTCTGAATCTACTGCCTCCCTGACAGTTCTAGGATCATCATTAGTTATAGTTAAGGAAAAAACTAAACAAAAAGTAGATGGACTATATCTTTTTGGTTTCCTTCTTTCCCGAGTTGATCTTCTCACAGCTGGAGTTTGTGGCTCTTCCTCTTCTGAGTCTTCTTCTATTGTAGAGTCTGATTCATCCTCCTTTAGCTCAAACTCTATCTTCTCAGGTTCCTTTGGTAGGGCTTCATGTGTAAGAACATCTTTCACCTCTCTAAACACCACATCTCAGCTATACACAACCTTCCTTGTCTCTGGGTTCCAAAGCTTGTGACCTTTTAAACCATCCTTATACCCAATAAAGATGCACCTTTCAGATTTATTATCCAACTTGGTCCTTTTCTCCTTTGGAACATGTACATATGCATCACATCTAAATACCCTTAGATGTGAAAGAGAGGGTTTCTTACCAGTCCATACCTCATGTGGAGTCTTATCCTCCAATGCTGATGAAGGTGATCTGTTAACTAAGTAACATGCAATCTCCACTGCCTCTGCCCAGAATTCTTGTCCTAACCCGGTACCACTGAGCATGCTTCTTGCCTTTTCCATCAGCGTTCTGTTCATTCTTTCTGCAACTCCGTTTTGTTGAGGTGTGTATGGAGTAGTCTTCTGCCGTGCTATACCACACTTCTTACAGAACTCTTCAAATTCCTTCTTGCAGAACTCCCCACCATTATCTGTCCTCGGCGCCTTTATCTTCTTCTCTGTCTGGTTTTCCACCAGAGCCTTAAATTCTTTAAATCTGTCAAAAGCTTCAGATTTCTTCCTCAAGAAATATATATCCATGTATTCCTTGAGAAGTCATCTATGAATGAAACATAGTACACAGACTTTCCTAGTGACGGAACTGACACAGGCCCAAACACATCACTGTGCACAAGTTCTAATATCTTGTTCGCCCTCTTAGCACCAGAAGGAAAACTCACCCGATTCTGCTTCCCATATACACAATGTTCACAGAAATCGAAATCCAGAGAGAAATTAGACATACCTTCTACCATACCATTTCTATGCAGTATCCGAAGCCCCTTCTCTCCAATATGTCCAAGCCTTTGATGCCATAGCATGGTCTTTTCTCCAGAGACAGCTAGGCTTTCCGCTCCACTTTTAGGAACCACAGAACTGTTACACCCATCAATAACAGTGCTACCTTGTAGCTTGTACAGAGTTCCAGTCCGAACTCGCCGTGTCTCGGTGCTCACAAGGGCCATCTTGTGAACCTTAAACTTTCTCGAACCTTTGTTTTACACCTGCATCATCCATCTTGCTTATAGAAATCAGATTTTTGGCCAATGCAGGAATATGCAGAACACCAGGAACTGTTCTAATCCTTCCACCTTGCAGCTTCAACTTGACCTTTCCACGTCCGACGATTTTGGCCTTCCTATCATCCCCTAGGAAGACATCACCACCATCATATTTCTCATACTCGCAGAACCACTTTCGATGCGGAGTGAAGTGAAAGGATGCACCTGAGTCAATCAACCATGACTCATGATCTACATGTGTATTTGAAGAAGAAGCCAAATACACATCCCCACCTTCATCCAAGGTGGGTTTTGCCTCTGCAGAAGGAGCATCATCAGATCCCTCTCCTTTATTAGGAGCTTTAGATTTGCAGTCTTTTTTGTAGTGCCCTTCCTTTCCACATTTCCAGCATACCTTTACAAACTTTCTAGGAGATTTAGATCTCCCTCTAGATTTAGATCTCCCACTCGAAACCTTATTCTTGTTTCTGTTTTGAGACCTTCCTCGTACAGATAAGGCATCTCCATTCTGGCCCTCCATATTTCTCCGTCTCATTTCCTCCGACAGCAAGGCTGAGACAATGTCATCAAAATTCAAGGTAGTTGTATTGCTACCTATTGCAATAACCAGACTGTCCCGGTACGACGAAACACGTATTTGTTGCCTTGTCTTCATCTGATATTTTAATATCAACGGAGTGACAATGACTTACCACGGTGTTGAGCGTTAGGATATGCTCTTGTCCAAAGCTCCAAGTGATCATCCTCGGGGTTATGTGGCTTTCGGTAAGAAAAACTTGATCTTAGGACTTAGATTGGTACAAAGTCCCAAGTTTTTCCCACAAGGTCTTCGCCGTAGCTTCCCCGGATACATTCAACAATACTAAATCTGAGACACACAACCGTATTGTGCTCTTAGCCTTCCGATCCAGTTTCTTCTAGTCTTCATCTGACATTGCCGTTGGTTTAGTACCTGGATCTACCGCGATCCACTGATCTTTATCCACCAGCAGATACTCCATCTTGAGCTTCCATAACTTAAAACTTTGACCATTAAATTTCTCGATCTCTATCTTTCTGACTGCTGTGTCTTCTTTCATGAAATCGATCCTGATTTCCCAACGAATAGGGTCTGCCTCGGGCCGGGCGAAAAACCCTCGGCCAATGACGTCCCCTTGGGCAGGCCTGGCTGTGGGAGCAAATGTAGGTTCTAACCCTGAACAGAAATTATCTACACACGAATCTTAGAAAATAAACAATAGCGAGAGCATAAAACATAAAACAAATAAACACAGAGATTTTCCCCTGGATCCCAAATTGGGACAACCAGCTTGATTTTTCATTATATTACTTTTAGTGTTACAACACATATATATACATGTCGAAGCATACATAAACCCCAATCCATTAACCCTAGATTAGAACATAACTCTAGTTCCCTTGACCGGATCTACAAAATTCCAGGGGCCGAAAACCATCGTACCCCAAAACCATGTGCAAAATCATGCACAAAACAAGGGTGGGTCCGCACACCAAACAAATTTTCGTCGGGGCGCTGCCCCGGACCCCAACAGTGGGGGTTGCCTCCCCCCTTGTGACCCCCCTGTTGCACCCGCCACAACGTACAACGCGTGGGGCTAGTCGTGGAAAGAATATAACACATACCCAACACAAATTTTCCCCACAAAAATTTTCATGAAAAACATTCCCTCCAAAATTTTCGTTTCAAATATTTCGTATAAAATATTCGTCTAAAATGTATTTAAAAACATTTTAATAAAGTGTTTGTGTTGAAATATTTTCTTGATATTTCTATTCAAAATATCAACAAAATATTCCTATCATGCATGCCTTCCAAACTAAAATAATGTTGTTATTTTAATGAATTAACATTGAATGCATGTAAATATTAACTATAACATTAACTATAATAACTACATGCAAATATTAACTAATTTAACTATAATATTAACTATAATTAACTACATGTCAATTTTTTTAATTTTTAATTTTAATCTCAGTTTATATTTGAATGATTTGACATTGAGTACATGTAAATATTAGCTAAAATATTAAGTATAATAACTACATGCAAATATTAACTATTTTAACTACAATATTAACTATAACTAAATTCTAACTATAATATTAACATGTAAATATTTTAAATTTTAAATTTTAATCCCACATTCATTAAATGGTAAACCAATTACACAATATTTGCTATATAATAAGAATCACTGTTTCTATTTATCACATCACTTGAAGTCTTCTGGTTTTTGTTGGAGCAATTTTATGGAGGTGTTCCGCTGGCATTGGTAACTTTTGTAGAGGCATTGCATTCACATTGGAGGCATTGTGTTCGCATTGGTAATTTTGTGGAGGCGTTGTGTTCGCATTGGTAACAAGAGTTTTCCGCATTTCAAAGGTTAGTTTTCCTTCTATTCTTTCTATTTAAAGATGATTTTCGGAAAAATCTGTTATTTCTATGGTTTTTCTGTTCAATTTTTTCTTTTTTCTTTTTTTTAGGTTCGAAAACCATAATTTTTTAATATTTTTTTAGTGAAGAAAATGGAAAAAAAACTCAAATTTGTAGGGTGTTCAGGACAAAAATTTAGAATTTTTTTTTGTTTTTAAAGGTTGATGGGTTCCTCTATGACAAAAAAAACCAAAAAACAACCATGCACATAAAAAAACAGTTATATTTATTCTATTTTTATTTTTTCTAAAAATACAATTGGAAAAATTGAAAAGAGAAATTTATTTTTATTTTTTATTTTAAAACATGAAAATTTATTTTTAGAATTATTATTAGATGTTTTATTTTTTTATTTAAAGGAGAATAGATAGTTTTAGTTTATATTAAACTTGTTCGTTTTTTTTATTATAAATATATCAGTGGTTTCATTATTTAACTTGCTTTTTTCTTTTTCTTTTTTGAATTTTTTTTATTTTTATTTTTTTTAATTTTAAATGTTATTTTTAATTTTATTTTATAATTTTATTTTGTTTTTGTTTATATTTTAAAACATATATTTTAATTTTTTTTATTGTTTTTTTATTTTTATTTTTAAAATTTGTAAATGTATCGTATTATATTTTATATTAAACAACAACTATTTTTTTTTATTATAATTGTTTTAGATTTAAACAAATTAAAATTAAAATTAAAATTTTTATATATTTTTTTATATTTTAAAACATATATTTTAATTTTTTTTTTATTGTATTTTAATTTTTTCAATTTTAAATTGAATATATTTATATTATATATTAAACAATTTTTTATTATTATTATAATCATTTTAGTTTTAAAAAAAATTAAAAAAATTAAATTTTTTATATATGTTTTGTATTTTTATTTCAAAATGAAAAAAAAAACATTTGGCCACCCGCCAGGGGCTAGAGGCCGGCAGGGAAGCCCTCCATGGCACCACTCGGCTGGCCTCCAACCCTCGGTGGGTGCGAGAACAATACTTTTTTTTTTTAATTTAAATATAAAATGAAATTTATAAAAAAAAAAAAAAAATTAATATAAATATATAATGTTTTGTTTTCAAATATTTAATATATACTTTTTTTAAATTTTAAAATATATATAATGTTTTATATATAAGTTTAAAAAAACAATTAAATATATAATTTTAATATTGAAATAATACAAAATTTTTATTTTATTTTTTTTAGTTATAAATATAAACTAAATAATAATTTTAAAATTTAAAATTTATTTTATATTTTAAAATTTTAAAATTTAATAAATAGTGTATATATCAATATTTCAAAATAAAATTATAAAATGAAATTTTAAAATATAATAAAAAGTTATAAGTTTTAAATTCTAATTTTAATTTTAAAATATATGCTTTAATTATATTTATTATAGTTAAAATTTTAAAATTTAAATTATTAAGTGTATGTTTAATAAAACAAAGCAATTAAAATTAAAATAAAAAATTAACATTGATTTTTTTTTTCTCTTTAGCTTAAAGAAGAAAGGTAATTTTAGCATTTGTTAAACAATAATTTTTTTTTGTGGTTTTTTTTTTTAATATTAGACATAAACTTCACTTTGAAATTAATTTTCTTTTTTCAAGTTATTTTATCCAATTTAAGCAAATTTTAATTTTTTATAAAATTATTCAAAAGAGAGACACACACACACATATATATATATATGATTTTTAATATTTTATTTTTAAATGAAAAAAATCTATTTCAATTTATTTAGTTTTACAAATAAATTTTGTTTTTTTAATTTTTTTCTAGACATTATTTTTTTGTAAATTTTAAATTTATATTTGCAAAATTTAAAAAAATAAAAAATTGATTAACTAAGTTATGCGTTTTCTCATTAACATATATATATATATATATATATATATATATATATATATCTTTATTTATTTATAAGGAAAATGGCATCAAAAAATATTTCTATGAATTTTTCTGCACCTACGGCAGCAAGTCCCAAATCTAAAGTTGCAGCTCGACATACTATGGATACAACTCCCAAATCTAAAGTTGTAGCTGGATGCAGTATGGATATTGTTGGACGAAATAAGGACATTGTTGCACACACTAATAAAAGTCAAGAAAGTGGCCCACTAGGTTCATTAAATCTTATTTATTATTGGAAAAATGCCAAGGAAATAAATAAAATTTATTTCTCATGGTATCTTGAAGACAATGAAACAGAAGCTGGTATACATATCTATCTATTTTGTGGTATGATTGACTTAAATGAACGATATGTAGTGATGGGCAGAGTATGAGACATATAAATGTGACGCAACACGGAAGAAGAATTCAGAAAAAACCCCAAATAAAAACTCTAGTTACGTGACAAAGGTTCCACGAGCCCGAAACACTTTCTACTGTACCGAGGCCACTTCTGCGATCCAACGGTGGCGATTTAATCTCACAATCGCAATCGCAATATCCCCTTCGCCATGCTATTTATCCTTTAATGCCATGATGCGATATGGTTCTGCGATGCGATATGGACCAGTGATACAATATGGATCTGCAGACCCCACAACGATAAAACTCCACTCTATAATTTCTTGAAGTTCAGCTTCAGTTTCAATCGTGGTTTTAACCCAATACTTAGGTCATTTGGGTGTTTTTTCCTGTGTAACTAGAATCATACAATATGCCACCACTTTGTCTTTTAATGCAACAATTCCTTTAAGAAGAAATGAAATATACAAGCCATCATTAAAACATTCAGAGAAAACAAATGTTCGAGACCTCCACGGGCCGGTTAAGGAATGATACGCACACAATCTGTTTCAATTTAATTAAACAATACAAAGTCTCGGACTTAGACCATATTACACAGGAAAAAACCTCTATCTCTAAACACACACAATTCCAAAAAACACTCTCTAAGCAATCCCTCTACACCCGCCACTCCAATTCCCTTTCTCATTACGTTCTTTCTATTTTCTTATTCACTTGAATATCTCTCTAACAATAAACAACAAATCCTCTATTTCTTAGCTCTCCCTCACACCTATGCAAACAAATCTATCTTTAAATATAAATAAATATAATCTCTAACTTATTACATAAATGAATTATAACAAATCGTTGAGGGATCCAACCCTCTCAGTAAAACTGATTTTGACCCATCAGTCAGTGAATTTCAACCTATCTAGCCAAAACATGTGAACAAATTTTCACATTTCTAGCTAAGTCTCGATGCTCCTACATCAGACTCCTGGGGAAGAAATGTCTTGTCCTTCAAACTTTCAGGACTTACTCCATACTTTTTTAGTTCTGCTGTTGTTAACCAACTGGAATCCTCCACTGGCTGTTGCTTCCATTTGACTAGGTACTGGAAATTTGTCTACCCTCTGGTTTTCTTGGATACTCTTTGATCCAAAATAACTTCAACATCTTTCTTGATTTATTTTGGTACCTGTTCCTCCCAGTTTACAGATCGAACTTCATCACCTGCATCTTCTTTCTACAACTTTGTCTCTGCCTCTCTGAATGAATATAAGTCTGCAACATTAAAAATGGGGGATATTCCAATCCCTTTTGGCAACTCGATCTCATATGCATTAGCTGAAAATTTCCTTATAATTTTACAAGGTCCAATTTTTTTCATTTTTAGTTTGTTGTAAATTTTTGTAGGAAATCTCTCTTTCCTCAAATGCACCATCACTAAGTCTCCCACCTGGAAATATTTTTCTCTTCTTTTCAGGTCTACTCTCTGTTTGTATTTACTGTTGTTCTCCTATAATTTACCTTTGACTTCTTCTTGTAATATCTGCATCTGTTCGGCAAAATATTCAGCACTTGCACTCCTAGCTTCATGTTTTCCCAAATCTCTAAGCTCATACACTCCTCTCGGATGCATTCCAAAGACTATATAAAATGGACTCATTCCAGTGCTTCGGTTTGGTGTATCATTGTAAGCGAACTCAGCTTGAGCTAATGCTAAATCCCACTGTTTGGGATTTTGATATACTAGACTCCTTAATATATTCCCCAAGCTCTCGTTCACTACTTCAGTTTGTCCATCTGTTTGAGGATGGTATGCTGAACTAAAAATGAGATTAGTTCCTAGTTTCTTCCAAAGTGTCCTCCAAAAATGCCCTGCGAACTTAGTATCACGATCAAATACAATGCTTACAGGTAAACCATGTAATATTACAATTTCTGAAAAGAATAAATTATCTATGTGTGTCGCATCACTAGTTTTCCTACATGCAATGAAATGTGCCATTTTGGAAAATCTATCTAGTAGAACATAAATGGAATCATTCCCTCTCTAGGTTTTTGGTAATCCTAAAAAAAAATCCATGCTAACTGCATCCCATGGTCAATCTGGTATTGGTAATTGAAGGCAAAAAAAATGAAAGTCAGCCCCTAAGGAGAGCTGGTCTACTGTAGTCGCTCTGTCAGCACTTTCCTCTATTAACCTAGTTTTCCTCCACGTGGTCTTCTTTCTTTTCTTGGAATTTTATTTATCAAATTCGAGGAATTTGATAAATAAACATTAACAACAGCCTTTGAAAATTAATTTATATCTCTAAACTTTATATTAATACCCAATGCTTTTTAAACAAATGGATTTGTAATAAACCTTTGGCTCCGAGCCCCACATCTATGATCAATAGTCCAATCAAATTCACGCGTCGTACCTTGGTTATCCTTTGCGCTACTTTCGAAAGAGACCATTGTCCGATGGCTTCCTCCCAGATCGACAGCGTTCAACGATATCGCGCGACCTCCCTGGTCAAACGTTAACGTGCGATGGCACGCAATGAGAGTGGTTTCAAGGGTCCCTCCTTTGCCACGTGTCAAGCACTCAATGGAATCGCTCCAAATTTAGGAATACCACTTATTCCACAAAAGTGGTGTGATATGGGCAATCCGGCTTCGTAAATCCGCTCGCAGTTTCAGAACAATGATTGACCATGGGTTTAAGTCGAGTTACGCTATCCTCCATATGCTCTCCATTTGTTAAATCAGGTCAAGATTCTGATAGTAAAACAAATTTATCTCTTTATTAAGTGGAAATTCTACTATCATTTAAACAGAGTTCATGACCACGGTTTCTCTACACAGACCTCGCCTGCGGGTGGGATTAATTCAACAGGGTTTGTTCAGATAATTCAAAAGAAATAGTAGATAGTAGGATGTGGAGACTATACACCAGTTCCATTCATAAATTATATACGCACAGAGTTCAATCGCCTCACAGTTAAACAAATTTCCTCACAAACATCAATTCAAGACAGTTTGATAATCAACAGGAACTGAAATTCATTCAATTGGAAGCAATTTCTTAAGACAAAAATTTTATTGCAGAAATCTCCTCTCTCCCTCTCCTCTCTTTTTCAATGCATCCAAGGGATACAATTTATATACATTACAATGTGTCTCTTCGGTTTCTCTATGAGGACCGTTTAGAAAATCAAAAGCCTAATTACAATAATTCAACTAACTGAAACATGACAGATGGATCGAATCTAACTATTCGACTTCTACAAATCTAACTAATCTAAATGAAACAGTCAGTTGAGGTATTGACACCTAGTTGTTACAATTCAATTGTTTTCGAACCTTCCTAGCCACAACATGTGGACAAAACCTCCTACATTGTTCGCTAGTGTCTAATGCCCCTGCATCAGAATCCTGAGGGCAATTTTCTTCATGGGCTCCTATCCATGAGCTCTTCCACTGATCTTCCTATCTTCTGCAACATTCCTTCAGTCATCCAAGTGGCATATTCCTCTGGCTTGTCCTTCCATTTGATCAAGTACTTAAAGTACTCTTGTCCTCTGGTCTTCCTGAACACTCTTTTGTCCAATATTTTCTCTGGTTGCAATGGTTGCGCTGGAGGTAGCTGATCTTTACACTCAATCTTTTCCTTGTCTGCTGATCTTTCTTCTTCACCATCATCTTTATACTTGTACAAATCTGCAACATTAAAAATGGGAGATATTCCAACATCAGGTGGCAATTCAATCTCATAAGAATTTGCAAAAAAATTTCTAAGTATCTTGCATGGCCCAATCTTTTTGAACTTCAGTTTGTTATACTGCTTCTTTGGGAATCTCTCCTTTCTCAAGTGTGCCAAAACCAGATCTCCTACTTCAAAATGAACTTATTTTCTACTCAAGTCTGCTCTGCCTTTGTATTTGGTGTTGTTTCCTTGTAGTTGTTGTTTCACTTGTTCATGTATGTCCTGGATCTCTGAAGAAAATTCCTCACCATCTGTGCTCCTTAACTCTGCCCTTCCCAGATTTCTTAACTCGGATATTCCTCTGGGGTTCATTCCATAGACAATATGGAATGGGCTCTGCTTTGTGCTCCTGTTTTGTGAGTCATTATATGCATATTCTTCCTGGGGAAAAATATGATCCCACTGCTTGGGATGCTTTCCTGCAATACTTCTCAACAAATTTCCCAGACTCCTATTCACTACCTCAGTTTGTCCATCAGTCTGAGGATGATAAGCTAAGCTGAAACTCAGTTTGGTACCAAGTTTCTTCCACAGTGTTCTCCAAAAATGACCCACAAATCCGGTGTCTCTGTCTGAAACAATACTCTTGGGCAACCCATGCAATATAACAACTTCTTTGAAAAACAAGTTAGCAACATGGGTGGCATCACTAGTTCTATAGCATGGAATAAAATGTGCCATTTTGGAGAATATGTCCACTACAACAAAGACATCATCGTTTCCTCTCTGAGTCTTGGGAGATCCTAGAACAAAATCCATACTCACCATGTCCCAAGACTTGTCTGGAATAGGCAAGGGAGTGTACAATCCTGCATTCTGGCTCCTTCCTTTGGCATATTGACAGATTTTTCAATTCTTCACAAAATTATCCACCTCTGCTCTCATCTTGGGCCAGTAATAGAAGTGACTCTACTGCTCATAAGTTTTATCAGTACCAAAGTGTCCAGCAAGTCCACCACTATGCTTTTCTTTGATCAAGTTTTCTCTCATGGAACATTTTGGTACACACAGTTGGTTTCTTCTAAATAACAAGTCCTCCTGCAAGAAATAATCCAGCCACCGGCTTCTATCTGTTAAAACAGGGTTACAACATGCCTCAAGTGCTTCCTTAAAATCTGGATCTGTTTTATACAATTCTTTGAGAAAATTAAATCCTACAACTTCAAAATTGGTTTCTTGAACAAGCATGTGCCTCCTACTCAAAGCATCAGCTACTTTATTTGCTTGGCCACTTACATGTTTCAAAAAAAAATTAAAACCTTGGAGATACTCAACCCATTTGGCATGCTTATGATTCAACTTGGGTTGTTGTACAATATACTACAAAGCATGATTGTCAGAATATAATACAAATTCCCTGGACATCAAATAATGTCTCCACTTTTTCAATGCCTGAACAATTGCATAGAATTCCTTCTCATAAGAGGAATACTTTCTTTTGATACCACAAATAACAGCTCTGATACAACAAATGACGGCAAAAAAATTGAAAGCCACCCCCTAAGGAGAGCTGGTCTATTGTAGTCGCTCTATCAACACTTTCCTCTATTAACCTAGTTTTCCTCCACGTGGTCTTCTTTCTTTTCTTGGAATTTTATTTATCAAATTCAGGGAATTTTATAAATAAAAATTAACAACAACCTTTGAAAATTAATTTATATCTCTAAACTTTATATTAATACCCAATGCTTTTTAAACAAATGGCTTTGTAATAAACCTTTGGCTTCGGGCCCCACATCTGTGATCAATAGTCCAATCAAATTCACGCGTCGTACCTTGGTTATCCTTCGCGCTACTTCTGAAAGCGACCACCGTTCGATGGCTTCCTCCCAGATCGACGACGTTCAACGATATCGCGTGGCCTCCCTAGTCAAACGTTAACGTGAAATGGCGTGCAATGAGAGTGGTTTCAGGGGTCCCGCCTTTGCCACGTGTCGAGCACTCAATGGAATCGCTCCGAATTTAGGAATACCACTTATTCCACAAAATCAGTGCGATATGGGCAATCTGGCTTCGTAAATCCGCTCGCGGTTTCAAAACAGTGATTGACCATGGGTTTAAGTCGGGTTACGCTATCCTCCGTATGCTTTCCATTTGTTAACTCAGTTCAGGATTTCGATAGTAAAAAACAATTATCTCTTTACTAAGCGGGAATTATACAATCATTTAAACAGAGTTCACGACCACGGTTTCTCTACACAGACCTCGCCTGCGGGTGGGATTAATTCAATAGGGTTTGTTTAGATAATTCAAGAGAAATAATAGACAGTAGGATGTGGAGACTATACAACAGTTCCATTCAGAAATTATATATGGACAGAGTTCAATCGCCTCACAGTTAAACAAATTTCCTCACAAACATCAATTCAAGATAGTTTGATAATCAACAAGAACTGAAATTCATTCAACTGGAAACAATTGCTTAACACACAAATTTTATTGCAGAAATCTCCTCTCTCCCTCTCCTCTTTTTTTCAATGCATCCGAGGGATACAATTTATATACATTACAATGTGTCTCTTGGGTTCCTCTGTGAGGACCGTTTAGAAAATCAAAAGCCTAATTAAAATAATTCAACTAACTGAAACATGACAGATGGATCGAATCTAACTATTCGACTTCTACAAATCTCACTAATCTAAATGAAACAGTCAGCTGAGGTATTGACACCTAGCTGTTACAATTCAATTGTTTTTGAACCCTCCTAGCCACAAGATGTGGACAAAACCTCCTACATTTCTAGCTAGTGTCTAATGCCCTTACATCAGTAATGGTTGATACAGTCCTGTATTCTGACTCCTTCCTTTGGCATGCTGACATATCTCAAGAAAATTTTTCATTTCTCAAGAAAATTTTTAACATCATTTTTCATTTTGGGCCAGAAATAAAATGCATTCACCTGAGCGAAGGTTTTATCTTGTCCAAAATGACCAAATAACCCTCCACTATGATTTTCCTTGATTATGTTCTCCCTCATGGAACATTTGGGAATACATAGTTTGTTACTTTTGAATAATAAACCTCCTTGAATGAGGTAGTCCATCCATTAACTTCTGTAATAGCTCACTGGATTTCGAACTATTGTTAGATATCTCTAAATCTTCATCATCCTTGTGCATTTCTATCATTTCCTCAAAACCTACAACACACACTTCGAACTCTTGCATAATAAAAATTACCTTACTCAATGCATCTACTAATTTATTAGACTTACCACTTTTATGCTTTATTACAAAAGTAAAAATTTGCAGAAATTATACCCACTTAGCATGCTTCTGATCCAACTTAGGTTGGTTATTGATAAACTGTAAAGCATGGTTTTCTGGATAGAGAATGAATTCTTTCTGCAGCAGGTAATGCCTCCATTTTTTTAATGCCTGCACAATAGCATAAAAATCCTTGTCATAGGAGGAATATTTCTTCTTTGCATCATTCAGTTTCTTGATGAAATATGTTATTGGCCTTTGCTCCTGACTTAGAACTGCACCAACTGCTACCGCACTTGCATCTGTTTCTACTTTAAAAACTTTCTCAAAATTAGGCAATGCTAAAATTGGCTCCTCTGTTATTTTCTTCTTTAGAAATTTAAAGTTTATGTCGGCTGCTTCGGTCCATTGAAATGGATGATTTATCTTTTTGATAGTATCAAGGATTGGTGTGCAAACTTGACTAAAACCTCTTATAAACTTTCTGTAAAAACTTGCAAGTCCATGGAAACTTCTTACCTCAAATGTAGTTCTGGGAGTAGGCCAATTCCAGATTACTTGTACCTTCTCTGGATCCATCTTCAAACCTTCTTTGGAAACTACAAATCCTAACTACACGAGCTCCTCCTTCATAAAACTACACTTCTTAAAATTGATTAGTAGTTTCTCTTTCTGTAGAGTTCTCAGGACCAACTTAAGATGTTCTAAGTGTTCCTCTTTAATTTTGCTAAAAATCAGAATATCATCAAGGTAAACTATGAAAAATTTACCTGCATACTCCTTCAAGACTTAGTTCATTAGCCTCATGAATGTGTTGGGTGCATTAGTGAGCCCAAAAGGCATCACTAACCACTTATACAATCCACTATTTGTTTTGAAGGCGGTCTTCCATTCACCGCCTTTCCGAATCCTTATCTGATGATACCCGCTCTTCAAATCTATCTTAGTAAAGTATCTAGATCCACTTAAACAGTCCATTAAATTATCCATTCTGGGAAAAGGAAATCTGTACCTGATTTTTATCTTGTTGATAGCTCTGGAATTTGTGCATATGTGCCATTCTCATCCCTTCTTCGGACTGAGCACTATCGGTACAACACACAGACTAAGAATTTCTCTGATCAGTCCTTTGTCCATAAATTCTTGTATTTGCCTTGCAACCTCCGTGTTTTCTTGAGGATTTAGTCTACATGTAGCTTTATTGGGTAGAATTTCCCCTGGTATTAAGTTGATATGGTGACTACCACTTCTAACCGGTGGTAATACACTCGGAAATTCATCTACAATGATATCTATAAAATTATCTAACACAACTTTAATTTCTTCAGGAAAATCATTTAAGTTTGTGGAAATCAAGATTACCTTGGGCCTCCCTACAATAGCGAATTGCAATTTCTCTCTTTTTTCAACCTCCTGTAGCAATTCTTTACCACTTATCAACATGATATTGTTTTCAAGCAATCTTTTATTTGCATCATTCTTCAATGGAAACAACGTGTGCTTGTTTCCATCCTTCTCTATGGTATAGGTGTTTCTCCTTCCATCATGAACCACTTTCCGATCAAACTTCCATGGTCTCCCCAATAATATATGACATACATCCATTGGCATAACGTCGCATAAAATCACATCTTTATACGTGCCTATTTGTATTTCAACATTGAACTGTTATGTCACAATGATTTGATGGCCCTTCTGCAACCAAGTCACTTTGTAGGGTGCAGGGTGTACTGTATTTGTTAACCCAATCTTATCAACCATCTCCGTGGACACAATATTGTCCATGCTTCCACTGTCTATTATTACCTTACAACACTTACCTTTTTAAGTACAGGTGGTTCTAAACAAGTTCTTCCTCTGTGCAGGTTCTCTAGTATCATTCTCTGCTCTAAGAAAAGTTCTTCTCAACAATAATGATTCACCTTCTTCAGGGGGTTATTATTTCTCCATATGTTGTGGTGGTTCTAGTTTTGCCTCAGCCAAATTTTCATTCCTCTGACTCGCTAATTTATTATGAGGAAAATCCCATGATATATGTCCCCACTCTTCACATGTATAACACCGAACATCTCTTCCTCGCCCTCTTCCTCTGGGCATGAATCTTCCTCTGCTAGATTATCCTCTTTATTGTGCACTACTACTTGAGCTCCCTGCTTCATGCTGATGTTGTGATCCTTTGGATCTGGTAGTTCCTCTACCTCTGGCTGAGTTTTTTCCTCTATTTCTCTGACTCTGCTTCCTCAAGATCTTCTCCTCTACCTTCAAACTCGCTTGATAGGCATCCTCAATAGTTTTCAGACTTACCAAGCTAATTTAATCTTGTATCTCATACCTTAATCCATTAATATATCTAGCTATCTTTTCTAGATCATCTTCAACATGACCAGATCTAATACTCAGCTTATAAAATTCTTCAGTATATTCCTTAACTATCATCCATTTTTGTTTTAAGTTCTACAATTGTCTAAACAAATTTAATTGGTAATACTTCGGCAAAAACTTACCTTTCAACTTACTTACCATTCTGTCCCATTGCTTAATTTTTGACTTCCCTTTTCGCTCCCTAGATAGCTACAATTCATCCCACCATAAGGTTGCATGGCTTTTCAATATCGTGGCTGCAAACTTCACTTTCTTCTTGTCAGTGACTTCTTCATAGTCGAAGTAGTTATCCAACGAACTTACACAGTCTGTTAGCACCTTCACATTAAGACTTCCATCATATAAAGGCACTTCTATCCTTGGTCGACTGTTGGCTTTGACTAGCATCTTCATGAATTTTGCTGCTTCATTTTCTTCCTCCACTTCTTCGTCTGTGGACTCTTCCTCATCGGCACTAGCAACTCCACCCTCTGTCGCTCTTCGTTGCATGGTTTCCATGGTAGCCATTCTTGTGAGCAAATGATGGATCTCATCTAGCAAAACTGTGTTTGCTATAGGTGTCCCTCGACCTACCCCAGCTCCTCTTCTATTCGTCATTCTATCTACGATGCTCAAAACAACGTAACTTGGCTCTGATACCAAAAATAACGCAACGTGGAAGAAAAATTCAGGAAAAAACCCCAAATAAAAACTCCAGTTACGTCAAAACGTTTCCATGAGCCCGAAACACTTTTCACTGTAGTGAGACCGCTTCCATGATCCAACGGTGGTGATTTAATCGCACAATCGCAATCTCGATATCCCCTTCACTAGGCTCCTTATCCTTTAATGCTACAATCCGATATCGTTCTGCGATGCGATATGGATCGGCGATGCGATATGGATCGGCGATGCGATATGGATCGGTAATGCAATATGGATCTGCGGACTCGACAACGATAAAACTCCACTCTATAATTGCTTGAAGTCCAACCTCTGTTTCAATCGTGGTTTTAACCCAATACTTAGTGTATTTGGGTGTTTTTTCCTGTGTAACCACAATGATACAATATGCCACCAAATTGTCCTTTAATGCAACAATTATTTTAAGCAGAAATGAAATATATAGGCTAGCATCAAAACATTCAGAGAAAACAAACGTTCGAGACCTCCATAGTTCGGTTAAGGAATGGTACGCACACAATCTGTTTCAATTTAATTAAACAATACAGAGTCTTGGCCTTAGACCAGATTACACAGGAAAAGACCTCTGTCTATAAACACATACAATTCCAAAAAACACTCTCTAAGCAATCCCTCTACTCCTACCTCTCCAATTCCCTTTCTCATTATGCTCTTTCTAATTTTTTTATTCACTTGAATATCTCTCTAACAATAAACAAAAAATCCTCTATTTCTTAGCTCTCCCTCACTCCTATGAAAACAACTCTATCTCTAAATCTAAATAAAGATAATCTCTAACTTATTACATAAATGAGTTATAACAAATCGTTGAGAGATCCAACCCTCTCAGTAAAACCAGTTTTGACCCATCAGTCAATGAATTTCAACCTATCTAGCCACAACATGTGAAAAAAATTTCACATTGATGGCTAAGTCCTGATGCTCCTGCATCAGAATGGTTCCGAATACAAACACTATTTATGTTCTTACAAGGATGCCTAATAAACGTGAGAAGCCTAGATATCGTCTATCAAAGGTCAAGTATGACACAAATGAAATATCTACAAAGTTGTCTGAATAAATCTCAAGCAACATTGCAAATAACATTGTAAGTATGCTTATTTATATTTCCTCTATGAATTATTGTAAGGATCATTCAATTTTTTATAAATTATTGATCATTGACATGTTTTATTTTGTTTCATAGGATTTTGTTCCGAGTCTTTCAAACATGTTTGAAGGTATTTATTTTATGGAGCCAAATGCTATGACTGTGATCAACACTTTCCACACAGACAAAGCAGAGGCAAGGAGATTGAAGAAAATATCAATAGCTTGTGACATTGTAATAGTACAAAGAGGGGATTAACCAAGAGTCACTAAGGTGGGTCAATCCAGTAAACCTAAACATGTTGATTTTAAATATGTGGAACATGAAACTAAAAACTATGATAGAATTAGTGAGGAGAAGATTAGAACTATTGTGCAAAAGGAGAAAACAAATCAGACACCAAAAGTAAAATTGGCCAAATATGTCTCTCTTTTTCCTGATGATGAAGAGCTTTTTTATAAAAGAACTGATATGTTAACCAATAAGAAGAGGAAATCAAATATTGGTCAACCTATAAAAGTCATGAGAAGTAGTGAAGAAAAAACTGAAAGCTCTAATAGAAGCAAAGAAATCATAACACCAGGTGCTGAGTTAGAGGATAGCATTATTAAAACAAAACAAAATGTCATTTGATATGAGTTGAGGAAGAATAAATCAATTCTTGGTAGCCAAACATTTGAGCTTAATGTTAGCTAGTTTTATAGGCCAGATGGAGAACAATCTCAATATCAAATTAGAAAGGCCCATCACCTACATGTACATAATCTGAAAACATTTTTCAGGTTCAATCCATATGTGCATGTGGTGGATTATGAACAGGAATTTGATAAGACAAAATTTTTTGATTATAAATATTATGTAATCGGAGGGAACCATTCGGTAGAGGCTAAAAGATAGTTGGCTGAGGAATATCCAAATAACTATCTTTTTCAAATAGTGAAATGCATCATTTATGTTGGCTTAAGAGAAATAGAATCAAAGTTATTGGCATGGGATCATAATGCAGATAATGAGTATAGAATGAAAATGACTTTCATCCAAAGGGTAATATTTATTCATAATTAATTCATAGAAAAATGTGGTGGGGATAAGACAAAATTTATTACAACATTTCAGAAGGAATGTTTAATGGAAATGGGTTATCAAATTGATGAAAAAATCAAAGCAAAAGATGGAAAAATGCATTCAAATATATTCAGAAGCATGGATAACATTTTTCAGTTGGCATTTAGAACTGGGGAGATATGGGATTTGATTGATGATATTTTTGAGTGGTGGGAGAATATTTCCATAAAAAATTAGAAGGTTAAAAGGAGTAAACCCATAATATGTACCAACAGTAAGACAAGTCTTGAAATAAAGCAACTTCTAGAGGATATGACTATCACATCTTGGAGAACAATGCAAGGTGTGAAGGATGAGAAACTAGTCAAATCAGTACTAGCCCATGTGAATTCGGGTGAATTATCAATGGATGGAATGTGTGAAGAAATTAAAAAGTAAGTTTCTTGAATTATTTCTTATTTTCATTTCATTATAATTTCCTTTTAAATAAAACATAATGTTTTTGGTAGAATTTGTTATACATGTCACTATATTAGCAATTTTAACTTTATTTATTTAGTCAAAAGATTTTTATGAAAATACAAGAACATATGGTTAAAAATTTGAATAAACACAGTTGGGATGATGTTGTGCGCCACTACCCAGAAGCAAGTTCTACACCAACACTTAAAGATTTTTAATATTGCATTCAATAAGGTATGTTGATTTATATATTCATTTTATTCAAATCTAAACTATTTTTATTTTATTACCTATACATATATATTTTTATGTCATTAAAGATGTCAAAGAAGGATGGAAATGGAGTATCATATACCTTCAAAAGATTTATTGAAAAAATTAAGTTGGAAAATATGAGAAAGAAGCGCCTTATGGATGTTGAAATTGATCCTACTCTTAATCATTACATTTGGAATGGGCTCGACAGTATCCAATATCAAAAAATACAAGGTGACTATGAAGACACTGCATCACTAATACCTAAAAGGGAATATTCCCTAGTTATTGCAGATATTCCTCATGGTTTCAATTTCCCAAACATTGAATATGATAGTGAACCATATACTTATCAATATTTTAGTAAAGTGGTTACGAGTTTTCAAGAAGTGACAACATCACCACTTTGGTGATTTATGACATTTCATTCAGACATACAGTTTGCAATGTTATTAAGTGTAAGCTTTAAGGGGAAAACAAACTCAAGCATGCAACTTACATGGTAAGATTTTGAAATTGTATGTTTTATTACTGTTAATTTTTATTTATTTATGTACAATTTAATTGAACTTTTAGTATGTTATGTTACGGGTAGAAGCCAAATAGTGTTTCTTCCGAAGATCAACCTATTATAAATGATTGTGAGTTCATCTATGTTGAATGTTGGAAAAAAGAGGATATATATAAGAATATTCTTATGAATTGAGTAGATGGGAAGAGTCATAGTCAAGTATTGGTTCATGGTGCAGTTGTAAGAAATAAACATATGAGGATAAAGATGAAAAAGGAGATATAGTTAACATTTATCAAAAGCTGCAAGCATTGATTAACTATCTTATAGATCTATGTTCAAATGAAGGAGATTGGATTTTGGATTTATTCTCATGTTTAGGTAAGTTTGATTATACAAATTTGAATTTAAATATTTTATTTTTTAGGTTTTATGTCTTTACACTAATTTTCTTATTTATTTATTTTGTGCTTGATGATTAGGTACAACATTAGCATGTTTCCTACCAAAAGGAAGAAATTACATTGCCATTGAGAAAGACCCAGTGCAATGTAAATTTATTCAACAAAGAATTAACGCTCTTCAATTCCTTCCAGATGCGAAGAAAAAAGTTGGTTTGAGGAAAGGGGATTTTAATGAATCATGTGTGGCAAAAAATGCAAAGGAACCTCAATCACCATTATATGGAATGATTGGAAAGGGACACTTTGGAATATTTATGACATGAAAGATCCATTAGAAGATGAGAATGACCAAAGTGAAGCAAAAAATGTTGTGGAAGAAGACATCAATGATGTTCTAGAAGATTTTGAACATGGATTAGTTGATATCGTTGATGATAATTAAGTTATGCTTGCAAATAAAGCACAATTTTGAGATCTATTAATCAATTTTACTTGTAATGTTTAGAATTTGATATTTTATGAGAGGAATCCTTATTTTTTGCAAAAAACATGCGATTAATTTTAATTTTTGACATAAAATTAAATAAAAATGCTATTTTCTTAAGTTTTTTTGTTAAGATTTTCCCAAAAAAATAGTTTATTTAATATGTTTTTTTTTTCTTTAACAAAAGTCTCAAAGTGTTTTTTTTATTCTATTTATATTGAAAATTTGGATTTTTTTGACATATGGTTCAAAATATTGGGTTTTTACCGAAAATGATTTGATGTGCATTGTAACATTAATTAGAAATACCTAAACATGTAGAAAATATAAACTTTATAATATTGACCCTTTTTTCATTTGTTTATCTATGTGAAAAAAATGAAGATTTCATTACAAATTTTTATTTAAAAAAAAATTATTTTTTTCATTTTAAAACACAAGTACATAAATGCACTTAAAAATAAACATCTTAGGGAAGAATAAGGCATTAGAAAATGTATAGTATCAAAATCAATCCTCTAAAAAAAATTTCTGATGATATAGCACCACTATTCAAAATCGACATAAAAAGCGTCACATAAAAAAAAATGCTCTAAAAAAAAGTGATTTTGCATCACCACTTTTCAAAATCGGGTTTTTTTCTTGCTACCTCGAAAAAGTAGGTACTAGTTCAGTTACCTATTTGATCAGTAACTATGTTCCCAATGGAAGGAGACTTTAGCACTTGTTAAATCATGTAGTGGTGATGCTATAAAACAGAAATGAGAAATAATTCCTTGAATACTAAACTGCACCCAATAAACTTCTAACTTTTGTCACATTCTGTGGTCTTGGACACTTAACAATCAAATCAATTTTAGCTGGATATAATTTTAGTTAACCACCTCAAACTATGTAACAAATATAAACTAAGGAATTTTCTCCAAATTCACACTTAGACAGTTTGAGATACAATTTCTCTCTTTGAAACACATAAAAAACGTGTTTAACATGCTTTACATGTTCTTCCAAACTTGAACTGAAAATAAGAATATCATCCAGATAGACTATCAAAAAAATATCCAAAAAAGGATGAAAATCATCATTCATCGCTCTCATAAAGGTTGTTGGAGCATTGTATAACCCAAACAACATAACCAACCATTAAAAAATCCCCTTGTTTAGTCTTAAATCCAGTTTTCCATATATCATTATCTACAATATGAATCTGATGATAACCACTTCTTAAATCCAGTTTTGTAAATTAAACAACATTCTTTAACTGATTAAACAAATCATCGATTTTAGGAAGAGGATACCTATTCTTGATGGTGATTTTATTTAACGTTCTAAAATCAACACATATTCTCCAAGTTTCATCTTTCTTTGGGACTAATATGATTGGTGATCCACGTGGAGAAGAACTAGGTCAAATAAATACTTTATCAACCAATTACTGAATTTTTTTCTTAATCTCTTCATTTTGTATGATGAACATACAATACATGCCAATTTTCAAAAGAGGAGCATCAGATGTAATTGAATCTCATGTTCTATCTCTCGTTTTGGAGGTAGAATTTTTGGTTCCTTAAACAATTCTTTATAGGAAACTACTATTTCAATTAATTTGTACTTAAACATAGAATCACATCCTTAAAAAGCATTATTCTTATCTTTAGGTTGTTCATTAACAAACATGAGAACATACTTTTTACTTGAACTTATGAGTCTTGTTAGTATGAATTCTTAACACAAGTGTGGGAAAATAGATCACTTTAGCTGCACATGAAAAGCAACACTAACAAAAAATATGGTTGTCAAACTTCTTGGATCTGCAATATATGGTCAAAACAAATGAAAAATAAACCCAGATCTATGCAAATAAAGCAGATAAAAAGAAAAATGAAATAAGAGTTTCTCCAAAATATCCAATGGACAAGACAAGAATTATAAATAATTTTTTGTATTATGTAACACCTGGGAAGAGAACTGATACAGTCCCCCTCAATGGGATGGGTTCTTGGCTATCCTCAAATGCTTCAGCTTCATAGTTTCTCACTCAATGGTGTAGAATACCCAAGACGTGTAGAACTGAAAGGGAGCTCAATAAGAAAAAAGAAAATAAAAATAATCAAAGATAGACAATGATATGAGGATCAAAGTATGACCATGAGAAATATATAAAAGGTAAGAAGTGAATGGAAAGGTGTCCTATTTATAACAAAATATTGAGTTATCCTTGATAATGGTGCTTAATAAAATATTATTAACCAAGATCTAGATCTAACTGCTTGGAATATTTTATTATATATTGTTGGAGGGAAAATAAATTCAAATTGGTTAAATGCATTTATTTAGAAACAATAAAAAAATAAAATATTTATTTATTATTTCAAGGATGGGATGAAGAAATAATTAAACAAATAATGATTTATTTTATTATTCCTAAATGATTTAGTCAAATTTAACAAGGAATATTAATTAAATAATGATTTAATTAATTATTACTAGAGAATAATAAGATAAATAATGATTTATCAAATTATTTCTCATTAATTGGGTTAAATATGACTAGGAATATAATTAAACAGAGCTTTAATTAATTATTCGTAGAGGAAATCAAATAAATAAGGGTTTATTTAATTATTCATCATGGGGTTTTCTATTTGGACCAAAAATAGCTTAATAAACTATGGTTTATTAAATTATTTCTTAGTGAAAAAAATTTTACTATGGTAAAATTGGTCTTACATGGTGTATTTTGATTCATCTAAATATACATGGTTAGATGACCAAAAATTGGTGTAACAAGTATTTTCATTTGACTAACATTGATTAAATCCAAGTTTTTCTTAGGTATGTGTTCCCTGACAACATATTCAATTCCATATTTAAAGAGATGATACTTATGCTCCTTTCTATAAAATATGGCATCGCGATCATAAATATATGGACTACCCAATAAAAATCCACATATATCCTAAGGAATCACATCTAAATAAAATTCATCAAAAAAATTAATTGTAATTTTAAACCTTAATCAACATTGTTTTGTGACATGCATCTGAGTATTTTCTTTCAACCATCCTAAAGGGTATGGTTTTGGATGATTTTTAGTTTCCAATCCCAATTTCCTTACTAGTTCCTCAAATATTATTTTTTCTTGCAATCCAATATCGAATAATATTTCTATATTAGTGTGCTTGGATATAATCCCTATGTGAAATGATTCAAGTTTTTTCTTTTCCTCAACCACATTATTAGATTTTGAAGAAGATGCAGAACAAGTAGTACTAGAAATAGATTTAGAAGGATTATGTGTCATACCCATAGCCGTTATCTTCTTTTTGTCACTATAGTCAGATCCCAAATCTTGTTAGACTGTAGCATTAGCTTCCATTTCACTTTTTCTTCTTAAGGAACTTCTTTGGTTTAAGTTCAAGATGAAGATCCCAAAATTTGGAGTCATGTCCAACCCTCTAATAATGAGTAAAATTAGGTCATTCTCCTTCCTTCTCGGTTGTTGCCAATATCTTCTCCTTTTATTTTCTCTTCCCTTTGCCTTCTTTGGAATACTTTTTTTTTGAATGCTTGAATGGTTTATTTGAAAATTTTAACTGAAACAGTCTGCAACCTAATTCAATATGAATTCCTTGTACACACACTTCATCAAAGTTAGTTTGATTAAACATAAGAAATGTATGTCGCAAATAAGAATGAAAACTTCCAATATACTTTAACAAAGTTTCCCATGTGTTTAATGGAATATCAAGTGCTAACACATTTTTCCTGAATTCATGTGTAAAATATTACACACTATGTCCTTTACCTTGCCTTAAATGTTGTCAAATCATTACATCCTATTGCAAACATCCTAAAGGATAGAATTTCTTTCTAAGAGCTTTAACAAACTTATACGATGAAGAGATCATTTTTCATTTATGCTTCAAATATGATTGCGTTTTACTTTCCCACCAAATCAAAGTTGTTCCACCATTGTGAGTGTAGCTAACTGAATTTTTGCAGATTCATCAACAACATTCTGAATTCTTCAATACACCTCAACTTTCTTTATCCAGTTATATAATTTTTTAGGATTCATTTCACCATCATATATGGGAAAGTCAAATTTAATATTATGATTTAAAAAATGAGATTTATTTTTCTTATTTTGTGATTATGGATCTAAAATTGACTCATAAGAGAAAAAATAAGAAGAAGAAGATGAAGATGGAGGAGAAGGAGGTTCATTACCAACAATTTTTTCCTTTCCCTTTTTCTTCTTCAAGCCTTCAGAAGATGAAGTTGCATCTCTAGTCTTCTTGTCTTCATAAAGTTTTGCAATCATATTTGCATATTAAGGAACATTTGTTGAAATTAATCCTCTCTCTTTGTCATAGGAGCTTCTCCTTCATTTGACTCTCCCATCTGTCGAGATACTTTCCCCTTTCCAATAGGTGGATTTATCTCCTTGTTGACGGGAAAATTTTTATCGCCAATAAAAAGGGGGTTTCCTTGGTGAAAGGTCCCAATTAGACCTCACATCGTTGGGATAAGAGACCCATTCAGTATGTGGGCCCGGATACTGCCATAAGTGTTTTTTCTCTTGGTTGTCAAATGACAAGGTGACAAGGCAGGGAGAAGGGTAAAATGACCAAACAATGAAACAAAATAAGCCCAATATTGACAAACTACAGACATAAATACAAGCGACTCTAAGCAGTTGTTACACCAATTTTTGGTCATCTAACCTGTTATTATTAGATGAACCCAAGTACACCATGTAAGACCAATTTTACCCTAAGTAAAATTGCTTTCACCACATTAAATAACTTATTTGTTTATATTTCTTGGTCATATTTAACCCAAAATAAGGAACTTAATTAAATAAATCCTTATTTATTTAATGTTTCCCTAAGAATAAGTTATTTAAATGATTATTTAAATAATATTCTTAGTTAAATTTAACTAAATCATCCATAAATAATTAAATAAACCATTATTTATTTAATTATATTCCCATCACTTCCCTAAGATGATAAATAAACCATTTATTTATTTCTTATTTATAAATAAAGGAATTGACCCAAGTCAAGAACCCTTTTCCCTCCAACAAATATAATAAAATATTCCTAAAGGGTGCTTCTAGAATTTGATTAATAATATTTTATTCATGCATCGAGTTCTAGACCGCCCCAATATTTTGTTATAAATAGGGGGGTTTTCCCAATTCATTAGTCACCTTCATTGCATTAGATCACTTTGGATCTACTCTTGGTCACCATTTTCCATTTTGTTTTGTGAACTCCCATTGAGTTCTATGTTTGTTATTCTACATCCATAAGAGAGAGAAATGTTAGATCTGAAATACTAAGGACTTTCAAGAACCCATCCCACTGAGGAGAACCGGAAGATACCTTTCTTTTTTTCCTCTCAGGTGCCCCATTCTTTAATATAATACAAAATTCTTTCAAATGCATTCTTCTTGTCTTGTCCATTGGATTTATGGAGCCATATTATATTTTATCTGCTTAATGTCTTTTATGCTTAGATCTGAATTTGTGCAGCGAACTTAAAGATATTTTTCAGCCATAATAGATGTTAGGGATATTTGTTATGCGTAGTTAAAGTGATCTTTTATGACGAAAGAATCATACTAACAATTGGAAACTCCACACGGGTTTTCTTTTGTGACCGCTGTCGTTTTATCTATTTCTGCATATCCAGTTGTTTCAGACCCTAGGGTTTCTCTTCCATTTTTTTTCCTATTTTTATGGTGATTTTCACCCCTAAAACCCTTAAACAGTAAAATTTTTAACTTCCGTGTGTTTCTAGCCTTATTGCGCAGGTGATAGACATCAGCCGCAACTAAGACGACAATTTTTTTCTGAAATCTGCCACCGAGAGAGCCCAATCTACAGGTCGCACTTATCGGCCCAAAAATTATGACCTGAGCCTCAAGAAGTATTTTTCTGCCCCAAACCTGCGACCTGGACTGAAAACAGGTTAGAACCTGTGACCCGCAATTTTTCTGCAAATTTTTCAACACCTTTTTTGGGTTTGTCTGAAGCTTCTGTCAGGGTTTTCCAACTTCTGTCTCTGCCCGTTTGGACCTGTTTCTGATCTGCTTCACTCAACTAAGAGGGAATATTGCCCCTTAGGGCTCTAGTACCCTCCACTTTTTGTGGACGAGTCTTTACTATTTTCAGAAGTCTAACTTTCCAGAGTTTCAACCCTCTTTTTCTCCAATCTGATACCTCCTTTTCAGATCCCTTTAGATCAACTCTTCTCCCTCTCAAAACCACTTCATATCATTTTTTTTGGGTTCATTTCTAAGGCCACTGCCTTGTCTCTTCTATTTTTAGCTGATCTCCTCCTTTTTAGCAGCAACCTTGCTCTGCTTATTTTCTGTTCTCTGCACCACTTTTCAACAGATTTACCCTTTAGATCCCAGTCCCTCCAGACCTTCAATCTATTGGCCTCTTTTTAGTGTGCTTTTCCTAGTTTTTTCCCTCTTATAGACTAGTTTTGAGAGACCCGCTTTCTTGGGTTAGATTGCTACATTTTTAGTTGTTAATTTTCTGTTCTTTTAGTCTTATTTACAGTAGATTTATTTTCTGTTACATAGCACACTCTTTATTTTACTCTCAAAATGTCTGGGCTTAAACAATTAAAATTAATGCATGCCACACACTAACCCTAAGTGAAGAAGCGCTTGGTTAACGCCGCTTGGCAAAGACTTTAAAATCAATTGTCACTGCACCTTTCTGCCCTTGACCTCACTTGATTTTGTCCCTCCCTGCCCTTGTCGGTTTTATTCTTCCCGTCATCATTGCACCCCCAAGGCACCTCTCCTAGAGACTTCTTGGCCTTCATCCTCAGTTTCCGCTTGGTTGACTTCCTCCTTCCCGTCGTCATCAAGTAAGTCTTTCCCCGAGTCCGCACTCTGACTCTTCCTCTGATTGTTCAGGTTCTCCCCCTCCTGGTTCTCCCCCTGTCACTTTCACCATGTCTACTTCAGGGCCTACCACCAGCAGTAACCCCAATACTATTGCTGGGTCTGTTTCCAGTGGAACCATCTTGGGACCTACCTCGACTGCCCCATTACTCCCTTATATGGCCGGCCTTAGTCTCCCCAACTTCAATTAATTGATTAATGATCCTATCCACCATGATGTTAGTTAGCCTGCTATTCCAACCAAGCTCCCCTCTGACATTCCCAAGTATGAAGGCCTTGTTGGTGAGGATCCCTCCAACCATATCCGATCCTTCCATATGTGGTGTTCCTCCAATTCCATTACTGATGACTCTATTCATCTTCGATTGTTCCAATGCACGCTTATAGGTGAAGCTTCTAAATGGTATGTTGAACAGGCCACCTCCTCCCATACCACCTTTGCGACCATTGCCCAAGCCTTTTTATCTTATTTCCATCTCCCTCTCCGATACGACACTGGTATTGAGCTTTTAACCTCCTTCCGTCAATCCTCCTCAACCCGCCTTTCCGCTCATGTCCAGGAATGGCGGCGCAGAAGAAGCTTATGTCGAGCTCCCCCCTTTAAAGATCGAGTTTACATGGACTAGTTCCTTCGCTCTCTCTTACCTCCCATTGGCAAAGATGTCGCATCCCACTTTCCCCAAACTGAAGAAGCCGCCCTCCAAATTGCCTTGAAGTATGACCTTATCTACGCCCAATCTGGTTATGTTTATACCGTCCTTCCTGACCTTCCCAAACCTGGTGGCCCTAATGCCTTGGGGACATCTCATTCTGCCAACGGTATCATTGGAACCCTGTCACATACATCTTCCCAACCTCTTCCGGGCCATGGTTTTCCTCTAGGGGCCAGCCCCTTCGACGTTTTTTCCCCTCTAGGTAGCATGTATTCAGGCTACGGCATGCCTCCTCCTTTTGCCCACCCCCCTGCTTACCTTACTGCTGCCCACCCTACTCCTTATCCATATCCGCAACCTGGTGTCCCAACTCCTCCAGCATTTGGACCTCCCACTCCCTTGCCTTCTCCACCCCCACAACCACACTTACTACCCCCTCCAGGGCAAGTATTTGCATAGCAGGGGGCACCTAATTTTCATCCTTCTCAAATAAGGAGAAGAGGCAATCAATTCGCTTCTAGTAATCATGGACCCAATCCTTCCAATATTGACTCTACCACTTCCAACCAGCCACAGGGCTCTCAGCCCAAGCCGGACAAGCCACTTCGCACCAATAAGCCCTGTTTGTGTTACGGTGTTTATGGTCACTACATTCACGATTGTCCCTTATTACCACAAATGCGGCAACTTTTGGATTCTCAGGCCACTGTACGGGGACAACACTCCTCCCCTCCTACCCCTACCACCCAAGTTACTTCTCAACCTGCAGTGTTTACCGATCCTTTCCTGCAACAAGTATTCGTGGCCACTCAACCACCTCATGCCCCGGTAACCACTCAACCTTCCCCTTCTGGTTCCTCTGATTACCAGATTCTCATGATGGCTTTTGACCCACCTCTCACTATCGACCTCAACCTTCAAACTCGGTCCCGTCAGTATTCCACACCTCCCGTTCCGTCTGTCTCTGAGTCTCCATCGTCAGGTCCTATAGAGCCTCTATCGACACCCAATGGTCCCTTGCAACTCCCTTTGCCCAAAGCAGAGGTTCATCCCAAGCCTCCTAAGGGACCATTACGTCGAAAATGTTGCCTCTGGTCAGGCTGCCCATTCATACAGCATAGTAGATGATCTGGCCCAATCTCCTGCTGCCATTTCAACATTGCAACTCCTCCAGTCGTGTCCTTCTCAAAAGAGGGCTTTACTATCTTTCGTGGGCACTGTAGATCCTGTTGATGACCAATTGATTATTTCCGATGCCCGTCAGTCAGACCATCACCCTCTTCCTCCTTCAATTTCTTTCCAAATCCCAGTCAAAATCCAAAACGCCAATGTTGCTCGATGTATTATTGATGATGGGGCATCTACCTGCGTAATGTCCGCTTCGGTTTGGAAACAACTCGGATCCCCTGAACTGGCCCCTTCCACCATCACCCTTCGTGCATGGGATGGCCATGCCTCCCAGCCCATTGGCCTATTTCGTAACTGTCCTATCACCCTTGCCATCAAGACTGTTTGTGTCGACGTTGAAGTTATCAACGCCCCTCTTGACTACAACATCCTTTTGGGGTGTAGTTACACTTATGCCATGTCAGCCATCTAAAGCATCTAACCTGTACGATAGATTCTTGGGTAGCTAGATAATCAGTTAATTTCTGTAATTCCTGATGATTTCTCAAGATGTAAGAGAGATAAATATTTATTAATATGATGAATGATGATTACAAGGCTAAGGCGGTGCTCCTTTAAATAGGAGTTGACTAGCCACACCCAATTAGAGAGACATGTCCTTTGGAAATGATGCCTCTTCATTTCATTTAATTAATTATTTAACTAACTAATTATATTCATAATTAAATTAATAAAACAAGAACATATTCTAAATAGTTATGAACTCAGACTCATAACATTTACTTCCCATTAAGATTCTTTGTCCTCAAAGCATAGGTAGACTTGGGTGTTGGCGAATGAAACGGTTCGACTCCCACGATGAATCTTCCTTGGGTAGCCTTTTCCATTTAATGAGGTATTCTTTTATTGTCTTTTACCGTAAAACCTTTTCTCGTGTAGCAAGTATGCCCTCTGGTTCTAGGATGATTCTTCCTTCTTCATCAGTCTCTAGTATTTCTGTTTGTGCTATTTGGTTCTTCCCTAGTACTTTTTTGAGATTTTATACATGAAAAGTACTATGGATTTGACACTTATCTGGTAACTTTAATCCATAAGCTACAGGACTGATCTTCCTGACTACATGATACAACCCATAATATTTTGGTGATAGTTTATTTTTGCCTTGTTGTTTTAATGACAACTGCTTGTAAGGTTGAATCATAACAAAAACCCAATCTCCTAATTCAAATTCTCTTTCAGTGCGATGTTGATCGGCTTGTTGTTTCATTCTATTATGTGCCAGGGTTAGATTTTCTTTTAATAAATTGATGATTCTTTGGTTTTCTTCCAAGTGATTTTTTACTACTGGAACTTTAGAATTAAGAAGTGAAAAATCCTTCCATTTTGGTGGTTCATAACCATAAAGAGCTTGGAAAGGCGTCATTTTTGCCGATATATGGTAGGTGGTATTATACCACCACTCTGCCAGATGTAGCCATTGGGTCCACCTACTTTGTTTGTCAGTGACAAAACAACGGAGATACGTTTCTAAACATTTATTTACCACTTCAGTCTACCCATCTGTCTGGGGGTGATAGGCTGTACTCATGTTAAGGGATATTCCTACCTGGTGGAAAAATTCCTTCCAGAAATTTCCTTTGAACCTAGCGTCTCTATCACTGACTATGATCTTGGGAAACCCATGTAATTTGTATATGTTTTTACAAAATGTCTCTGCAATTTGCTTAGTTGTGTTAGTTTTCTTAATAGCCATAAAATGGGCATACTTTGTGAGCCTATCTACTATAAAAAAAATATCTTATCTTTGCCGTCTAATACAGGTGATCCTTCTATAAAATCCATCGATATCTCTTCCCATTTCTGATCTGGTATATGTAAGGGGTGTAATAGACCCGGTGTTGGAATGTTCTCACTTTTATTTCTTTGGCAAACATCACATTTAGCAACATATTTCTGAATCTCCTTTCTCATGCCCTTCCAATAGAATGACTGTCGAATGTTATAGTAAGTTTTATAGAATCCAACATGTCTAGCAGCTGGTGAACTGTGTGATTCCCTTAAGATTTTCGACTTAAATTTGGATGCTGGTGTTAGATAAATTCTATTCTTATACCATAAGATGTCATTCTTCAATTTGAAATTGACATATTGACTGATATTCTTAATAATAGTGTCACACTCTTCATCCTTGGCATATTCAGCTCTTATTTCATCCAACCAATCTGGAACAACAACCATGGAAGCACAAGTGGTGTGGTCGTCATCTTTACGTGAAAGAGCATCTGCAACGACATTTTCCTTCCCTTTTTGTGTAATATCTCCAAATCGAATGCTGACAGCTTCTCCATCCATTTTTGTTGCTCTGTTGACAAAGTCTTTTGCTGAAGTAAGAATTGCAGACTATTGTGGTCAGTTCGAATTGAAAATTTACTTCAAAGCAAGTATTGGTGCCACTTAGTTATTGCATGTATGATGGCGAGCATTTATTTTTGGTATGTTGATTTTAGCCCTTCTCATTTATTTATTTTGTGAATTTTGAATGCTATAGGGTGGTTATCTTGCATTAATACAGCTCCAATTCCGAATCCCGAAGCATCACATTCAACTACAAATGATTTGGAGAAGTCGGGTGTTGCAAGTACCGATGTGGTTGACATCACTTCTTTTAATTTCTCAAAACACATATCTGCTTGATTTTCCCACTAAAACGCATTCTTTTTTAGTAAATTAGTCAGGGGTGTTGTCAATTGTGCATAATTTTTTATAAACCTTCTATAATAACCGGTGAGACCTAGAAATCCTCTTAGCTTCGATATGTTCTTTGGTCTAGGCCATTCTCTGATTGCCTTAATTTTGTTGGGGTCTACTTTGACTCCCTCCCTAGATATAACGTGTCCAAGGTATTCAACTTCCTTCTGCCCGAAGGTGCACTTTGACAATTTAGCATAAAATTGATTATTTTCTAAAACAGATAGTACTATCTCCAAATGTTTGAGATGTTCCTTCCATGTCTTGCTATAAACGAGGATATCGTCAAAAAAGACTAATACAAACTTCCACAAATATGGGTGGAAGAGATCATTCATGGTAGCTTGGAAGGTGGCTGGTGCATTTGTTAGTCCAAACGGCATGACTTTGAACTCATAATGTCCTTCATGGGTTCGGAAAGTTGTCTTCTCGATGTCTTCTAATCTTACCCGTATTTGGTAATATCCTGATCTTAAATCTAATTTTGAAAAATATTCTGCACCATGTAACTGATCCAACATCTCATCAATGAATGGGATTGGAAACTTATGTTTAATCGTGATTTTATTCAATCCTCTATAATCTATACATAGTCGGAAATATCCATCTTTCTTCCTAACTAACACCACTGGAGCAGCATACGAGCTTCTACTCTTTATTATGATCCCATGCTCCAACAAGTCTTGTATTAATCGTTCTATCTCTATTTTGTGATGATGTGGGTAACGATATGGTTTGGCATTTACTGGTGTGGAGTCTGGTATAATCTCGATAATGTGTTCGATCTTCCTTTTAGGGGGTAACTCCATTGGTAAGTCTCCGAAAACCATCTTGTATTTTTGTATTAAAGATGAAATTTCCATGGAATGTGAGTTCCCTTCCATCGATAGTAACTCCAATTATTGACATTGTGCCAAAAATGATGGAGCTCCCTTGCGAATGAGTTTTTCATTTGTTGAGCAGAGACAAATTGAGTGGGTGGGGCATTGAACCCCATTAACTTGTATCTTCTTCCATCCATTTTAAACTTAATAAATTTCTTTATGTGATTTTCTGAGTATGTACCTAGAGTCTGCAACCATTCTACCCCTAGAACAATATCTACTCCCCCTAGGGGAACCGTATAAAAACTAGTTTCTGTCTCATATTCACTCAATTGTAACATGACCTTATGGCACTTGCCTATTCCATCTATTCGTTTACCATCTGCTACCATTACTTTTAAGTCTGCTACAGGGTAAGCAAAAATGTTTAGTCTTTTTGCAATATTAACATCCACAAATTTGTGTGTACTCCTAGAGTCTATTAGGACTATACCATTCTGCTTCTTAATGTGACCTTTAAGTTTTAATGTTTGTGGCTGAGCTATCCCTGTGATGGCTGCGAGCGAAATTCGTGGAATATCTTCATCTTGTTCTGGATTTGAGTTTTCACTTTCTTCATTGCTCTCCTTGTCAGTGCTATCTTCTTGTGAATCCCCATCTTGTTCTGCTTCACAGTTATAAAGTTTTTGGCTTGCACATTTATGTCCTGCGAAATATTTGTCTCCACACTTCCAACATTTCCCCTCTTTTTTTTCTTTCAACATTAGTTGGTTGTTTTCCTTCATTGCGCATTGGTGGGGGAATGTATTTGGTTGACTTCTCCATGGGTGTTTTACCTAATTTCCCCTTAGCATAACTAACTGCCTCTCATTATTAGCATATGGGTTTCTATGGACTTTATATTTTCATTCAATAATTATGGCGGCATGTCTGGCTTCCTCAACAGTATTGGGTTTATACAATTTTAATTCTTCCCGAGTGTAGTATTTGAAGCCACAACAATACATTTTTAATAGTTCTTCGTCTGAAAATCCTCTTTTCCTTACTGCTAATACTTCCCATTCGTGAGTGTATTCACTCACCGATCCCTTCTGCTTGAGGTGAAAAAATCTCTCATATACAACATCCTCTTCCTCATCATGAAATCTCTTCAACAGGGAGTTCTTTAAATTTTCCCAAGTGAATGTAAGACCATTACACTTACGGGACCACCACATAAACTAGTCATATGCTTCTCCTTCCAGGTAGTTGGATGCTGTTATAAATTTTTCTTGCGAACCTAATGGTGGATTTGCTGCAAACATGGCCTCCATTTTTTTTACCCAAACGATGGCACCCCGATGGTCTTTACCATCATATGTAAGTAATTTACTTTTAATTTTAAGGAAATTCCCATCCGGTGATTTAGTGTAGTATCGACTTCCTTCAAACTGTATTTGCAGTATTCGTCCCTGAAAATTCCTTTAGAAGTCGTGATCTAGAGAAATCCCCTCTGGGGTTTTTAAGCTATGTGTTATATCCCTCAATATATCTTTTAAATCTGTGATATCCTTGGCCATTTCATCCTGAATCTTTGTTAACTTTTCAATATTGCTTTCGCATTCATTTATCTTTTTTGTATCATCATTGTCCTTCGCCATTTTATCTTTTTTCTTCTTAGGAGCGATTTTTTTTTTTAATTAAATAATAATTTTAATAATTTAATTAAATAAATTAAATTACTATTATTATTATTATTATTATTATTTTTTAATAAAATTATAAGTTTTTATAAATTATATATATATGTATATTATAAAACATATATAATTATGTATTATATAATTATATGTTATATAAATTATAAAACATATATATAATTTATGTATTATATAATTTATATGCCCAAACGACGTTCCGATTCGACCAATTCTTCACTAATTTTTTTCGATTTTTATTTTAGCTATTTCCACAGCCTGATTCAGTACGAACGTATGATTCTATACAGTGGATGCTAATTCCGTACGGACGTACGATTCTATACGGTGGATTTAATTGATCAATTTTTCAACATAGTCTGCACACCGATTCCATATGATTCAGTCGTATACCGTTACAACGATTGGTTAATGCCAATGTGTTAAAAAAAATTTCTTGATTCCTCAACACCGTTCTGTACGATTATTGTCGTACATGTACGGTCCAGCCGTACGATTGATCAATGCTGCAATGCTCTAATTCCTGTTATGTCCGATCACAGTCGTACTAGCTGCTCTAGCTCTGATACCACTGAAGCGTCTAACCTGTACGATAGATTCCTGGGCAGCTAGATAATCAGCTAATTTCTGTAATTCCTGATGATTTCTCAAGATGTAAGAGAGATAAATATTTATTAATATGATGAATGATGATTACAAGGCTAAGGCGGTGCTCCTTTAAATAGGAGTTGACTAGCCACGCCAAATTAGAGAGACACGTCCTTTGGAAATGATGCCTCTTCATTTCATTTAATTAATTATTTAACTAACTAATTATATTCATAATTAAATTAATAAAACAAGAAAATATTCTAAATAGTTATGAACTTAGATTCATAACACCGTCCTGTCTGCAGTCCACCACAAGATTTTTTTCCCTCATAATGGCAAGATTGTCACCATTGACCAATTGACCCACCATGAACCCAAATCTCAGACCTCCCCTGAGTCCACCATCTCTACTATCACCAATAAACCAACTGTTGATTCGTTGACTAGTGTTTCCCCCGATGTCTACAAAGACTCCTCTTTGCTTGGAACTTTTCTTGTTCCTCCCCCTCCTCCCGTCTCTGACCCCAGCTTAGTGAATGTTTGCATGATGTAATCGTCTCAGGCTAGCCTTCCCTAGCCTGCTCCGGCTAGTCAGCAACCTCTATCTCGCCCACCGCCTCCTGCTCCTAGCCCTTCGCTTCAGTCAACCGAACCTAATTCACCCGGCCATTCCCATCACAATCAAGAACCTTCCTACCCTCTTGAGTCAGTTCCCTTAGGTCTCCACCATATGGGAGTCTTCCCCCTTAGTCACTACCCCGCTGGTCAAATACCTTTCCTTGGTCCCCCCCCCCCCCCAGCGTCTATTCGGTCCCCATCATGGCCACCCTTTCCCTTCCTAATTTAACCTTGGGAATTCCCATTTGGTATATTACCCTTCCAACCGAGACCCCACCAGGCCACCCCAAACCATACATAGTTGTGACACCAATACAACGGATCCCCCTCGCCCCTCCACAGAACCCTCCTAATGCTGCGACAGGTACCGGCAAGAAACGAAAAACTTCCAAGGGGACATTGACTGACAAGGCCACCAAACCTAACCCTACCCCTCTCCAACCCGCCAAGCCTTGTGCCTTGTGTGATGGCATCAGGCATCCTACCCATATTTTTCCTGAGTTACCCCGTATCAAACCCATGGTTAAAGTCGCGTTCCTTGAATCTACGGTCCCTAACACCTCTGTTTCTTCCTCATCCGTAGCCAAGAACCCAAAGACTCTTCGCACCAACAAACCCTATGCTTTGTGTGGTGTCCATGGCCATTATTCCCACCATTGCCCTCACCTCACGCATTACCGAGCCTTTTTAGAGGTCATTGGCGTGTATGAAGTTGAACAAAATCAATCTGCCTCACCCATCCTTGCTCAGTATGCGTCAAGTTTACTTGAGGATCCCCCAGCTACCATTGAAATCCCTCCCCCTAATGTTGAGATGTCTGAATCTGCTACTCCTCTCTTATACCTATCATCATCCGTACACCCCTCGGAGTACATTCCCTCTAAATCCACTCCGTCTGTTTCGCTTCATCCCCCTTCTGCCACTTTTTCGGACTCTTTATGTTTCGACCATCTTTTTACTTGTTTTTCTGTCATTTCCCCTAATGACCCATATGTGCACCTTTCTTCCTCTACTGATGATCTAGGTAGCTTTGCAGCCTCTTGTGGTTTCCACCACCTTTCCTTGTCTTCCCATCATCCCGATACTCCCATCCGTATCTATGATGTACTTCTCAACATGCATCCCTACTTTTCCTCCCTTTTTTCGTCTTGTGATGATATTCCCTCGACCCTCTCGTCCACTGATTACCTTGGTTATGCCGATGGCGCCAGTCGCTATTCTTGAAACCTTGCCTTAGCTGCCTAGGCCATTTTTATCCCCTTGCATACCCTTGTTCTTGCAAATGGGGTCTGCATTGGTTAAGCCAGCAATAATCAAGCCGAATATGATACAGTTTGTGGTCTCTTAGCCGCTGCTCTCTCTCATCACATCCTCCATCTGCATGTCCATTTGGATTCCCTGCTTCTCGTCTTACAACTTAATGGTGTCTATCGTGTGCATAACCCTATCCTTTTTAGACAATATTTATGAGTGCAACTTTTGATACGTGAATTTATATTCATTACATTTAGCCATATACCTAGAGATCAAAATCACTACGTAGATCAAATCGCAAACCATGTTCTAGACTAGCATATATCACACACAACACAATAACATTTAACACCATCAACCAAATACATATACATCACATATATTATATAACATGTGTTTTTAGATTCCATCTACTCTGAAACATACTACATGCCCATAGCATGTTACAATAACAAAACTACAAAAATGGAGGGCACCACTCGCCCCTACATCGACACTTGGGGGCACCACCTGCCCTACATCTAATCACTCTCTGGAGGATCCCAAGCCAATGGCTCTGCTCCCGCAGCTCGTATATCATGCACAGCCTGACCGGCCATCGCCATGTGTCGCATGATACCTCGCCACTCCGAGGGTAGCCCAATACATAACTATATGTAATGGTCATCTAAATCCTGCCAACCACACTCCAATACACCAGTCAGTAGCCCCTCACATCTACGACGAATGTCCTCCACTTGAGAAGCCATATCCTCGCTCTGTGTCGTCCTTGATCCACTTGTCCCTGTAGCTCCTGTCGCTATAGGTCGTCCCATATATCCGGTCGGTTTTACTGGAGCTATATCTACATTCCACAAAACATCTCGATTAACATCATGTATAGTAGTCACAAAACTCTCAAATACACTTAATAGATTAGTTGCTTGTCACTTACCATCAGGCCCTGACACTGGACCCAGCGGAAGCAACAAGTTCGGATCTCCCCAATAACTCATCCCACTATAGGGATAGTCTTCTATGTAGAATGGCATATGATCCCAATGCACTAAGAACTTTGGTCGGAACACCCGTCCGACCGCCCCTCCCCCTCCTCTACACAGTAGTCATCCCCATCGACGCATCTGAGGCTCTCTCAGACCTCCATCAGGCAACTGTACATGAGGTTGTAAGGTCAGGATATTCTCAAAGAAGAAAGAGCACAACATCATCCCATAGGCCCAATCATGATTCACTTGCCGCTTGCATAGCGACAAATGTCGTTTCACCGACACCAACATCATCTAGGCCCACCCATAATAGGTCCCACTCAGCACACTCTCCACGATCATCATTTGCCCTCTAGTGATGTGATGGAATGCTTGGCTACCCAAGACCCGTAACATTGCTACGGCCACTGCCCAGGTCTCCAACCTCTATAGATCACCAATGGATATTCGAGTCCCTTTGACTTGGACACCTGGTCGACAATGTTGCTCAATAAACTCCATAATGTTACGCCCATGTGGTAACACTGGCTGCATATTTCCCACCATCCCTAATGGTGGGAGACCAGTCAAGAAATACAAATCCTGGACCATCAGCTCGATCCTGTGCCCCTGCACTACAAATGCCTCTTGATTTGGATCCCAGTAACTGATAATACGGGCTAGCAAGGGCTCTCCAGCCCTCATCAAAGGGTTCTCCAAAAATTTTAGCACCCCATACCTAGCCAGTACATGACAAACACCCTGATCCACCTAGATCTCCATCCTTAATGAACCTAAGTCTCTCTCTCTCCATTTGATCAATATATCTGCCATATCTGCACAAAAACATCATTTTTTCAGTCTACAGATCCACAAAAATGCATCTGTTCACACCAAAACTGAATCTCAGCCCAAAACAACACTGAAATCACCTCCCTCTCACAGGTCACACTTTTTAGCAAAAACCTGGGCCAGGTCTCACTTTTCAGGCCCAAACCTACATCCCAGGTCACAGTTTTTACCCAAAAAATTGCGACCCGACCGTCAGGAAGAAGTAGAGGTAGTTACTGAGCTTTCAGGCCCTAATCTGAACTTTGAATCTATCAAAAGAAAAGAGTAGGATTAGACCTCTTACCTGCAACTGACGAATCACGATTCCAACGGTCAGTTTGTTTACTACGATCGCCGCAAGATTTAGGGCCGTCTCTCCTCTCCACATTCACCATAGCTACATAAGCAAATGAATGATTTTGGAGGGAAAATGCCTTATTAGAAGAAAAACCTCTATTTTTTCTTTTGCTAGTTGCAACCAAACCGTAGCCCTGTTTGAAAAACCGTCTGCACCATTGGAAATCTCTCACCGAGTGCTAAAATGGGTGTTTGTTAGTTTTCCATGTTTTGATAATTCACCGGGACACATTTTGTCCATGAAGGATCTTTTCATCTCTTCTCAAAATCACATTTCTTCACTTACAACACTTGTACCAGGGGCACCACTTTTCCTCCTTACTTGTCTTTGTTCGTGTTGATTTTCGTCATGAGCTACCCTATTGTAGTCATGCTTTTACGGTCCCCCATTGGGCCTTCACTGCATGGCAGCACCATCGAGTCGCCCTTGTTTAGAGCAGTCGAGTCGAGTCACCAGCACATTCATGAAGCCTATCCCGAGTCCCCTTGTACCCCACCATAGTCCTCCATATTTTCGTGCTCGGTCCCTCTCTCATGTCACACATTATGGCCTTCAATACCCCTATCCACTGTCCCTCCTGATATTATGTCAGTCGCTGCCAAGCCATCCCTACACTTTATACTCTAACAAGGGAAGTTGTCCAACCGCTCCTCCATTTCTCTCATTCCATCATCGTCATTAGTGTCTACTTGGTTGTCGCTCTACTATTTTCCCCCGCACCTCAGGTGGGGTTCCCTTATTTTCCTCACCTATGGTAGACCTCCTTCTGTCGACATCAGCTCATTTCCTCCAGAAGCCAGGTCTAGGGGGCAGTGTACCTTGGTTCGAGCTCTTCCTAGCATGATCGTGATATATACACTTGATGGTCCAGTGATGTAGCAGTAGCTATTGGTGATTCCCGAGCACGTGTGAGATGTCTCAACCCTCATGAGGGGGTGGCCCTACAGGTAGCCCCCCACATGCCCGGATGCCTTCATTTCAGCCCTTGATGCAGCTCCTCTCATATGATGATATCGGCCTCAGCCGCTTGTAGCGCCTCTTCAATTTTCACGTATCTGTCAGCTTTTGCGAGCACTTCCCCGCATGTAGGGGGCATTTGGGCATATTTATATCTCATGTACCACCATATTATTGTATAATCCCTGACGATTATTCCAAGCATCGCATGTATGTGGGATTCATCATGTTATTTATCTGGCTCCTGTTTAGGCCAGAACCTACTTCATTATTGCGTTTCGTGGTTTTCTGGGCGCCTTATTCTTTGTACTTATTGTGTTTCGTGGTTTTCCGGGTGCCTTATTCTTTGTACTTTGTCTCAGCGGGCATAGGTATGCCTCCCCCACCGCCTTTAGCATAGGTACCACTTCATATAAACTTTTTGCACCTGTAAGTCTCGTCTCCTCAGGGTCTAGTCCTTTCACACCTCAGACATCCTTACATTTCTCTCTCACCTCTCTCTTGATGCCTACTGATTGAGTTCTTACAACGTACTTCGGTCATACGATTTGCTCCTAACACTCGTACGTTGGGGGGCAATCTGTTACCCCAATTTTTGGTCATCTAACCTATTATTATTAGATGAACCCAAGTACACCATGTAAGACCAATTTTCCCCTAAGTAAAATTGCTTTCACCACACAAAATAACTTATTTGTTTATATTTCCTGGTCATATTTAACCCAAAATAAGGAACTTAATTAAATAAATCCTTATTTATTTAATTATTCCCTAAGAATAAGTTATTTAAATCATTATTTAAATAATATTCTTAGTTAAATTTGACTAAATCATCCATAGATAATTAAATAAACCATTATTTATTTAATTATATTCCCATCACTTCCCTAAGATGATAAATAAACCATTTATTTATTTATTATTTATAAATAAAGGAATTGACCCAAGTCAAGAACCCTTTTCCCTCCAAAAAATATAATGAAATATTCCTAAAGGGTGCTTCTAGAATTCGATTAATAATATTTTATTCATGCACCGAGTTCTAGACCGCCCCAATATTTTGTTATAAATAGGGGGGTTTTCCCCATTCATTAGTCACCTTCATGTCATTAGATCACTCTGGATCTACTCTTGGTCACCATTTTCCATTTTGTTTTGTGAACTCCCATTGAGTTCTATGTTTCTTATTCTACACCCAAAAGAGAGAGAAATGTTAGATCTGAAACACTGAGGACTTTCAAGAACCCATCCCACTGAGGAGAACCAGAAGACACCTTTCTTGTTTTCCTCTCAGGTGCCCCATTCTTTAATATAATACAAAATTCTTTTAAATACATTCTTGTTGTCTTGTCCATTGGATTTATGGAGCCATATTATATTTTATCTGCTTAATCTCTTTTGTGCTTAGATCTGAATTTGTGCAGCGAACTTAAAGATATTTTGTAGCCATAATCAATGTTAGGGCTATTTTTTATGCGTAGCTAAAGTGATATTTTACGACGAAAGAATCATACTAACAACAGTGGTAAAAAGGGGTATTCCATTAGAGGGATCGGTGAGCCAAAACCCAGTCATACATACATGAAAGAGAACATGTCATAAGTTAACTGCAAAGTAGTTCACAATAGATCACGAACATGGCAAGAAACAAGTAAACACTGATTCGAAATCAGAATGTACATGCAACCACTATGAATCAGTTCATATCATATTGCGTGCATGAAAGTACACATGAAAATATAGTGAAATATTGGATAGCTAATACTATCACCATGAGAAAGGATGTGAATCAGTTCTGGAAAAATAAAATATATTATTAATGCTTTCAAATACATATCTTGCAACTCATCAAAACCTAATAGTGAAACTTGGGCTAATCATACCACTTCCAGATATAAGACCCTATCCTCACTACAACTCCCTCTACTTCATCTAAAATTAATTTTTAGTTAATTTTATTCTAATATCAGTTTCATAATTAACATGAAAATGCTTTGGTTTGCTTCTTATACAAGGGTTCATACATGTGCTTATGATTCATAATTCAATAAACTTGATGAGATTAAATGAATTTCATGAACTTGAAAGCATGGAAACTCAATGCTAAACAAAAACATATGAAAACACAACAAGCACAAACAATAGAGTCAAATACACAATTTTTTTATGAAGGAGTACACCCGTCTTGGGCTACATCTCCTTCGTACCGCTTCATAGCGCAGGCCTTTGTATTAGATTAAATTGTAAAAAAGTGATGTTTATAGTCTCCTATTTCCTCTACAACTTGATCCAATGGCTCCAAAACATTGAAATCTACCAAGAATGCCTCTTCTTGAGCCAAAATTGGTTGAAAATTGCCTCAGTTATGGAAAAACCAATTTTTCCTAGTTTTTCTCCACTAATTCTGGAAGTCCGCTAGTTAACTCCACTAAAAGTTGAGATTCCACTGCATTTGGAAGGTCCGATACATCCATCGCTAAGATAAACCAAACTTAATTAAAATATAACCAGTATTAAAGTGTGGTTAACAAATGAATTAGTGCAAAGCATGTTTTTTCGTTGATTGCAGATTAACATGGTTAAACCACAGATTACCGTTTAAAACACATTTAAAACCTGTTTAAAAATCACACCGAAAATGGTATTTGTCTCTTCGATCACATGTCGGAGGGGGCTGGGCCCCTCTAGACCTACAACTCCTGCTCCATGTTAATTTAAATTTTGGTGGAATACTTATATGGTAAGGACTTGTGGTATGGGAAATGGTTAGCACTGGAGTTTGTTCAGGGGAGGTCACGGGGTCGACCTTGACCTCTGCCCCTTTGATCATAATATTTTCGTTGAACACAACCATAGGTCTTGGAATTTGGTTTAATTTGATATGCGAATAATATATGTTGACATATGTTGCGCCCCATTTTAATATGGCTCAAACCTTTGCATTCAACCTTGGAATAATATATATGCACCTGTATTTCGACATTATAATATAATAACAATGCCATCCAACCTTGCCATGGGGGAGGGCACGTGGCAGCCTTCGGATGCGCCATGTGGCCCTTCTCCATTTCCCTAAAAATTCACCCTTAAAATAATAATCCACCATAGATGAAATTTCAAACTTAGGATTAGGAGGAAAAATTCAACTTCCCCAAGCAACATTGGAAAATGTAATTGTGACACTTGTCACAGTGTCACTGGCTGAAATCTGGAGAATATTCCTTGAATATTCTAGAGGTGCTGATTGGACTGCCAAGTCATCAGTCTCTCACTATTCTACACAATTTTTACATGTTTCAGAAAATGAATAGCAGACCATAACTTACTCATACGAACTCAGATTTTGATGAAATGAGCTGTGTTGGAATCGTGGGGATGAGCTCTATCCGGTCATTCTAGTTTGGATCATTTTTTATTACTTTCACTTTTGAGCTAAATATTGAGCCTGTGATCATTCCTCCCCACTATAAGCCATTTGGACCCCGAAAGATACTATCAATTGTTTAGGAGGTGAGGGTATAGATACCTCACCCTTCCACTTTCCATCCATTTGGCCTTTGAAGTATTTTGTCCCTTAAGTCCCACTCTAAGGTATTTGACATTCCATCTCCTTGAAGTTCTGATTCTTCTGTCAAGTATGATATCTTGTTGAATTTCATCAACATATTCTAGTGAGAAATAATCTATTGATGGTAGTTGAACATGCTCTCCTTGATCATCAATCAAAGGAGTCTCAAACAATCTCAAATTCTCAACATTAACGACATAATATATTTGCATATAAGGAGGAAAATATAGCTTAAATGCATTAGTACCAACCTTTTCCAGAATTTTAAATGGACCATAATGGATTGGCTTGAGCTTTTTACCTTCCCCTTGAAATATTTATTTGCTAATATATAACCAAAATTCATCTCCAAACTAGAATTTGTGATCAACACGGTGTTTATCATGCCTTGCTTTGTAGTTGCTTTGACTCTTTTCAAGTTACTCCTTCATTGTGTGATGTACCAACTGAATTTACTCAATGAAATTCTTTTCCTTATCTATGTCACTATGACCATATATAGTGACATCTTCCTCAAAGATGAAGTCCAAAGGTGATCTTGGAAAGTACCCAAAACATGCCTCAAATGGCAATGTGTTTGTGGAAGAATTATTTGCATCGTTTTATGCATGGTTAATGTAATGCAACTATTCATCCCACAGCTTGAGATTTTTACTGTAATAACCTCTAAGAAGATGAATTACTGTCCAGTTTACCACCTTGTCCTGGCCATCTATTTTTGGATGAAATGTTTTACTCTTCTTCAACTTTGTGTCCATCATGCCCATAATTTTGACCAAAAATTCCCAACAAACTGGGAGTCTCGATCACTTACAATAGAAGTAGGAAGACCAAAATGAATCCATACATTTTGAAATAAAATATTAGTAGTTTTTTATACTGTAATTTTTTTCTTACATGGCATAAAAAGACACATTTTGCTGAAACTATCTACCACAACATACAACTAATCACGACCCTTCCTTGACATTGGAAGAGCACCTACAAAATCCATTGATATACACTCCCATGGATGTGAAGGAACCGGAAGTGGAGTGTACAATCCAAGTTTCATATTAATAGGCTTAATTATTGCATATAAATAACATCCTATAATAAAACAAGATACACTATCAATCATGCATGGCCAATAAAAATACCTTTGGATATTCGCTATTGTCTTGCCTACATCGAAATTTCCAACAATCAATGAAGTGTGAGCCTCCCTTATGATACTGTTTCTTTCTCCCTGTGGTATACATAACTTTCCCAAGTGATACAAAAAACATTATGCACATGATATTCTAACTCTTCATTTTGGTTTCCTTGACTGAAGATTTCATACACATCTTGAAAATCACTATCATATGCATATTGTTCAACGTAAATTTCATGCATAACTGAATTTTGCCTAAGTATAATAGATGAATTTACAATATTCCTAGAGAGCATATCAGCTACCTTATTTTAGATTCCATTTTTATATGTTATAACCAAATGAAATTGTTGTAGAAATCCCATCCATCTAAAATTTCTTGATTACTGCAACTTTGACTGTGATTGTAAACACTGCAATGGATGATGGTCGGTATGGATAATGGTCTCTTTCCTCATCAAATGGTGCTTCCATTTATTTACACTTTGTACCAATGCATATAACTCTTTGTCATATTTGGATAGTTAGTCACAACTCCATTAAAAGTTTTAGAATGAAATGAAATAGGCTAACCATGTTGCCTGAGAACTGCTCCCATAGCATAATCACTTGCATATTTTTGGATCTCAAATGGCTGCCTAAGATCCAGAAGAGCCAATACTGGTGATGAAATTATGTTTTGTTTTAAAGCATCAAATTATTTTTTCTGAATATATCCCCAATGGAATACTTTCCTGACACTTGTCAATGTGTGTAACAGAGCTGCAATGGAAGAAAAATTAGCAATGAATTTCCTCCAATATTTTGCTATCCCAAGAAAGCTTCTTACCTCTGTGACTGTATTGAGCTTGGGCCAATTCAGAATGACCTATACTTTGGAAGGTTATCTCTTCAACTCACCTCCTCCAACAATGTGTCCCAAATACACTAAATAATTCTTTCCAAACTCAGACTTTGACATCTTTAAAAATAATTGATCTTTTTTCAAGACATCGAGTACATTGTTCACATGCATGACATGTTCATCTATTATAACTTGATGATAACCACTAAAATATCTTGCATACTTTAAATGATCTAGAAAATCATCAATGTGTGGGATTGGGTAGGTATTCTTTACCGTAATTTTATTCAGTGCATAGAAATCTATGCACATGCGCCAAGTCCCATCCTTCTTTGGTTACAAAAATAATTGGTCAACCACATGGCGAAGTAGATGGGTGTATGATACCTTTTTTCAACAATTATTGGATTTTCTTCTTGATTTCCAAACTATCCATAATTGACATGCAATACATACCAATGTTTATAAGTGGAACATTGAGCTGCAACTGAATCTCATGTTTAGATCCCCTCTTGGGAGGTAACCCACTTGGTTCTTGAAACACCTCGCCATGCTGACTTACCGCATCAAAAAAATCAGATTTTAATTTTTCATCACATCCTTCAAAAGATTCATAGTCAACATCATCCTTTTTCTTGATCATGAGAAGCACAAAAGTTTTACTTGCATTAACTAGCCCCTTCATTTTCCCTTCATTAACTAAAGAAATATTTAGTTTTTTGCAATGAGCTATCACATTATACTCCACCCCATATTTAAGAAAATGATATTTTTTCTCATGGCGATAAAACATAGGTTTCCCATCATCCAAGTATGGACTTTCCAAGATAATCCTGGAAATTTCAAGTGGAACCACATCTAACTCGACTTCATCAACAAATTTTGCAGTAATAGAAAATTGAAATATGCATTTCATTGTAACCTGTAAATAGGTATTCTTAACTATCAAACCCAAAGGTTATGGTTTATGATGTGGTACAGTTTTAAGGTTAAGCTTTTTGAACAAGTCTTCTGTACTCAGGTTGTCTTGTGACCCACTATCAAACAGTGCATCAATATTTGTACGATTTGAAATCACTCTAACATGGAACAATTATATCCTTGCGTCTTCATTTGGAGTGTTTTTGTGAATATATGAGGAACTAGTACTTGCAATGGCTTCCTTTAACTTGTTAACCATGGCTAAAATCTTGGTCTCATCTCCTGAATCGGATCCAATATCTTGTTGTGTGGTGGTAGTCATATTTTGTGTTCCCTTTTCTATTTGGTTTCTTTGGCCTTAGTTTAGGATGTAGTTTCCAATAGTGGGATTCATCATGACCCTCTTTGGAATAATTTTTGCATGTATTATTCTCCCCTTCTTTCTTGATGCTTTCATTCTTCTTTCCCTTCTCTTTTCCCTTACCCTTGAATGGCTTCTTCTTACTACCTTCTTCCTGAATGTTCTTTCCCCTTTCTTCAAGATGTGTGTCTTGCACACATACCTCATCTAAGTTGTTTGGGTTAAACATAAGGATAGGATTTTTCAGGTAGGAATGTAAACCCCCAATGTATTTCAAGAGTGTGCCTTGTTAATTAATGTTTACTCCTAACAACAAAGCTCTCTTTCTAAACTCCTGAGTGTACTATTAAACAGTTTGGCCTTTGATTTTCCTAGAGTTTTGCTAACTCGTTATGGATTTTTTCATATGGGCTAATGGATAAAATTTTCTTTCAATGGAAAAAATTATTTAAACCCAATAAATGGATAACTTACCATGAATTCACATTTCCTCTTGAGTCTTTGCCTCCCATCAAACTAGTGCTGCTCCTTCTAGCCTTAATGAAGCCAATTGGTTCTTTATGTCATCCTCTTGTAGATTCTAAATTATACAGTATAATTCCAATTAATGGATCCAATTATCTAACTTCTCTGCATTTACCTCACCATTGTACATGGGAAGTTCAAACTTAATGTCAAACTTGAGCAATGGAGATTTTCCTTTCAGTATTTTTGAATGAGTGTGGGTGGTTTTTGTAGTGAAAGTGGAAGATGAAAATGTTGATGAAGATGATGAGAATGAGGATGGTGGAGATGGAGGTGGCTTTCCTCCACTACCTTGCTAACTCTTCTCTTCATCCTTCTTACCATCTGAAGATCCCTCTCCATATGGAGGCTTATAACCTTCTCCCTCTCTTTCTGCAGTAAATGCATCAAACATGATTTGAACCATTATTTGTATGTCCTTGAAGTCTCTCTTTACATCCTCTTCTTATGAATTTCCATGATTCTCTCCAACACCTAACAGAATGGCTAAGGATTTAAGCTCAACTCCTGATTCTTGTACCTCTTCAATCACTTCAGCTCCTTGTGCAATTTGTATCTCTTAAATGTCAACTGGTGGAGATAGAACTTGAGGTGTTTCAAGTGAAACTTTGAGTGAAATTTGGATGAAGATGATGATTTCTCAGCTATCTTTCTTCTTTTCCTAATCTCAGGACTAACAACTACTAACTTACCTTCTCCTCTCTAAGGCTTCAACCTTGTGTAAGCATCACAAAATTGTACCTATTAAAACTCTTCTTGCGCAATCTCAAGAAAAGAAAGCAAATAAACTTGTTCTCTGATACCAACTTGATCTAAAATTGATTGTTAGTTAATGTTGTGATAATATCAATTTCAAAATTAACATGAAAATGCTTCAGTTTTCTTCTTGTACAAGGGTTCATACATGTGCTTATGATTGATAATTCAATAAAGTTGATGAGATTAAGTGTATTCATGAACTTGAAATCATGGAAACTCAATGCTAAAAAACAAGGTATAAAAACACAACAAGAACAAATAACAGAGTAAAATACACAAGCTTTTGATGAAGGATTTCACCCCTCTTGGGCTACATATCCTTGGTCTAGCTTCATAGCTTGGGCCTTTGTATTAGATTCAATTGTGAAAAAGTGTTACTTATAGTCTCATGTTGCCTCAGCAACATGCTCCAATGGCTCGAAAACATCAAAATATAGTGTTGAATATTGCAACAAGAAACAGTGAAGGAGGCATCCTGAAACATCATCCTTGATCCTAGTTGGAAATAATCACCTAAAATAGGTGGGGCCCACACAGGCTATTTTTAGGTGTATGTCTATTTTTAGACATGGTGGGCATATTCTATATGTAGCAGGAGGCTATTTGTGGATGGTTGGTAAAATGTGAAAAATAGATGAAATTATATTTTTAGAATATTGGGTGAAGTCTATTTATAGAGCGTTGATCTAAAAATAGATGCATGTCGATTATTATTAGCTCTTAATAATAATCAGACTCTAAACAACAACTTATTCTCTTGGAGCACTTCAGTTCAGTGCACAGATGTGGCACATCAGCTGACAGAAGGAATTACGCAATTCCTAAGGGTTTACTGGAGCTAATGCATGGAGGACTCGGTTAGAACTCAAGTGGCAGAGTTATGACACAGTTGGAAGAAGTAGTTATGGAGTTGTATTCAGTTTAACTCAGTTAGACTCAGTTGAGCTAGTTGTATCTAGTCTAACTGATTGATACACTAGTGAGAGTGGAGTGAATTAATTAGTTAATTAATTCAAAAATAATAACTCATTAATTAACTGAACAATATAACAGTTAACTACAGTGCATGGTAGTTTCAGTGGAGACGAGTGGAGAGATAGGTGAAAGGGAAAGATGGACTATCTGTTGTGACTACTAGTGATGCATGAATTGCATCTACATATACACGAGTTTCCAGGCTAGCAAGTGGCGAAGATCAGTGCATGGATTTGCAAGATTGGGCCTGATTAGTGTATGACGATTGTACTGTACTGAGAGCTTGTGATAAGATTTGTATTTTTGTATGAGATTTTCATATGATCTCCATGTTACATAATATATAGTTGGGTTTTTCAGCTTCAGGCTTTCCCATTAAACGATTGTGTTATGTGTGTTTTTATTGCTTCATGTGTTTTGCAACTGTTGATTAATTTTCTACAAGAATTATAGTGGAAGGATTCTTTATTTAGCAAGAAGATAAATATTTTTAGATCAGGATAGTCCGGATATATACATGCATATTGTATATAATTTTCTACATGGTATCAGAGCTGTGTTATAGATTTTCTACATGGAATGAGAGCAGGAATTTTTGGGCACGCGAGTTTGCAAAGAATATCTCAAATTTTTGGTGAAACCTTTTAAGAAAAAAATAGAATATTTGTATTCCTTGCAAAAAAATACCGAAATTAAAAAAAAAAAATCAGTCGAATCGGAGCTCGGATGAGGGAGATATCGTCGATTTAAAATCAGCTCTTTTGTTAGAAAATTTTGCGACGGCAGGACAATTGCAATGTGCTTGAGCCAAGAATCTACATGCACTGAGGTACAAGATGCATGAAAATATTCGAGGAGAAAAGTAGAGGTTAGTGACATGGTGGTTGAGAGGAAGCCTCTCAACATGCAGCGTGAGAAGTAGTCTCAAAAGGTTATGGAGCAGCCACAATTGGAGATGCAGAAGAATCTTTATAGATTTGAGGTAGATGGAATTTCTACGGAGCTTCCTATTGTTGGGAAGTGATCCGGATTTATTTAGGAAAGAAACAGAATAAACACATAAACATAAATATGCAGATGCAACAGAAATAACACTTCATTTCATTAATATCAAAGAACTGAAATTTGCTTACAGACCGAATGGAAATAAAACTACCTAGGGCACTGGTAGTTATCTCTGAGGAGAGATGTGGCAGATATAGGCCTCTGAAATGAGTTACAATGAGGCTCGAGGGCATATTTATTATTGATAGACAATGGAGAACCCTAAACATCCAAAAACCTAACCCTAGGAAATGAAGCGCCAAAACTATGGGCCCCGTTTGGGTAAATTGGTGTTTCAACTTCCTAGGGATGTGACTTTGGCATACTATCTCCGTTTGATGCAGATGATACATCATTACAAAGATCTATTTGAGGACTAAATTTTTTTCCATGAATATCAATTTTGAAAAATAATGATATTCATTGGAGGCGCGATGCCCAAAAAATGTCGTTTAGGGCCTCAAAACAGCTTCGGAAGTTCAAGACTCGAAAAACTGCTAAAAATAGTAAGTTTTGATGAAATTGAAAGACTAAAAGAGACAATGGTGGGGCCCCAAGTGGAATAGGTGGGTGGCCACCAATATCCACCTGGATTATTCCTCCCCCCTTACGAAGCAATGGTCCCCATTGCGTTGAGTTCCTCCATGAGATGAGGAAACTTCTGCTAAACTCGGTCCCTGGTGAACCACTTGCCTTGGTGCAGGAGTTGGCCAGATTTGACAACCCGATACAGTTGGATATTTTGTTGGCGAGTGCTCTTTATTTTCATGTCTATGATACAATATGTGGTGGCATGTTCCATGCAGTCTGGGTTTAACTCTGTTGATGTGAGTTTTTCTGCAATGTCTGAGGTGTCCAGTAGAGGTGGGAAGTAAGGACGAAGGCGATCCACATTGAAGACTGGGTGCAAACCAAGGAATGGTGGAATATTGAGCTCGAAGGAATTGTTCCCTATAGCCTTGGTGATGGTGTACGACCCGTATCGGAGCAGGCGAAGCTTGCGGTGGGGTCCAGTGAGGCGCTTCTTCTGCAAATGTAGCCATACTTTGTCGCCCACCTAGAAGTTATGTGGCACTTGGTGTTGATCATGGCGTTGCTTGTAGTTGGCATTGGCTTGGTCCAATATATCATGAACCTATTGACGGATGTGTTGAATGTGCTCGATGAAGCTACTTGCTTTGTCAACTTCAAACTGGACATGAGCTGAATTGGCCTGAGCAGCTGCAAATGGTATGGCTACGTCAATAGGACATAGTGGCTGGATTCCCAAGCCCACCTGAAAGGGGCTATGGCCGATTGAAATGTGGAGAGACCAATTATAATTATGTTTTACATATGGGAGGCTCTCATCCCATGTGCGTGGATGCTTTGAATTGTACATGCGCAGAATGTGTAGAATCATTCTGTTGACGACCTCTGTCTGGCCATCTGTTTGGGGATGGAAAGCTGTGGACTTGGTGAGCTTGATATCCAACATTGACCAGAGGCTAGACCAAAATGTGTTGAGGAACCTGCTATCCCGATCTAATATGATGGACTGTGGGATCCCAAAGTTCACCCTCACTCATTCAGAGAAGAGTTTAGCAGTGGCTTCTGCTGTGATATTCTTCTCGCAGGCCGCCATGATGGCCATCTTCGAGAATCTATCGAAGACCAAGAAAACACAGTCATTTCCTTGCTTAGTAGAAGGTAGGCCTGACATGTAATCCATGGAGTTAGATTCCCAAGTTCAACTAGGGGTAGGTAGCGGAGTATATAGGCCTTGCTTCTTGATGGTTGGTTTGGCAATGACACAAGTAATGCAGGATCTGATGTGCTTCTCGACATCCTTTCGAAGGTTCGGCCAATAGAAATACTTCTGCAAGATTGATACTATTTTCTTGACCCTAAAATTCCCAACAACTCGAATGTAGTGTGCTTCCCATATAATCTTGGCACACTCGCTTGAAGGAACACAAAGGTGTCGCAGGTGACATAAAAGTGTATCTTGGAGGTGAAAATTTGGAACTTCATACCCCTCAAGAGTGCCTTGTAAGTGTGGCCAAATTCTGGGTCACTCTCATAGAGAAGCGGCCAATCAGAAGTCTCATGCCCACAAGAGTTGAGCACGGTGGTGAGCGCCACGATCGGTGGTCGGCTGAGGCAGTCTGCAACATTATTGGTGCTACCCTTTTTGTACTTGATGTTCAAATGAAACTGTTGCAGATATGTGGACCACTTCTGATGGCGATCATTCTGCAACTTCCCTTGTGTCTGTATGAACTGCAGGGGCCGGTGGTCTGTGTGGATGATTGTTTCCTTCCCAAAAATGTAATGCTTCCATTGTCGAAAAGCTTGCACAATGGAATACATTTCTTTGTCATAAGTGGGATACTTGCGAACTGTGTCAGACAATGTCTCACTGTGATATGCCACTGGATGTCCCTGTTGAGTAAGAAGTGCCCCAATAGCATAGTCAGAGGCATCTGTCTCGATCTCAAATGGTTGTTGCAAGTCTCGTAAAGTGAGCACTGGGGTAGAAAAAGGGTGAATTTTCAATTCTATGAATGCCTTCTGTTGAGGTTCCGACCAAAAGAACTTTGCTCTCGCTCCTCTCTTGGTGACTTGACTCAAGGGCCAAGTGATATGAGAGAATCCCAACACGAACCTCGGGTAGAAATTAGCAAGACCCAGAAAGCTGCGAAGCTATGTTATAGTAGTTGGGGCTGGCCAATCCCGAATGACTTGGATCTTGGCTGGATCCACATGCACCCTCCTTTCATCAATAATGTATCCCAGATATTGAACTTGGGTCATGCCAAAAGTGCACTTCTCCAGATTGGCACACAACTTGTGTTGCCGCAATGTTTGGAGGACTTGTCGGATGTGGTGAAGGTGCTCTTCCCAAGTCTGGCTGAATATCATAATGTCATCCAAGTACACCACTACAAATGAGTTGGTGAATGGCCGCAAGATGTCTTCCATCATCCTCATGAAGGTTGCGGGAGCATTCGTGAACCCGAAAGGCATGACCAACCATTCAAAAAGGCCTTCCTTGGCTTTGAAGACAGTCTTCCAAACATCAGAGGGTTTAATCGGTACCTGGTGATACCCTGACTTCAAGTCAATGTTGCTGAAATATTTTGCACCTTTGAGTTGGTCCAGAAGGTCATTAATCCGTGGGATCAGGTACCTATTCTAGACAGTGATCTTGTTCAGCGCCTGATAGTCAATACAGAGTCTTCACGTCCCATATTTATTCTGTACCAACACGATCGGGCTCCCATAGGGCGATGAACTTGGTCGGATGTGACCCTTCTGTAGCAGCTCCTAAATCTGCCTCTTTATTTCATCGTTCTCCAGAACAGAGTGCTGATATATCGGTTCATTGGGTATTAGCACACCTGGGGTCAGATCAATCAGGTGTTTGACCTGGCAGTGCAGAGGAACCCCTATGGGTGAGGTGAAAATGTCCCCATACTCCTCCACAACCTTATCCATTTGTTGTTGTCATGCAGAGGAGCCTTGTCTAGAGGTCGTGGCCACAGTCTTCTTCTTGCTCTGGGGGCGTATCATCAGGAAAACGAATTTCTTGGTTTTGGAAATGAGCTTACTGCATTATTTTACAGTAACCAAAGAGATAGTGGCAGGAGGTGGTACCTCTGGTATCCTGTACAACTTATTTCCCAAAGTAACAATAACATCACAAGGTCGAGACTCATACACAACATGACACTTCCACATGTATGGTTTTCCTAATAATACATCAGAAACATCAACAGGAGCAACGTCACATAATACCTCATCTGTGAAGGGCTTGATGCTATAGGGAAGGCGACACTGCTAGCTGACGCAGAGATCTCATCCTTGGTGAAGCCACCCAATGGTGTATGGATGTGGGTGAGCTATGGTCAGCAAACCCAAATGCTTCACGACGTCTGCCGAAATGAGGTTCTTTTGGCTCCCATTCTTGACAATGAACTGTACCGAGGAGCCCTTTACCCACATCTGGGAGTGGAATAGACGTTCCTCCTCCTCCGGATCTTCTGGTTCCTCCTTATGGATCTTCGTAGTGGCGATAGTGGCATTGGGCTTCGCATAAATAATCTATTTCCCTTTTTCATTCCCCTTGTCAGATTCTGATTTAGAGTTGGAGCATGCATCTAACTCAGAAGCCCGCATCTCGGCCACCAGCAACTGCTTGGCCCGACACTCACGTGTGTTGTAAGTGGAGCTCTTATGGAACTCACACCACTTTCCCATGTCCTTATTTGGATTTGCAGTGTTGTTCTTTGCTTGTGGCTTTGAAAGGTTGTCTTGAGTCGCATGCCTTGGCTTTGTCCTTTGTTTTGCGGTTTGGGAACACCTTTCCCTTGCTTTTGATTCGCAGATCCAAAGTCTCGCTTCTTCTGTTTGAATTTCTGCTCAATCTTGGCAGCATACCGGTATGTCGTACCAAGCAAAGAGATGTCGAGGAACTCCATTTCCTCATGAATGTATCTGTGCAGACAAATGCGATACTTTAGCACCAGATGTTTCTCTGAATCTTTGATACCCAACTTGGTGCGCAGGGTATGGAACAAATTCGTCAGCTCATGAACATCTTGATCCCTTTGTTGCCGTAGCGTGGTCCATTGTATGTACTTGTCCTCATAGCTCCCCATGGGATAGTATTTTTCCTTGATGACGTCTTGGAAAGAATTCCAAGTGGGTACGGCCGAGAACAGAGAGGGTTCTGTCTCTTCCTTTTTCTCACAGTGGGTTTCCCACCAGTCCTTGACATGGGGGGCAGCTTTGAGGAGTGCAAAAATAATCTTCTCCCTGTCGGAAAAGTCATGAACTGAGAAATATCCTTCTAATAGATTCAACCATCTATCTACGGCATCTTCATCTATTTGACCCTCAAATAAGGGAATGTCAAAATTTACTTGTACCTTAAAAGGAGTGGCACCTCTAGAGTGGCTGCTGGATGCAGATGTGCCACTAGTGGGCAGCCGTTGAAGGATCTGGGCAAAGTTATCCATCATTGTGTTCCTTTGTTTTTCGAGGGCCTCCTCGAGAAATATTTTGATAGGATCTCCTTCTCCCTCATCTTTCTTTTCGTCCCCCATGGGCGTCCGTCGGTGTTTGCGAGGTTGATCTTGCAAAGGTTCCACCAGATCGAGCCCTAACTCCTTATACCCTGACCTCGTTGGGGACATGCAAAGAAGGATCAAGAAAAATCAGACCACTCTGATACCATTGATCCGGATTTATGCAGGAATGCAACAGAATAAACACATAACCATAAATACAGAGATGCAGCGGAAATAACCCTTCATTTCATTAATGTCAAAGAACTGAAATTTTCTTATAGACAGAATGGAAATAAAACTAGCTAGGGCACTGGTAGCTATCTCTGAGGAGAGATGTGGTGGCTACAGACCTCTGAACTGAGTTACAATGAGGCTCGAGGGCCTATTTATTATTGAGAAACAATGGAGAACCCTAAACATCCAAAAACCTAACCCTAGGAGATGAAGCGCCAAAACTATGGGCCCCTGTTTGGGTAAATTGGTGTTTCAACTTCCCAGGGACGTAACTTTGGCATACTATCTCCTTTTGACGCACATGATACATCATTACAAAGATCTATCTGAGGACTACAACTTTCACCATGAATATCAATTTTGAAACAAAATGATATTTGCAGAAGGCGCGATGCCCAAAAAACGTCATTTAGGGCCTCAAAATGGCTCTGAAAGTTCAGGACCCGAAAAACTACTAAAAATAGTAAGTTGTGTTGAAATTGAAAAACTAAAAGAGACAATGGTGGGGCCCCAAGTGGAATAGGCGGGTGGCCACCAATATCCACCTGGATCAGTAAGTGTGAGAAAACCCTGCAATTGAAGCTTGAGAGGGAGTTGGATTTGCATGCAGGTAACAGTGAACCTCGGGATGTGAAGCAGCCACAAGATGAGGACCATGGAGTGGGTGCAACCACTCATGTAGAGAAATTTCGTGGCAAATGGGCAGAGGGAGTGAATGCAGCTATACCACCAGGTGAGAGGTGGGGCGACATGCATGGATAATCCAAGAAGATATTTCTGGGCGGGATTCACTGAGATGGTGTAGATCTCCTGAATTGAACCTGGCTACGAGGTGTCCATAGAGCAGCAGTAGCATGATCAGTTGAATTGATGCAGGCAGATCAAAGTGACAATGTCAGATACTAGAGCGTGGTTCAGAGTTGACAGCAAGTACAAAGTGCATGGGTGCAGAGTTCAATAGCACAGTGGTTCATGAAGACATGTGCAGTAGCTAAGTAGAAGTCGAAGACTTTGATGATAGATGCATCAGATTGATTGAGTTGTTTAGATCCTATTCAGTTTCAGAAGAGTTGCAGAGCAGATGCATGGAGTTGCATGGTGCTTGCAAAGGTTGCAGGGCGAATGCATGGAGTTGCATGTCACATGCAAAGACAGTCCTTTCTTGTTGAGAGGGAGTGTTTAAGATTGCAACAAGAAACAGTTAAGGAGGCATCCTGAAACATCATCCTTGATCCTAGTTGGAAAATAATCACCTAAACTAGGTGGGGTCCACACAAGCTATTTTTAGGTGTATGTCTATTTTTAGACATGGTGAGCATATTCTATATGTAGCAGGAGGCTATTTGTGGATGGTTTGTCAAATGTGAAAAATAGATGAAATTCTATTTTTAGAATATTTGGTGAATTCTATTTATAGAGCGCTGATCTAAAAATAGATGCATGTCGATTATTATTAGCTCTTAATAATAATCAGACTCTAAACAACAACTTATTCTCTTGGACATGATTCGATTACATAGATGCCTTTGCTCAATTGTGAAGGAGTGCCTTATTCTAGGGTTCTGCCGGAGCTAATGCATGAAGGACTCAGTTAGAACTCAAGTGACAGAGTTATGACACAGTCGGAAGAAGTAGTTATGGAGTTGTATTCAGTTTAACTCAGTTAAACTCAGTTGAGCTAGTTGTATCTAGTCTAACTGATTGATACACTAGTGAGAGTGGAGTGAATTAATTAGTTAATTAATTCTCAAATAATAATTCATTAATCAACTGAAAAATACAACAGTTAACTATAGTGCATGGCAGTTTTAGTGGAGACTAGTGGAGAGATAGGTGAAAGGGCAAGATGGACTATCTGTTGTGACTACTATTGATGCATGAATTGCATCTACATATACATTGGAGTTGCCAATGATAATCACGCAGTCAATGAGAATGGGATTGCATTGAATTGGCCCTTGTAATCAGCTTGTATTGTGCAGTGGAGGCAGGATAGCAAGTGGTGAAGATCGGTGCATGGATTTGCAAGATTGGGCCTGATTAGTGTATGACGATTGTACTATACCGAGAGTTTGTGATAAGCTTTGTATTTTTGTATGAGATTTTCATATGATATCCATGTTACATAATATATAGTTGGGGTTTTCAGCTTCAGGCTTTCCTGTTAAACAACTGTGTTATGTGTGTTTTTATTGCTTCATGTGTTTTGCAATTGTTGATTAAATTTCTGCAAGAATTATAGTGGAAGGATTTTGTATTTAGCAAGAAGATAAATATTGTTAGATCAGGAGAGTCCAGATATATACATGCATATTGTATATAGTTTTCTACATATATATTAAGAGTGCATCTTCCTAAGCCAAAATTGGTTGAAACTTTCCTCAGTTATGGCAAAACCAATTTTTCCTAGTTTTTCTCTACTAATTCTGGAAGTCTGCCAGTTAACTCCACTAAAAGTGGAGATTCTGCTACATCTGGTGGGTCCTCCAGATTTGCTTCTAAGATAAACCACACTTATTTAAAATATAATTAGTATTAAAGTGTGGTTAACAAATAGATTAGTGCAAAGCACATTTTTTCGTTGATTGCAGATTAACGTGGTTAAACCAACAATTAACGTTAATAACATTTTTAACAATTGTTTAAAACTCCCGCCGAAAATGGTCTTTTGCATTTGGTTCTAGCACTTTGATCACATGTGGGAGGGTGCTGGCCCACGGGGTTGGATCCCTTCGGACCCCAAACTCTTGCACCATGTTAATTTAAATTGTGGGAGTCCTTATGGGGTAAGGACTTGTGGTATGGTGCAATGGTTGGCACTGGTGTTAGATCAGGGGAGGTCGCGGGGTCGACCAGGACCTCTGCCCCTCCGGTCATAACATTTTTGGCGAACATAACCATAGGTCTTGGACTTTGGTTTAATTTTATATGCGGATAATATATGTTGACATATGTTGCGTCCCATTTGATTATGGCTCAAACCTTTGCATTCAACCTTACAATAACATATATGTGCCTGAATTTCGACCTTGGAATATAATAAAAATTCCATCCAACCTTTCCATGGGGATGTGGATGTGGCAGCATCTAGCTGCACCATGTGGGCCGTCTCCATTGGCCTGAAAATTCACCCTTGAAATTATAATCCACCATATATGAAATTTCAAACATATGATTAGGAGGAAAAATTAAACTTCCCCAAGCAACATTGGGGAATACTATTGTGACACTTGGAACAATGTCACTAGCTGAAATCTGGAGAATATTCCCTGAATATTTCTAAGGTGCTGACTGGACTACCAAGTCATTAGTTTGTCATTGTTCTGCACAATTTGTACATGTTTGATAAAACGAACAACAGACCATAAATTACTCATACAAACTTGGATTTTGATGAAATGAGTTGCGTTGGAATATTGGGGATGAGTTTTATCTGGTATTTTTGGTTTGGAGAATTTATGAGCACTTTCATGTTTTAGCTAAATACTGAGCCTTTGATCACTAATAGATACCAATATCTGAGTGCCTTTAGCTTTCAAGCACAAATTCCCTATCTAGTCCTAGCGTCAAGTAAAGTGCTACAATTCCTTTACAAAATTTCCCGAACTTGTACATATAGGATGAAATGACTCTCAAGTTTCGCTTGACTCTTGGTCTCCCTGATTGTTGGACAAACTTGTCACTAGGGCCACTTGTGACCCGAGGTCATTTGTGACCTGCGACCTAGGGTTCATGACCTAGGGTTTTTCCTTTTTGCACTTCTCTTTTGGCAAGCTTAGACCTTGCAAACCAAGATGTCTTTTCCTACACATCTGTCTTGTGCAAATGACCCAGCGATAAATGTGCCTTTGAGCTTAGGGTGAGGTTCTTGGAGTTTTGTAAAGGAATATATTCCTTCCCAAAGGAAACCCTAGTTTGTGCCATGAAAATCAATAGCTTCTACATGTTGCAAACGCCATTACACTACCAAGGGGTCGCATTGTTTAGTTGTTGCGTGTTTTCTTGTCATCGCTCCTGCCATTGACACAAAACCTTGAGCATCCACATGAAGTGAGTTTTCTTGTTGGTTTAAATCCTATTTGTGCAACTTTTGGAGGAAAAAAACAACTTCCTTCACCAAGGTCAACACAACCACTTCTTCATGGTACCTGCAAATGAAAACATAATCAACCATATATATATATGCATTTAGAGAACAAACTTAGAGATATAATACATTTATGAAAAGTTAAAATCAATTATGAGCCCTGTGTAGTCCTCTTCTGTAGAGGAACATCTGTACAACCCATGCATGATCACACTAATCTTGTTTAAGCATGCTATGGGGGGGAATCTAAGAATGTCTGTTAGTTTCCATAACATAGATTGGCATTTAACTCTTTCCTTCTGTCATGCTATGATACCATAGTCGATCAACAATGTCTGCTCGCATTACAGGGTGTACACATGGTAACACATTGTTCAATATCATTCCATAGTTCACTGTTTTAATTCAAACCTCATAGACATGGAAGGTTATTAACCCTATAAAGCATAACCCAAATGTATAGTTTGCTCCAACTTAATATTCCTTTCCACTAGCGATGATGACAGAAACCTGTGACAACAATGCATTATTTTTCAATATGTAGGTAGGCACAACATATTTGATGTCATACATTTGGTGAGACACCCATTTGATATATACCATATATATACATCGTCCTTAGATCTTTAAAAAAATGGAATCATACCTTATTGCTTCTGAATTTAATATGTGTGATGTGAGAGGAGTGTTGAGAAGATGTGATGTGTTAGTAATTAACTAGTTCATGCTACAAATGAGTCACACTTTCTGTTCCCCATGAATTGTTGTGGTTTTATGTGACCTGGCAACCCCACTAGAAGTCACATGGTCTTGCTGTAGTTTACGTCGCGCTCCTTGGATGCAAATATGAGAAAATTTGGGTGTGACTATGCGATGAGAGAGAGAACACAACTTGTGAAAGTCACATGGTTGCTATTTAGAGTGGTCATTTCTCTAGAGTGCGGCCTCATCACCCGGGGAGTGCGAAACATACACGAGGTCACAAGGTCGCAACAGATGATTGGTCACACTCCCCACTCACCTTGTCGATATTTTAAGACACACTGTGTGGCTTTGAATCCATGCCAACCATATTTTCCATTGGTATCACATTCCAGGAAGAATGAGTTGGCCAGGATATTTAATGGTGGATGTTGATGTTGGCCTGCAATCTACATTTCTTCATCACACTCTTGTACTGCGAGCTAGTTCTTCAAGTGTATCTAATGGCATAGTTTGCGTGGGATGGGTACATCCCATCAAATTTGAAATAGGAAACCAGAGAAGGGGTTCAGATGTTGATAAATATATAATAAACTATCACGAAAGCATGGTGTTGATTTGCATAACAGAGGTGTTCCATTCCTGGTGTTTGACATACTTGGTAAAGAGATGAGGGGGGCGATTGGTTGCTGTGATTTGGGGACATGTGGGAAACTAAAAAGCGAATCAAAGGAACGTTGGCTAGCTATCGCTGAGTGTTTGAGCCTGATGCAGCCATATAGCACACAATACCCAAATGTACGGACCTAATACTTAGTCTACCCAAAAGAAAAGGATAGGTTCATATATCTCTAAGAACCCTTAAAACCCCACTTTAATCATTATAAAATTCATTTCACCGAAGCTTATCTTAGAAGTGGTTCTATAGGCTTTGACTCTAAACTCAATTAACCATACAACAATGCTTTTTCCTTTATAATATTCCTCTTACATTTCTATTTTCTCTTCACCCGTGACCACAACATGTCACCCAATGAACCTCTCAACATGTATTTTTAACTATTCCTCTATGGTATCACTGATCCCATATTGCACCACGAATTTTAAACCATATCACATTCCCAAAACATAGCGCAATATCACTAATCTACAGATTTCGAAAATCAGAAAACATAATATACTTCGGCACTTCGCACATTTGTCTCATTGGAACTTCACACATTTACCTCATCGCATAGCATCGCCGAACCACATCGCAAATACTTCATCCTTTAAACGGATACGATATGTGATGGTATTGCATCACGAACCCTATTTCTTTTTTGCATTGCAACTTACAAAAATTAACTTGCTATAACTTAACCTATAAATATAAAAATCGCTGATAGCGATGTGCGCTAACAATATTTTAGATGGATGCGATATAATCTAAATTGTCTGTTATCCTACTTTATGTTCGTGATATGATCTCGACCGTGAATCTACACTTCAATCTATAGCACGATCTTGCTCATCCATCCTCCAATTCAATACTATGATTTGATCTTAACCATCCATCTTCAGTCTTCATGCTCCCTCTAGATTTTAAAGGAAAATCATGGTTGTGACCTTCAGAATAATGTAGTCGATTTCTCCTCTCGGATGGAATCTCATAACACAGATATTCTCGAAATTAATCACCGTGACTTCACTTCTTTGTCTAGGGCGTTAATTCCCTCCTGGGCTTTATTCTAGTTATTCAATCATATTCAAAATTTATCCTGATTACTACAACGCCTTTACATACTGTTCTCGATCTGATCCTTCTCAGACTCACCTACAACACCTGCGTTAGGAGAAATGCTCTAATTAACATATCAAGAATTACCTCAACTCACTGCACGCACATAGACTTGGAATTGAGTTTTATATTCACAAAAATATATTTACAGTTATAAAACCTTCTCTCGGTCTGATTTTCTTTAAAAACGGCCTTCTCTCATTCTTCTCTCTCTATGCCTATAGGCTTACAATCAAATATCCTCTATTACCTATCTAAGAATCATGGTCTCCTAATGTCTTCAAAGCTTACAAATATATACAAAAAGTTCTGCAACCAATGCTGTTTCAGATCCTCAATCTTCTCAAGTATATCTTAAGAATCCTCTAAATCCACAAAATCCTCAACTAATTCCTAAATCTAGGATTTACAATTGTTATGAAATCTTAACTACCCTAAATATCTCATGTTCTCCTACATTCAAGGACATTTACAAATATGCCTCACAATATTTAATTAAATCATATTCTAAATGTCTCAGATAAAATCACTCAAAATATTGAAAATTACATGAATTAAATACTTAGGAAACCAACTCCCTTGAAACATTAAGACCCCCTAGTTTCTACTAAATATAAAAAAATTGGAACCATGATGCTCTTGCACCAGACTCCAAAGGTAGAAATTAATCATGATCTCTAGATCATGTGTCTTCAATTCTGATGGAATTCCTCCTGGATCCCAAACTTTGTTCTGTAGTCTGTCTTTGGTTGTTGCTGTTGTTGTTTTTTTTGTTCTCCAGGTTTCCATACTTTATGTTGCATTTCCCCACTAGGTATGATTTTATAGTTTGTTGTTGTTGTTTCCTTGTTGTTGTTTATTTTCTTTCTTGTTGATGTCTTCTTCTGAGACACTTTAATCATTAACCTTATTATTCTTTAAATATCCATGTCCAATTTATCTTCTGATTGGTACTCACTCTATCATCTGTTGTTGCACTCTGTCCATTTATCTTCAAACTGTTGTTTGTTACCTTCACTTTGGAGTTGTTTGATACATACTACCACTCTTACATCCTTACACTCTTTTTTCTTCTGAAATTTTATCTCATCTCCAAACAACCTTTGTTCAATATCTTTGATAAAAACATCATACTCAAATGCTTCTAGCAAACAATTCAACAATTCACTTTCTACCTAATTCCTTTCAAACACCTCACACGATGTCGCTTATCAATTCCAACATAAATATCCTACTTTTCCTTTACAACATCCATCGTTTTCCTTCAACTCCTTGACTAATCCTCATATTCAATTCAGTCTCTTTCAGTTATAAGGTTGAATCTTCTTTAGCATGAGACATATGTGCCCCATCTTCCTCTTCATTACTATTCTTCTCTTTGTCACTGTTATGTGACATTTCCATCTGTCCTTATGGGTTGACTGAACCTTCCTCATTCGCATCTCTAGCTATGCACTCTTCAAGAAACCTCATTTCCTCACTAATATTACTAAAAATTAAATTATTTACCTGAGGTATCAATCCATGGTTTGACTCAAACTCCCTTAACATATTTTCTAACAATAAGATCTCTTTGTTAAATTCCTCAAGCATTAAATTTGTATGCTTGATATTGTTCTTCTCTTCTACTTCCTTTTAACTACCCATATAAGCCAAACTCCCTCTGCTTACGACTCTAGTAGTATGATGAAAAGAAATATATTCCTCCAACTTTATATGATCTTCCTCATGATACCTAACGGTCTCATCCTTATTCTTTAAAACAAAATTCAAATTTTGTCTCTTTTCTTCATCTTCTTTGACAATACCTGAATATTGTTCATCATCATGTATTACACCTACAAACATACACAAATTATCAGTTTTAAGAACAGAATACCTCACGGTATCACTTGATGCTTCAACCACCAGGTCGTCTTGCTACTCTGAATCCTTCATGTGATAGAGATCCTCTGTAGGATTTTCCTCCATCTCTTCATTACTTGTAGAAATTAATGGGCCATTTTCTGGTTCACATACCAAAAATTTCTTCGCATACTCATTTATTCTGAGTAACTCTTCCTTAAATTGATCATTCACCCTATTCTCCCACTTCACTTACAATCTATTCCATTTGACTTTCCTTCTCATAATCCAACCATACCTGTGGTCTCCCTTATTCATCTGTAACATTTCTGTTAGTGTCCTCTGTTTTGATAGATTGGCTTACCAAAAGAGAAGGCAACATACAAACCAAACTTTAGAGCTCTAGGCTCTAACCCTTCTAGTCTCAGAGAGGGATCTCTCAATATTTTTATAAAGATGTGTCTTGAAAGATTCAGAAGTTGATTTTAGGCTATTTATGAGGTGCAAGGTTGTTTGTTTTGTTTTGGTTGGACAAGTATGTTTCATGTGGTATAGATAGAGCATGGGAATCTACAAGCCATTGGGAAATGGAGTCATGTGAAATTCCAAATAGTTATAACTGAGAAGGAAGGGAAACCAAAGGGAAAATATAACTTGGTCTAGGATCTGTTGAATAGTATAGGTGAAATGGGATGAAAATTAAGGACTAAGAGTGAAAAACAAACTAAATCTTATCACAATGACTTAAAGGATTTGGGGAATGCCCTATTTCATATAGTAAGCTCACTGATTTGGACTTAATCAGTATAAACACTCAAAGAAAGGATAAATCTAGACTAAACCTTCTAAATGAATTATAGGATTCAGGGAACACCCTATTTGCTCCTACAAGTTCACCTTTGAGAGTTTAACCAACAAAAACATACAATTGCATTCAAAGAAGAGGGAACGCCTTAGACATCTAGGACTACAATTATAGGGGCCTTCAACACAATGATAACAATAAGGGACAGAGGGTATGGTTGAGACAAACCCCACTATCAAACTACAAGCATTAATAATGAAAGGTAGACTTCAGATACAATATTCAGTGGTAAAGAAAGAGGGAATTCCTAAACAGTCTTTAACACAACCAAATTAACCATTTCCGAAGTAAAAAAAAATGAATATAAAGATAGCTATTAGACTACCCTATCACATTTAGTAGTAGAAAACATATAAACAGTGAAGGATAAACATGTCAGAGGTGCTTCTTAGATACATTTCTCTGCCTAAAATTTTTATCCTACTGTAAGCAAAGCATGATGGAAAAAAGTGGAAACATAGGAAATAACATTGACAATAAGAAATACATCACCAAAACTAGGCTCATGGATCTGATGGTCCAGCCTCCTTCATCAACAGAAAAACACAGATCTTCACACTCTTTCAGAACACCAAAGCTTCTTCAAAGCAACAATATGTATTACTTTAGAAAAAAAAAAATGCCAACCCTTAAAATTTATTTTCAATGAGTTTTTATAGGTGAATGAGGAAGTGGAGTAGTAGGTATGGAATTAAATGGTCCATTAAGACAGAGGGGATGGAAGTATCGATTTCCCACTCTGCTTAATAGCTCTGCATTGACTGTGTATACTCTTTTAGACCTTTTTGGAAGTTCTTTGTCAGGTTGATAACAACCTCAGGTATGTTATTTGAAGTACTTGCTGACTATGGGTACTATGCTCTGACTTCTGAAGTAACTAAGGTGACTAAAGGTCTCTCAGGTCTTCCATGCTTCCATAATTGTTTTCCTAACAGTTTAGAAACTTCTGTCAGTGTACTAATTGTTAAGGGCTCGAGGAGGCATGGAGAATGCTGTAGGAATGTGTCCTTCTTAGGGAAAGGACATTCTTCTGATATGAGAGCACTGATATGACTTGTTTATGTGCTCCAGGCTTCATCAAGCCTTCTCAATCATTCTTATGGCCTTCAATCTGTGTCTTCATCCTTTAAACACTGGATTATGACATTAATATTCAATAATAGGCTTTAAATCCCTTAAATATTTCATTGATACTCTTTGTTGCTTCTCTTCTGATCTGTCTGTGAATATGCAGGTTTAATGGCGCCCGAGGGTTTTGAATCAGGGTTTTATACTGATCCTTTAATCAAAAAATTCGTTTAAAAACCCCTCAAGAGTCTTCCCTACAATCTCTAGCTATGAAAAATGGCGTTCTGCGCCCTGTATTTCACTATTCTATGATTATGAGACAGAGAATGATTTTCATCATTCTGTAACCCTGCAAAATTACAACAAACATATTATAAAAATCCAAGGGAGTGGGGGATGGATGCTTTGGAGGCTCGTGGAAGATGGAGGAAAGCGATGAAAATGGTGGTAGAAACAAAGAAACGGGTGAAAACCATGGCAGAATGGTGAAGAACTGAGCTGATGAAGGTCTGGTGTGAGGAAGGTTATGGACCGTTTGATTAGATTGGTGGATGGTGATCAATGGTTAGGAATTACCGGTGGAGGAGGTTAGACTGAATCAGACGAAAACAAATAACTTTTAGTGTTAAACAAAAAAGTTTATTTTTCGAGTGAATACAAAGGAAAAAGGGCTAAAACGAATGAAATCGGGGCGCTTTGGTGGTGGGACTAGAAGGTCAGAGGACGATTGAACGTGGACTGTTGGATCACAGGAGGAGATCAATAGTGGAGATCTTCAGATGAGATCATTTGGACGCTCTAATGAAAGAAATATGAGTGAGAACGCAATGTAATATGATCCGTTCGATTAAAGTAATCAATGTTCAGGACTAAAGTAGGACTACACTGGGGGGGGGGGGGTGGTTTTTAGATGAAAACTGTTGGTTTCAAATGGCTCCAAAGCAGTTTTAAAATTTTTCCAAAAAAAAACGTGATATGCCTTGCCGCCTGACATGTGTCTCCCCCAAAACCATTTTTATCGTGTAATTCTGAAGCATTAACTGTCAGGCACTGAAAAAACGTGATATGCACCTCAGCCGTTGGATGTAGGATGGGGAGATCTGATAGTGCAATACAGTGCACGATATGGATAGATGCAGGAGCGGTAAGGTGATAAAAGTCATCGGTGGTTTCAATGCTAACCGTCGGATCTGTAGAATGGACGGCTAAGATCTAATCCCATCGGAGAAAGGCACGGGTCCAAAAATTCGAGGTTTTGAAATTGTGATTACACGTGGAATGTCAGATCATTTGAGAGATCAATGGTGGAGATCTAATCAGAGGGGAAATGATGGAGGGCACAGGAGGCGGAGCGCAATCGAATCCTGGCCATTGGTTCTTATGGATTCAACGGCCAGGATTGAATCGGAGGATAGCCAATCGGAGGGGATAATGGATGGCGCTTATAAATTCTTGTGATTGGTGATTATGTGAGTTAGCTCAGGCCATCGGATCTGTATGGACAATCAATGGTCAATATTCAAGCGGAGGGGTAATGGAAAGAGGCTGATGGGCGGAGCGTGATTAAATCTAGACCATTGGTTCTTGTGGATTCCACGGTCCAGATTAAATCAGCGGAGTGATGATGGGCTCCATGAAAAAAGGCACAAATTAATCCCAACCATTGGTTCTTGTGGATTCAACGGCCACGATAAAATCAGGGAGTCAGCCATCGGGGAAAAATAAAGGAGGGGACGTTGGGTTAGCACGATGCGATTTTGCACTAGCCGTCGGATCTGGAAAGGATCGATGGTCTAGATTAGTCGGAAGGGGAAAATGTGGAAGTATTTTGATAGAATTCACTGTGATCTCGACCATTGGATCAGGTGAGATCAACGATCTAGACTGAGTCGGCGCTCGGTAGAACAAAACTCATTGCAATCGGAAATTTTTGAAGAACAAAGAAAAAGGCCAATATGAAAGCTCTGATTGCGATTGCGTGACGGGCTTTAGCACCTGGTCTTGGGCGCGGGTCATATGCGAAGGAAAGGGCTAAGGTCTAAGCCGAAAGGGGCTTAAGGCCTTAATGAAGAAAAGGGGTTTTTGAAGCCAAAATGAGTGTTTTTCAAGGGATTTCTTGGCTTTCGCTAAAGGGGAAAAGGGTGTTTTAAACCTGTAAAATGGATTTTTAGTGGCTTAAAAGGATTTTGGAGGATTTTTAGGGGAATATGGAGGTTCTAAAGACGAAAACGAGGCTTAATGAAAATTAAGGGAGATGAGTCAAAATGGGCAGTTTCAGAGGCCTTTGCAGAACTATTTCTTTCATAAAGCTGGCAGGGTTTTAGGCATGCCTTTGTAGAAACAGCAGTGAAGATTAATCCAAAGGGATGAAAAATCATCATAAGGCTTCAAAGATGATGGATTTTTAGAGGAAATAAATATCTTGAGGTCTTGAATAAAAATTTAGCCACCATTTGGTATATCATAATTTATAGGTGGCTAACAGTGGCTCCACTTGGGGAGGACAGCTAGCTCTTCAGGTGTGCAGAACCTCAGTAATCTCGATATTTAACAGACTAGTGCCTTCCCATTGGGAAATTTTTTTTCTTTCCTTGATTGGTATTATTTTGATCTGATCACCTTTGCAGCAACCTGAAAAATTGTCATTCTTCAAAATAACATTTCTACCTACCCATTCCTACTGTCCTAGCATTTTTTCTTCTTTTGAGTGCACTTGGACTGGAAGACTCTTTTTTCAACATTTTATTTTGAAAACAGGAAAATAAGCCTATCTAATGCTACCCTTATTTCTTCCAAGAGCCCAGATTAAACAGTTGGAATCTTAATTCTCTACCTAATCCAATACCTGTCAGGATTAAACAGTCTGACAGGTTTTCATTCTCTATATTCTAAGACAAAAATTGAAAATATAGTCAAACTAGGATTAGACTGTCTGGTTTGCTATGGGTCCATGGCATAAAAATAGCTGCTCATGAACTGAAAATTAGCAAAAATTACAAAATTGGGAAGGCTTGAAATTCAGAAAAGTAAGAGTATCCTTCCTTCTTCTCGTGACTCAGATTTGGGGCTTTTTAGAGTTACCTTTCTTTCTTCATTTCAGCTCAGGTTTTGATCATGTTAGAGTCGTTTTATTCTTCTTTGTTGGTCCAAGTTTTGAGCATGTTAGAACCAGCTCTACTTTTTCTTCTTTTGGCTCAGGTTTCGGGAGAATTAGAGCCATATTTTCTTGTGCTTCTATGGTTCATATTTTCAGCATGTTTGAACCTTTATTTTTGGTATGGGGCTATACCTTTCTTGTTTTATTTCTGCCCTCTTTTCAAATTTCTATTGTTTTTTGTATTTTTCTTTCTATTTTTCTCTATACAAAAGTATGTACAATGGATAAAACCTCTGAAACTTAAGAATCTTGACAGAAGTAGTGTTTAAGCATCTTGCCATTGACAGGACCACCTAACACTTCTTCACCATTCAGTTCTTGCAGGAAAAATGCATTGTGCCCTCTTAAAGAATGAATAATGTAGGGCCCTTTCCACAGGTTCTCAAACTTACCATGTTTTCCTTTTTCTTCTCTTCTTGAATCCCATTTGAGAACCATGTTCCCCACTTGGAAGTCATTTGTTGGGAAAGATACTGAGAGGGGGGGGGGGGGGGGTGAATCAGTATTTACTGCATATTCAAAACTTTTACTTTTTCTGCTTCTAAAATGCATACGCTACTTTCCTGAACCAGACTTGCGTATATACGCGGATACCTTTTACGAAACTAGCGTATACACAGATATCTATATATGTCATTAATTCATCACTCAAATCATTCCTTCATTTATTCATCAGATATTCAATAAGCAGTAAACATGTGCGGTAAGAACAGAATAAATCATGACACAAAGCATCACACATGAACACCAGGATTTTTAGGTGGAAACCCAAGTCGGGGAGAAAACCACCGGCCAGGTGTGGCCTTCTTTGTACTCAGCATCTGCTGCCTTCTGCCTAAATTAACGAGGACTCACGCCACCAGTGTCCCAGAGCTGCCAGCACTAACGACGTTTACCGACCTCTGAAGAGCTCCTTGCCCAGGCAGAAGGCTACCTTCAGCACCTCCTGGACCACGTTTCATCAGTACCACCTTGGATCTGCTTTACATATTTGGCTCATCATGCCCAACCAGGCGAAACGACAACTGGTGTGAGAATCTGAGATGACGACAACATAGCGGAGAACGGATCCATGCAGCTGCCTCCCATACTTGACAAACCCTGGTTGCCATCCGTCTTCCTTTCACTTATGCCACCGCGCCGGAAAATTGCCCGCCTACATACAATTACGCGTATATACATGCCTGTACGAGCCTAATTGCCGCGTGCATGCGCGCTTTCTCTTCGTCGAGCCGCGTATATATGTGCTTCCTCTGTTACAAACTAGCGTATAGATCTTCAGACATTTTAGGGCAGCACAATTCTTTAGAAAAGATGCATAGCTCAGATTTTACTCTTCACTTCAGAAACATGTTCGCCTCATCTCAGATCTAAACATTCCATAAACAGATCTAGAAAATACAAAGACATTTCAGATCTAGATACCCTTCTTCATCATTCTCTTCATAGGTGCATTATGAATTCAGATCTATCATTCAAATGTTACCCATTCCATTCAGATATACTTCAAAGAGAAGTATTCATTCAAACCCAGGCATCTTACACACTCTTTGCACAATGAATTTCTTCTCCTTATAGAGTTTACCCTTTTTCACTACCAAGTCTCGCTCCCGCTACTTAGATGGTATTCCTGGACGGGGTCACATAGACGAATCATTACTCAATACAATGGGTCAATACCATGGTGGTTACCCCTGGTTTTTCACTTTATGAGTGTTTTTTCCCATACGCGACTTGGAACGTTCCTTCCCGCGTGCATACGCGACTTATCCTAGACAAATCCGCTTATTCCTTGAGACATACTCTTTTCATTATAGATCTAGCACATACTGCATTTATTTCTTCATTACCTTCTGTACTCACTGTAGATACATCAGATTTACATTATTTAACAAGTTTATCAAGACATATTCTTTCAAGCACAACTTCATCAATTGGATTGCCATCAAGGACAACACATGCCAACAATCTCATGTCTTCATCTTCATTTAGTGGGTTGCCATCAAGGACAACACTCTGCATCATATTGCCAACAATCTCCCCCTTTGGAATTGATGGCAACCACGATGGTGTTTGATCACCACAACAGATAGGTATATTAAGAATACAAAGACACCGTGTCACTCTCCCCATTCTTTGACACCATTCTTTTTCTCCATTTCAAACACCATGTCACTCTCCCCCTTTGACATCAAGGGCAAAGGGCGGATCAAAACCAACACAAGGTTTTTTTTTTTTTTTTTTCTCCTCATGTAGAAGGAAGCGTGCTGCAGATCTGATGTACACTGAAGTGACCAAGCTCCCCTTGAGCTCATGCTGAATCTTCAAACATATTTTTCAATGAAGTACATGACTCTATGACCTTCCTATCACCAAAGACTCATACTTACATCAAATATCCAAACAAGTGGATTTTCATATGAGACTCAAGTATCCAACCAAGTGGGTTTACACATTTTGAAAAGTCCTTGCATGACTGAATATTACAATTTTACATCATGGGTCTCAACATGACCTTTTCATCAAATTACAAATATGAATTTTCATGACCAAAACCAGAAATACCTCAAGAGAGATCATATATCAGAACCATCATAATGCCAACAATGCATTATACTATGGCTCCCCCTGACAATGTGCAGCCAATGCATCCTTTCCATATGGCCAAGGCTCCTCCTTAACTTGTGCAACCTGAACACTTTCAATAGCAAGTCATTAGCAAAAAAATCTGCATGATCTGTCCATATCTCTGAATCATAAGACTTCCATCTCATCCAACAGATACTCTTCATTAAGTAACAGTTCGGGCTCATCCATGATCTTCAACATAAGAAACCAAGTATCATTTCATCATTATTTTGAGCTAAGAAAATAAGTTGATACAGTCAATAATGCAGTTATTAACAGTCAGACTGATGCTCCCCCTGAACCTCTGCTCCAGATCTTCAACTATCATATAAATTCTCTTATCAGCAATGAATACGCGACTGTGTCTGCTGGAACTCGCGTGTATACGCGACTTTTGTTCATGTAACCCGTGTATGGAAAGTGAATCATTGAAAACTTCACATTCCTTCATATCCCCATGAGTTTGTCCTTCCTGTACCTATCTTATTTACATCAAATGCTCTGTCAATGATAATCATAACCAGAATAACCAAATCAATACTGAAAAATGCTGACCCCAACCAAAAATTGTCAGCAATTATCCATACGTGGCTTTATGTTAATATACTCGCATATATACGCGACTGTGTTTCAGTAAAACCGCGTATTCAAATTAATCTTCTGAATTTAAGCAGATTTGTTCTTTTGAATGGCAGAGACTACTCCCAGTTTTTTCTTAGATACTCGAATGCTTCCCTGGGTAGTGGTTTGGTAAAGATATCAGCAACTTGTTCCTTGGAAGGAAAATACTCAAACTTCACCTTTTGTTCAAGCACTTGTTCACGTAAGAAGTGATACTTGATGGGAATGTGCTTGGTCTTCGAATGCATAACATGATTCTTTGAGATACTGATGGCACTTGTATTATCACACCTAATGGGGACATGAGGTGTACATTTGATTTGAAAATCTTGCAAGGTTTTCATCATCCAAAGGAGTTGAGTGCAACAAGATGCGGCAGCCACATATTCTACTTCTGCTGTAGATAATGCAATAGAATTTTGCTTCTTGCTAAGCCAGGATACCAATCGGGGTCCCATATAGAATGCACCACCACTCGTGCTTTTCCGATCATCAACATTTCCTGCCCAATCTGCATCATTGTAAGCATGAAGAGTAAGATCAGCATTCTTTGGATACCATAGTCCAAAGTCTTGAGTTCCTTGTAGATACTTGAAAATTCTTTTGACAGCCTAAAGGTGAGACTCTTTTGGATTAGCTTGGAATCGTCCAACAATCCCAACTGCATGCATAATGTCTGGCCTAGTCCCAGTGAGATAAAGTAGACTTCCTATCATTGATCTGTATTCTGGTTGATTCACCGTGGGAGAATCATCATGAGAACTGAGATTGCATCCGGTTATCATTGGTGTACTTACAAGTTTGCATTCTTCCATGCCATACTTCTTCAGAATTTGCTTAAGATATTTTTCTGGTGAAAGGAATATACCATCTGCAGTTTGATGCACTTGCAAGCCAAGAAAGAATGTTAGTTCCCCAAGTAAGGACATTTCAAATTCTTGCTGCATGACAGAAGCAAATTTTTGACTCATAGATTCTTCGTTACTCCCAAAAATGATATCATCAACATATACAACCACAATCAATAGTTTATCATTTTCATTTTTTGTGTATAAGTTGCTATCAGCAGACCCCTTTGAAAATCCTTGTTGATGAAGATATTTGTCAAGACGATAATACCATGCCCTTGGAGCTTGTTTGAGACCATAAAGAGCCTTTTTAAGTCTACAAACAAGATTTTCATCATTTCCCAAAATGAATCCTTCCGGTTGTTCTATATATACTTCTTCTTCTAGATCACCATTAAGAAAAGCAGATTTAACATCCATTTGATAAACTTTTATTTGTTGATAACTTGAAAAAGCAAGAAACATTCTTATGGCTTCAAGTCTAGCTACAGGAGCAAAAGTTTCTTCAAAGTCTATACCTTCTTGTTGAGTATACCCTTTGCAAACCAGTCTAGCTTTGTTTCTTACAAAATCCCCATTCTCATTTAACTTGTTCTTGAAAATCCATTTAGTTCCAATGACATTTTTATCATGTGGTCTTGGTACCAATTCCCAAGTGTCATTCTTTTCAATTTGATCGAGCTCTTCATCCATGGCTTGCTTCCAAAATTCATATTTTCTAGCTTGATTGACATTGTGTGGTTAAATTGTGGATAGAAGTGCCAGATGACTAGAAGATCCTACCAGAGTTCTCCTCGTTCGTACACCCGATTCCTTGTCTCCCAAGATTTGAGATTCAGGATGATTCTTTTGAACATATCTGGATGGAGCTTTTTCAGATAGATCATTTTCAGGTTCTTCATTGGATCCACTGTCTATATCATTTCTATTTGATGTAGAAGGACATAAGTCACCATCATCTTCTTTTGTTGTTTGTTCTTCTTCTTTAGGAGCTGCAGGAGACTCATCAATAACAACATCAATACATTCAACAATCTTTCGAAGCCTTTTATTGTAACATTTGTATGCTTTGCTTGTAGATGAGTAACCAAGAAATATCCCTTCATCTGATCTAGGTTCAAACTTGCCAATATTTTCATCATTATTTTTGATAAAGCATTTACTTCCAAAAACTCTAAAATGCTTCACAGAGGGAGAACTACCGTACCAAAGTTCATATGGAGTTTTGTCACTATTTACCCGAACATGAGCCTTGTTGAGAATGTTAGCTGCTGTATGTGCTGCTTCACCCCAGAACATGTCAGGAGTTCCAGAATCATCAAGCATAGCTCTAGCCATTTGTTGAATTGTTCTATTCATTCTTTATGCTACGCCATTTTGTTGTGGAGTGCCTGCTACAGAGAACTGTCTTTTTATGCCATGTTGTTCACAAAATTCAAAGAATTCATTTGATGTATATTCTCCTCCTCGATCGGATCTAAGACACTTGATTTTTAGATCTAATTCATTTTCTACCAATGCTTTGAAGATCTGAAATTTTTCAAATGCTTCATCTTTGTGTTTAATGAACCCGATCCAACACATTCTAGAGTAATCATCAATAAATAAGATATAGTATTCTTCCCCACGTGGTGAATTTTTCCTCATAGGTCCACATATGTCAGTATGAATGAGTTCAAGAGGCTCACTTGATGATCCTTCTTTGGCATTAAATCGTACTCTGGTCTACTTACCGAATTGACAATATTTGCATATGATACTTTCTGGTAGATTAATATTGGGAAGACCACGAACAGCTTGAAGTCTTCTTGCTTTGTTGATTTGAGAGAAGCTCAGATGCCCCAGCCTTCTATGCCATAGCCAATTTTCTGAAGACTTGCTCAAGTAACATTGATCTTTGCAGTTTAGTACATACAGGTTGCTTGGATTTCTTTTCCCTTTTATAATAATTTTACTTGTATCAAGATCACGAACCACACATTCTTTTGAACTAAAGACAACTTCTGTTCCTTGATCACACATTTGACTTACACTTAACAGGTTATGCCTTAATCCATCCACATACATGACATCATTAGCCTTCACCTTTTCTTTTAGAAACATGGACCCTTTTCCTTTAATTACAGCGGGAGTATCATTTCCAAATGTAACTTTATTTTCCTTTTCTAGAGCATTATATGCAAGAAGTTTTCTTTTGTCACCTGTCATGTGTCTTGAGCACCCACTATCAATGTACCATTGATTTTCTTCACCTTCTGCAAATAATGCTATCCCACAATTTTCAACCTGTATTTCTTTCTTTTTCCATACTTTAGAGCTTGAGGGAACATGTTCTTTTGGTTGGACCTTGCTCCTGCATTCAGATTCTTCATGACCAAAGTTATTGCAATAAGTACATTCAACTTCGTTTTGAAGAGGAGAAAAGTTGTTATAGGTGTTCTTCTTTGGTTCAACATTCATCCTTTTCTTTCTTGCTTCTCTTGTCATGATGGTTTTATATGCAACACATTGAACATCTTTATGACCAAAATTGTGACATGAGAAACATTGTCCATTGAAGTAGAAGTTTCTGTGATCATGAAATCTTCTATTAGAATTTACCTGTTGGTTGTAGCTTCTTTGAACGATCTCCTTGTTAGTGTTCCTTGAATTGAGATGATCATGCTTTTCCTGTAAAGATCCTTTGTTCCCTTGCTGAGCGGCTGAATGTAGAGAACCAGCTGTGGCTGTTTTTAGAAAATTTGGTGCTGAAGTTTGGGAAGATTCCCCAGTATATCCAAGACCTGTTTTTATAAGAGGGGACCGTTGTACCTTGATAATCTCATCTAAGGTTTCTGAACCTTTAGCAAATCTAAGATTGAGAGATTTCACTTTCTCATTATCTTTCCTTAGACTTACTACTTCACACTCCAATTCCTCAATGCGTTTTTCTTTTGCTTCAAGCTGATTTTCAAGAGTCTCTATGATTATGTTCTTTTCTTCTAGGCTTACTTTGAGTTTATTGTTTTCTTCAAGAAAATCATTGTCTTCTAGAGCATCCACAAAAGTATCCTTTTCTTCTCTAGATTCTTTTGCCATGAGTAGTCTAATATCTTGTTCACATTCTTCCTCACTATCAGATAACCCATCACTGTCTTCATTAATATAGTAACTTTTTCTTGTGCTAGATCGATTCTTATTCCATCTTGCTACTTATTTCCCTTTAGCAGATGTTTCATTATAAGGACATTTTGCAGCATAATGACCAACTCTTCCACAACCAAAACATTTGAACGGAAGCTTACCTTTGAACCTTCCGGTTCCTAGTTGGAGTCTTCTTACAAAATTTGCTTCTTCTTCTTCTTCAGATATATAGTTGGATTCCTTGACAACTTCCTTTTCTTTTCCTTTTGCAGACGCCTTAAAAGCAGCTTCTTTGATTTGAGAAGGACCTCCTTGTCTCATTTCAAAAGCAGTCAGGATACCATGTAATTGAACAACAGTAAGAGTTTGCAGATCTTGCCTTTCTTCAATAGTTGAAACTTTAGAGTCAAATTTTGAAGTCAAAGATCTTAAGACTTTTTCCACCAGAGTAGTATCGGCTATGGTTTCACCCAAATTTCTCATTCGATTTACAATATCATCTAGACAAAGAAAGAAACTGGCAATACTTTCATCACTATGCATCCTTAAATTTTCATATTCAATTCTGAGAGTTTGGAGTTTTGCACTTTTTACCTTTGTATCTCCTTCATAGCTCATAATGACTTTGTCCCATATTTCTTTTGCTGAATTTAGCTACATCACCTTAGCAAATTATGGTTCAGACATGCTTCCTAATAAGACATTCACTGCTTTGGCATTGATTTCATACTTCTTCCTTTCAGCCGCATCAGTAGGAATACTTGCCGAATATTGATAGCCTTCTTCCACGATTGCCCATACTTCTGCACCAAGACTTTGCAGATATGATTTTGTTCGTACCTTCCAGAATATCAGATTTCTTCCATTAAATAGTGGTGGCTTTAGAGACATTACTCCTTCATGACTTACCATTGCGACGGATCTCCTTCAAGCGATTAAGCTTCTACAGAAGAACCTGCTCTGATACCAATTGTTGGGAAAGATATTGAGAGGGGGGGGGGGGGTGAATCAATATTTACTGCATATTCAAAACTTTTACTTTTTCTTGCTTCTAAAACCCATACGCTACTTTCCTGATACAAACTTGTGTATATACGCGGATACCTTTTATGAAACTCACGTATACACAGAGATCTAATTATGTCAATAATTCTTCACTTATATCATTCCATCATTCATTCATCAGATGTTCAATAAATAGTAAACATGTGCAGTAAGAACAGAATAAACCATTACACAAAGCATCACACACTTGTTTGAGTTTGGGTGGAAACCTTGGTGGAGAAAACACGTATGGTTGTAGCCTTCATCTTTGTATAAAGAAAACATCTTACAACATATGTACTGGCGCAGACTCATACCAGTACGTAGGCACCAACCTGTGTTCGTTTACCAGCCTCTCCTGGAAGGGAGCTACAACCCCCTAACTGAAGGCTACAACCCTCTGCACCTCTATGGACCACGTTTCATCAATTTTCACACTGGATCCAACACACATATTTAAGCTCCATCATACAACCAAACTGAAACCGACAACTCAGAACTGTAGAATACAGATAGCAGCAACACAGCAGAATAGATCAAACATTTCATATCCCATGCTTCAGAAAACCCTAGTTTGAATACGCGCTTTCCTTTCACTTATACCACGTATATACGCGCCTTCTACCATACAAACCCGCGTATACTTCTGTACATATTACAGAGTTAATTCCACTGCGCATACACGCTTTCTCTTCATCGAAGCCGCGTATATACGCGCTTCTTCTGCGTCAAACTAGCGTATGGTTCTTCATATTTTTAGGACATTGCAATTCTTCAGAACAGACACATCACACAGATTTTACCCTTTACGTCAGACATATGTTCGCCTCATCTCAGATCTAATCATTCTATAAACAGATGTAGCAAATACGAATACATTTCAGATCTAGATTCACTTCTTCATCATTTTCTTCATAGGTGCTTCATGCATTCAGATCTATCATTCAACTATAACCCTTTCCATTCATATATACTTCAGAGAGAAGATTTCATTCAAGCTCAGACATCTTGCTCCCACACTCATGATTTGCACAATGAATTTCTTCTCCTTATATAGGTTTACCCTTTTTCAATACCATGAGCCAAAACCACATTACATCTGATGGTATTCCTGGACGGGGTCATTTAGACGAATCATTACCCAATACAATGGGTCAATACCATGGTGGTTACCCCTGGTTTTGCACTTTTTGAGTGCTTTTGCCCATATGCAACTTGGCACGTACTTTACCGCGTGCATACGTGACTTATCCTAGACAAATCCGCGTATTCCTTGAAACATACTCTTTTCATCATGGATCTAGCACATATTGAATTCCTTTCTTCATTACCTTCTGTACTCTCTGTAGATACATCAGATTTACATTATTTAACAAGTTTATCAAGACATATTCTTTCAAGCACAACTTCATCAATTGGATTGCCATCAAGGACAACACATGCCAACAATCTCATGTCTTCATCTTCATTTAGTGGGTTGCCATCAAGGAAAACACTCTGCATCATATTGCCAACATCATTTTCCATAGTCCTTTTGTCAAATTTCCTCTTGATGTTTTCTTGGACTGCTTGAGTTCTCTGGTAAACTTCCTCTTTGGTCTACTGCAAATGGATGTTTTACTTGATCCTTCTCTGCATGTCATTTTATTGAACTTGGACTTATTGAAGGAGTTTCATGTCTGGAATTCCTAAGGATGTTGGGAAAACAACATCCATGCCATAGACCAGCTGATAAGGGGATGTGTTGATCGAATTTTTGGTGGTTAACCTATCTGCCCACAAAGCATGAACCAGCTTACCATGCCATGCTTTCTGATTCTGCTCCAACAGCTTTTTGATGATGTTGATTAGGATTTTGTTGGAAGATTCAGCAAGTCCATTTCCTTGGGGGTAATAGGTAGTAGAGTGGCCCAAGGTAATCTGATATTTATGGAAGAACTCAACCATCTTCTTATATTTAAAGGCAATAACATTGTCTGTGATTATTTTTCTTGGATAGCCGAATCTCAAAAATATGTTGGTCTCAAGGAATTTAATAATGACAGAGTCAGTAGCATTCCTAGTGGGTAAGGCCTCTATCCATTTGGTAAAATAGTCTGTGGATGTGAGGATCCATTTGTGTTGGGCTGAGGAGGGTGGATGGATTTCTCCTATGAAGTCCAAACCCCACTGCTGGAAGGGTGTCTCAACACTAATAGGCTTCAAGGATAAGGGCAAGAGCTTTCTTATACCATAAAAAATCTGGCATTTGTGGCAAGACATTACTACTTTTTGGGTGTCTGGAAAGAGGATGGGCCAATAATAACCATATCTGAGGATCTTGTTTGCTGTGGTCTTCCAAATTAAGTTCCCTCCACATTCTCCTTCATGCATTTCGCACATGATTTTTCCCGTATCATTCTCAAGTAAAAATTTTAGTAGTATCCCAATAGCATTTTTCCACTATAACACTCCATTTATCATGAAATAATTTAAAGCCTTCTGTTTTACAAATTTGGCCTTTGTTTTCGATAAAGAAGGAGGAGAATTTAAGTAAAGCAGCACATAAATAATATCAGCATACCATGGAGAGTTTGTGAATGTTTCTTCAGTAAATGGTGTTGGGAACTCTTCTATCTCTTCTAAGGCATCAACCATATTCATATCCAGAACTTTGAAGTTAGATTCAGCCATAAGCTTTGCTAATCCTTGCCCTTTGATGAGTTTAGTAGGCCTGATTTCCAAGTCATATTCTAGAATAGTGGCAATCCACTTTCCCCTTTTACCATCAGGGTCCTGACTTAGAATATCCTTGACTACGATGTGTGGCACAAAGGCAATGATATGTGAGTGTAAGATGTATACTCTAAAATCCTTTAAAGCCTTTACCAATGCCAAAGCTTGCTTTTCCATGATGTTGTATTTGAGCGGGGCATCTCTTAAGGCTTTGCTGAAGAAGGATATAGGTTATTCTTGCCCCAAGTTATTCTTCTGAAACAATACTGCAGCTATTGTATGTTTAGAGGCAGAGGAAAAAAATATAAAAATCTTTGGTGAAATCAGGACTGATCAAGTCTGGCGCTTGAGTAAGGGCTTATTTCACTAGCTCAAATGACTGTTTGGCTTGCACTATCCATTTAACACATACTTCTTTCCTAAGCATGTTAGTGATGTTTCTTAATAGCCCAGCAAGGTTGGGGATGAACCTCCTCAAAAAATTAATCTTTCCAATGAAAGACTACAATTCTATGAGGCTCCTAGGGTGGCTGATATTCAGTATGCCATCAATTCTTTTAGGATCTATTTTGATCCCTTCTTCCGAGATTATGTGACCAAGAAGATTTCCTTCTTAGAGGCCAAAGAGAGTCTTTTTAGGATTTAATGATAAGCCAAATCTTCTACATTTCTCAAAAACTTTCCTTAGATGTTCTAAATGTTCTTCATCAGTTTTGGAGAAAACAGTAATATCATCGAGGTAGATGATTATAAAGTAGCCTATGTCTTCCAAGAAGGCTATGTCCATGGCCCTCTTGAAGGTGACCCCTACTTTCATCAAGCCAAATGGCATTTTGACATACATAAATGTCCCCCAAGGTGTTGTAAAGGTTGTCTTATGTTGATCACTTGGGAGGACTAACACTTGGTTATAAACCGAGAACCCATCCAGTAAGGATATTATTTTTGACCCGACTACCCTCTGTAGAATGTGGTCCATTTTTGGCAAGGGGTAGTTATCTTTTAGAGAGACTCTATTTAGGTGTCTCAAGTCAATACACCGCCTAATATCCCCTATCTTTCTCCTGACATATACCAGATTGGGGACCCATTCTGAGTACCTGATAGGAACAATGATCCCTGCATCATGCATTTTCCTTATTTCTTTTTCTATTGCAGGCAATAAAACAGGGTTTATCCTCCTTAATTTTTGTTTGAAAGGTTTCTGATTTTCCTTAAGAGGAATTTTGTGCTGGATGATGCTAGTGTCATATGACTTCAAATCTTTATATTCCATTGCAAAAACATCTACAAACTCTTTGAAGAGTGCTATGTATTTATGTTTAATGTGGGTAGGAAGAGTGCTAGATAACTTAATAATTTTAGGCTCAGTTGAGCTGCCTATATTGTGCTTCTACACGTTAGTTTCCATGGGTTCTGTGTTTGGTTCTTTAGCCACATCATTGAAATCAAAGAGCTGTTCTAGTGGCACAAGGCCTTTGGGTATGGTATCACCTTTACACTCTAGAACTTCAAGGTCCTTTAGGCTTGGATCATTAGATAAATTTTCTTTGAAAATATGATCAAACTGATTTACATCAGTATGAGAGGGGGACTCTATTTCAGGAAATTGTTCCCCATCTGAACATTATTTTTCATGGCTGCAACTTGGTGATGCTGTGGAAAACTCATTCTTTGATTGTAGGAAATCCTCTATATGTTTGTCATTGTTAAAAACCTGCCAATGATCTTCGTTATCAGGCACTAATGGTCTATTCTTTACCTTTATAATGAGTCGTTCCTTAATTTGTGGTATCTGGTAGTTACTAGCAGCAAAAGAAAGCTCGTTTTCCAGGTGGTTTTGGGCTCTTGGTATGAACGCCAGCTCATATTTTTCAAAAATTTTCAGGAGGTCTAAAATAGTGTTCCTATATTCTTTGAGTCTGGGGTTTTTGGTGGCATATTCCCCTTTGATTTGTCTGATGATCAACTCAGAATCTCCTTGTACTGATATCCTTTTGGCCTTTAAATCTTTAAGTATTTGCAGGCAAAGGAGAAGGGTGTCATACTCTGCGATGTTTTTAGTGCATGAAAATTCTAATTTGTAGGCATGTCCTTTGTTTGAGTTGTGGATCCATACACCAACCCCTGCACTATTTTTTCTGCAAGAGCCATCAAAACTTATTTTCCAAAGTTTTTCTATTTCATGTTCATTTTTTTTGTGTTGCTCAAGGCTACTGGGGGTCGAGGTGTCTTGAGGTTTAGAGGGAGACAACTCTGAACATTATTGTGCACTAATGTCCTGCTTGTTTTTTTTCTCTGTTTGAATGACTTCATCTTCATTGTATAAAATAAAGGAATCCAGATCTGAATGAGTGGAATAAATAGGAGTTTTGTGAGGTTTGTCCTTGCTGCTCACCATGTATTTCATAAGGGTTTCCCTATATAATCTTCTGGTCTGACCAAATACTGGTATGGTGGCATAAGACATATCCATTTGAAGGCTGCCTTGAATATTAGCTCCCCATGATCTAGATAAAATAATTCCATATTTTTTGGGAATGTACGCCACTACCACATCCATTACAAGATTCTTAGCAGGAATTTGGGATAAGTTGACACAAAAATCTTTAATTAATTGCAAGCACTTGACCTTTATGGAATCAAAGGAGTACAAGTCTTTGTAGGGTCTAGTAATCTTTAAGCCTAAGCTTTCCACTATTGCTTTAGGCATAAGGTTGTGTGATTCTCTTGAATCCAGCATGGCATTTTGTAAAACTTTGTCATGTATGTTCAGACTAACATAGAAGGGAGGGAAATCCCCTTCTTGATATTTTCCTCCAATTTTAGGACCAAACAACAACTTTGGCTTATCATCTGTTAAGTTCAAAGTATCAGTATCAACCTATATATTCAAAGCTTTTAGTACCTAGTCTCTGTACACTTCCTGGGTCACTAATTAAGCCAGAAGTATGTTAATTTTAATCTTTGCAATCTATCCCTCAAGGCTGAAAGGAACTATCTCTTTTGATGTATTTACATCTGTTTTCTCACTTATGTTTCTCTCAGTAATCTTGACTTGCTAGGTTTTATTAGGACTTTCAATCTGAGTTGTTCTATCAGGGCCACTAGCAGAAGTACTAGGGAAACTCTATTCAACATTTGGTTGGCTGCCCTTTTCTTTGTTTAAATCAGCCCTCTTGGCTATTATGATAGTTTTGTTTTATGTCTTTTTAGTCTGATTTTCTATGCATTTCTTAATAGTACAGCTAGTGATTTTGTCATTTAGACTATATATGTTCCCTTTGCTTCTTAGATCATAATTTTTGTTTACCTCCATGATTGCATTCTCAAACCCCAATCTATAATCTTCAGATTTCTCATGTGTATCTTCCTTTGATTCCGAAGAGAAGAAACCCTGCTCTTCTTCAGTGAGGAAAACATCATCCCCACTTTCTGATCCAATCATGTTCACATGGTTTTCTCCCAAATTTTCAATCTCCCTTTCTTCCTCTTGATCTACGTAGTTTTGTTGGAAGGAAGCTCTAATTTGCTAGTCATCATCTCATTGTCTATCTTTATTGTCATCTCTTCTAAAGTTCTGGTTTCTATTTCAATTTTGGAGGTTTTTTTGGTTTTCTCTTGGTGGTGCTCTCTCGAGTAAGCTCATCCTTTTCATCATCTCTTCCATCATCTTTTCCATTTTTGAGATATATGTGGAGGGTGCAGTGTCATATTTATAAGTTACCCTCTTCTCCGATCTTAGCCTAGCTCTTTTCTCAATTAAGTTTTCTTCTACACTCACAGCTCCTGTATGCATGTCTTCTAGAGTTAAATAATCTCTTTCCCTTAGCTGATAAGCCATATCCACATCAAATCCTTCAGGATATTTTACTAGGGCCATGCCTTGGGGAGGTTTCATGTGAGGAGGAAGGGCATTGTAGACACTGTTAAACCTGGTGGATTAATCATTGATACTCTCTCCCTGATTTATTTTAAGGTTCTGATACTTTGCTAGTATATGGAGAGGGTTTCTTCTGGCTTCCCTTTTGTTTATGAATGCTTGATTTAAGGTGGGAATATCATGGATGCTATTAGGAGTTAAGCCTTTAAACCACTTCTTTACTTCTCCTCCTAAACTCTGGGAAAAGATTCTCATTTTAACGGTCTCATCATCTATTTCCATGTAATCGAATGCATCTCCCATTTCATCTACATGTTTTTGAGTTGTGGTAGATGCTTTTACAATGAAGTGGGGAATTTTGGATTGATAGTCATTTGGTAAGGGAACCGAAGGTTGTGGTAAAACTAGTGGGGCATACCATGATTCCATGGCAGTGTTTTGTGGAGGTAAAGGATTAGCTTGAGTAACAAGTATCTGGATGGCAACACTGCTTGGACTAGCAACAAACTGTTGAGAAAATTTAGGGTGAGAGAGACCCAAGTTATAAATGAAGTGAATATCAGGGGGTGTTGATGGAGGGGTTTCTCTGCCACTAATATGTTGACCACTATGTGGTGGTGAGCTTGGAGGCTCAAAGTCTATTTGCTCTGTACCAATGAATGACATAGTTCTTGGTAAATTGCTTGGTAAGTCTAAGTCATCTTGAGTATCTGATAGAGTTGCAAGGTTTTTAGGTGCTGAGTTAGCTCTGTCAATGTGTCTGACAATAGTTGGATCCCTATATGCATAAGGCTTCCTAAGAATACTCTCAGGGTTTTCAACTATCTCAGGCGGGTTTGGATTAGGATAAGCTCTAGTATGGATTGTTCTTGAAGCCAATATTTTTGTTTCTTGACAAAGAAGCTTAATCCCAAGTGTTTCTTCTAATATGGATGATGTTGTAATGAAAAATGGTCTCCCAGTGGAGTCTTCTGGTCTTTAGGAACTGTGGAGTCGCCAGGTGGAAAATATTTAGCTTTTGAAGGTAAAGTGTATTATGGTTCCACCACAATGTTTATTATGAAACCAATCTGAAATGTTTTTGGGTTTTTCTTATTTTATATGGTTATTTAAGGACTTACTGAGTCTACAAGAGTATGCTAGACTAACATATATTTAGTAGCGTCCCACCGTGATCGCCATTATGTTGGTGTCCTGTGTTTTGATATATTGGCTTACCAAAAGACAAGGCAACATACAAACCAAACTTTAGAGCTCTAGGATCTAGCCCTCCTAGTCTCAGAGAGGGATCTCTCAAGATGCTTATAAAGATGTGTCTTGAAAGGTTCAGAATTTTATTTTAGGCTAGTTATGAGGTGCAAGGTTGTTTGTTTTGTTTTGGTTGGACGAGTATGTTTTATGTGGTATAGATAGAGTATGGAAATCTACAAGCCATTGGGCAATGGATTCATGTGAAATTCCAAATAGTTCTGACTGAGAAGGAAGGGAAACCAAAGGGAAAATATAACTTGGTCTAGGATCTGTTGAATAGTATGGGTGAAATGGGATGAACATTAAGGACTAAGAGAGAAAAACAAACTAAATCTTATTGCAATTACTTAAAGGATTCGGGGAATGCCCTATTTCCTCCAGTAAGCTCACTGATTTGGACTTAATCAATATAAACACCCAAATAAAGGAGAAATTCAAACTAAACCTTCTAAATTAATTATAAGATTCGGGGAACACCCTATTTCCTCCTACAAGTTCACCTTTGAGATTTTAACCAACAAAAACATACAATTGCATTCAAAGAAGAGGGAATTCCTTAGACATCTAGGACTGCAATTATAGGGGCCTTCAACACAATGATAACAATAAGGAACAGAGGGTATGGTTGAGATAAACCCCACTATCAAACTACAAGCATTAATAATGAAAGGTATACTTCAGATACAATATTCAGTGGTAAAGAAAGAGGGAATGCCTAAACAGTCTTTAACACAACCGAATTAACCATTCCTGAAGTAAAACAAACTGAATATAAAGAGAGCTATTAGACTACCCTGTCACGTTTAGTAGCAGAAAACATATAAACAGTGAAGGATAAATAGGTCATAGGTGCTTCTTAGATACATTTCTTTGCCTAAAATTTTTATCCTACTATAAGCAAAGCATGATGGAACAAAGTGGACACATAGGAAATAACATTGACAATAATAAGTACATCACCAAAACTAGGCTCATGGATCTGATGGTCCAGCCTCCTTCATCAACAGAAAAACACATATCTTCACACTCTTTTAGAACACCAAAGCTTCTTCAAAGCAGCAATATGTATTACTTTAGAAAACACAAAATGCCAACCCTTACAATGTATTTTCAATGAGTGTTTATAGGTGAATGAGGAAGTGGAGTAGTAGGTATGGAATTAAATGGTCCATTAAGACAGAGGGGATGGAAGTATCGACTGTCCACTTTACTTAATAGCTCTGCATTGAGTATGTGTACTCTTTTAGGCATTTTCAGAAGTTCTTTGTCAGGTTGATAACAACCTCAGGTATATTGTTTGAAATACTTGCTGACTGTGGGTACTCTATTCTGCCTTCTGAAGTAAGTAAGGTGACTAAAGGTCTCTCAGCTCTTCTCCATAAATGTTGTCCTGATAGTTTAGAAACTTCTGTTAGTGCACTAACTGTTAAGGGCTCGAGGAGGCATGGAGAATGTTATAGGAATGTGTCCTTCTTAGGGAAAGGAAATTCTGCTAATATGAGAGCACTGATATGACTTGTTTATGTGCTCCAGGCTTCATCAAGCCTTATCAATCATTCTTATGGCCTTCAATTTGTGTCTCTGTCCTTTAAACACTGGATTATGACATTAATATTAAATAATAGGATTTAAATCCCTTAAATATTTCACTGATACTCTTTGTCGCTTCTCTTCTGATCTGTTTGTGAATATACAGGTTTAATGGTGCTCAAGGGTTTTGAATCAGGGTTTTATACTGATCCTTTAGTCAAAACATGTGTTTAAAAACCCCTCAGGAGTCTTCCCTGCAATCTCTGGCTCTGAAAAATGGCGTTTCGGGCCCTATATTTCACTGTTTTATGATTATGAGACAGAGAATGATTTCCATCATTCTGTAATCCTGAAAAATTACAACAAACATGTTATAAAAATCTATTGGAGTGGGGGATGGACACTTTGGAGGCTCATGGAATATGGAGGAAAGCAACGAAAATGGTGGCAGCAGCGAAGAAATGGGTGAAAATCATGGCAGAATGGTGAAGAACTGAGGTGATGAAGGTTTGGTGTGAGGACGGTTCTGGACCATTGGATTAGATTGGTGGATGGTGATCAATGATCAGGATTTACCAGTGCAGGAGGTTAGATTGAATCAGATGAACACAAATAAATTTTAGTTTTAAACACCAAAGTTTAATTTTCAGGCGAATACAAAGGAAAAAGGGCTAAAACGAATGAAATCAGGGTGCTTTGGTGGTGGGACCAGAAGGGCAAAGGGTGATTGAATGTGGACCGTTGGATCACAGGAGGAGATCAACGTTGGAGATCTTCAGATGAAATCATTTGGAAGCTCTGATGAAAGAAATATGGGTGAGAATGTGATGTAATATGAGCCATCCAATTAAAGTAATCAACGGTCAGGACTAAGGTAGGACTACACCGGGGGGGTGGTTTTCAGATGAAAACTACTGGTTTCGCACAGCTCCAAAGCGGTTTTGAAATTTTTCCTAAAAAAACGTGATATGCCTTGCCGCCTGACACGTGTCCCCCCCAAAACCACTTTTATCGCGTAATTCCAAAGCATTAACTGTCGAGCATTGAAAAAACACAATATGCACCTCAACCGTTGGATGTTGGATGGGGAGATCTGACAGTGCAGGACAGTGCATGATATGGACAGATGCATGAGCGGTAAGGTGAGAAAAGTCAGCGGTGGTCTCAATGCTGACCGTCGGATCTGTAGAATGGACGGCTAAGATCTAATCGCATAGGAGAAAGGCAGGTGGCCAAAACTCTGAGGTTCTAATCTTGTGATTACGTGCAGACCATTGGATCATTTGAGAGATCAATGATGGAGATCTGATCGGAGGGGAAATGATGGAGGGCACAGGAGGCAGAGCGTGATCAAACCCTAGCCGTTGGTTCTAGTGGATTCAACGACCAGGATTGAATCGAAGGATCGCCAATTGGAGGGGATAACGGATGGCAATTAAAACTTCTTGCGATTGGAGATTATGCAATTTATCACAGACCGTCGGATCTGTATGGACGATCAACGGTCAATATTCAAGCGGAGGGGTAATGGAAAGAGGTTGATGGGCAAAGCGCGATTAAATCTAGGCCATTGGTTCTTGTGGATTCCACGGTCCAGATTAAATTGGCGGAGTGATGATGGGCTCCATGAAAAAAGGCGTGAATGAATCCCAACCATTGGTTCTTTTGGATTCAACGACCAGGATTAAATCGGGGAGTCGGCCATCGGGGAAAAAGAAAGGAGGGGACGCTGGGTTAGCGCGATGCAATTTTGTGCTAGTTGTTGGATATGGAAAGGTTCGACAGTTTGGATTAGCTAGAAGGGGAAAAGGTGGAAGTCTTGTGATAGAATGCACTGTGATCTCGTCCATTGGATCGAGTGAGATCAATGGTCCAGACTGAGTCGGTGCTCGGTAGAACAAAACTCATTGCAATCGGAAATTTTTGAAGAAAAAGGAAAAAGGCCAATATGAAAGCTTTGGTTGCGATTGCATGATGGGCTTTAGCGCCTAGTCTTGGGTGTGGGTTATATGCGGAGGAAAGGGCTAAGGCCTAATACGAAAGGGGCTTAAGGCCTCAATGAAAAAAAGGGGTTTTTTAAGCCAAAATGAGTGTTTTTCAAGGGATTTCTTGGCTTTTAGTAAAGGGGAAAAGGGTGTTTTAAACATATAAAAGGGATTTTTAGTGGATTAAAAATATTTTGGAGGATTTTTAGAGGAATATGGAGGTTCTAAAGAGGAAAATGAGGCTTAATGAAAATGAGGGAAGATAAGTCAAAATGGGCAGTTTCAAAGGCCTTTGGGGAATAGTTTCTTTCATAAATCTGGCAGGGTTTTGGGCATGCCATTTTAGAAACAGCAGTGAATATTAATCCAAAGGGACCAAGAATCATCATAAGGCTTCAAAGATGATGGATTTTTAGAGGAAATAAATCTCTTGAATGCTTGAATACAAATTTAGCCACCGTTTGGTATATCAAAATTTATAGTTGGCTAACAATTTCCATAAATAACCCAAGACAGAATTTTATCTCATATTTCTCTCTGTCAATCTCTTCTTGACTCATCATCTCTATGCCTTTTACCTTGGGATGTTTCCTTTTTTTATGGCTTTCCTTTGAACCTCTGCTAAGCCTATAACTGATCATCAACTTCCCCTCCTTTGTGAACTTCATATTGTTCACTTTTTAATTGCACTAAGCCTCTCTTTCTCAACAAGTCTTTATACCTGCTGCAAGTGCCACACCAAGCCTTCTCTCCTTTGAGCTCGGTCTTTTGGTAACACTGGTTCTCTATCTCTAGAACCACTATTGAGAAAATCCTCTACTCCTTCACTTTTGTAATTCCACTTTCTTCTGAGAACACTCTTGTCCTCTCTGTCCAACATTCAGTTGGAACATTTAGGTTCTTTGCCACTTTTCTTCAGAGTATCCACTTTACTCTTCCTTAAATAACACAACTGGTCCTTCTTCTTACAGCTCCTTTTGTTGTTCTTTTGTTGAGATATTCCCTCATTGTCTGCAACCTGAAATATGCAAACATATTCTCAAACCAGATTTAAATAAAAACATACCATAACACCTTCAATATCTCTGCATGATCTTGTTCCACAATTCATCTGCACTTTGAATGGACTATTCCTTATTCCTTTTCCTCTGCAAATTCTCTTCAAGAGTATCAATTACTCTCCATATTCTGCCACACTTTTATCTCTTTGTGTCTACTACTTATCAGATTTAAAATTTGATCCTTCTTCGTGCAATCATAATTGTATTCTTCACATACAATATCAAGAACATATCTCTTCTCCAACTTTCTACCAAAAGAGATTTTACTTCTCTGATACCAAAAATGATGCAGCCATATGGCCGCAAATACCTAGATGTGCAGACCTAAGACTTAGTCTGCCCTAAAGCCGAGGATAGGTTCATATATCTCTAAGAACCTTTAAAAACCCACTTTAATCATTATAAAATTCATTTCCTTGAAGCTTATATTATAAGTGGTTATATTGGCTTTGACTCTAAACTCAATTAGCCACACAAAAACTCCTTTACCTTTATAATATTCTTCTTACCTTTCTATTTTCTCTTCATTCGTGATAAAAACATGTCACCCAATGAACCTCTCAACACGTGGTTTTAATTATTCCTCCATGGAATCATCGATCCCATTTCGCATCATGACTTTTAAACCATATCGCATTCCCAAAACTTAGCACAATATCACTAATCTACCAATTTTTCAAATTGGAAAACCAAACATACTTCGCCACTTTGTACATTGTTACATAGGTAAATCCTCTTTGTGAACAGATCAATACTTGTAGCCCTAGGGTGGATCTAGAAACAAAAGGACATGCTAAAGTGTTGCTTCCTAGTTAATGAATGAACAAGAGACACGGTAGAATGACCTACTTGGAATCCAATGCTATCGTCATTGCAGAAAGAGTAGTAGGCAATCGCTCCAGCCTTGGAAAATCATAATCCGTTCACTATTACGCCCGCATACCTACACATAGAACAAGAAAAAAGAACAACATACGACATCATAGTTTCACTCACAACTATTAACCAGTCAAAGAGGGCTAAAGCTATCTCATTACATAAACATCATAACACAATAGTGGAACCAAATAGTAGTCATGTATATATAAGTATAAGGAAGAGGTACAACTGATGCTTTGACGTCGTAGTCTCCTCTAGCAGGGTTTATCTTAAGCGCATCTCAGTACCTGTCGAGGGATTCAAATGGAATGAGGACATGGATTTAGGCTCCCTTCAATGTGATTCCTTCTATTTATCTTCTCTATTCATTCAACTATAGTATTAGCTCTCCAAGCTCACTTGTTCAGCTATTCAGCTTGTTTGTACTTAGAGAGATAACTTCTTTTATAGAGGAAAAGGAGGAGGTTGGGACCCCTATAAAGGTGGGAGGGAGTCCTATCCTTTAGGAGAGTTCCAAGGGAGGTAGAAACTACTAACTAAATGAGGGATTTTGTGGTTGTTTCAGTTCAACCACTCCCAATGACTCATCCTCGAGGTGGTTGGAATAGAACCTCTGCCTCTATTTTTAAAAAACATTCCATAAACAGTTTAGCATAGCTGATTAACTTGGAAAAAGCACCAACTGGAGTGGGCTTAGTGTTAATTTTCCAGCTCAGTGTGGGAGTGTCACTGGCTACTCGTGCCAAAGAAAAAATAAGGGTTTTTACAGTCCTACTCAGGGAATTGTCAACAAGATTAATGTTACTTTCATGCAAAGGAATGTAGTGAAGGTTTTTTCAAGGAATAACACTACTTATTGGTCACAAAAATGACCCTCCAATGGGCTATATGGGGATTTTGGGACAGTGAAAAAATGATGTGTAACAGATGCCCCCTAAAGCATGAGGTCCGAGGGAGGGGGAGGGGAAAAATGCTTTATGAGAACACATTCGAACCAAACACCACTTTCGGAAAACCTGCAATTTGCAAATACAACTGATATCTCTAATACATGAACATGTGGCATGGGTGCAAGCATCCATATAGAGTATATATAAAAACTAAGATCTGAGGTATGGACGCAGCCATTCAGCAGTGAGGATCAAAAAATAGACTCTGGTATGGTCGCAGCCATCCAATCAAAAGGGTCATGCAATAAGTTATAACAATCCACCAAAATCTATAGCCTGGACTTTATTAGACAAATTCCAGGGTCTTGTGCTCCATCTCGACCTGAACAAGTACAATTTCAGGCATGCGAATATATGAGCTGAAGTCGAACATGCCAGAAAATCACTTGATTATCAGCCAATGATGAAAACTGTTAATAGGCATGAGAGAAACCACCAATAATGACAATGGCTCTCAAGGTACAACCCGCACAATCTATGGGATGTGAGCAGTGATATGGCATCGAAAATCCGAAAAATCACTCGATCGAAGGCCAATGATGTGGACCTTGTGTTTAATGCGAAAAATCTTCCATTAAGGCATGCAGGCTCCAAGGTACCAGAATAGATTCTCTCGATCAAATTCCTGGATAATGAGTTGAAGTCGACAGGAAGCAACCTAATTGAAGGTGGGCCATAATGTTTCCCATACCATTGATACGAGACAGAGGAACATGATAATAGTTAATCAGGACCAACAAAGAATCAGAGAGTGGTTGAAAACTGGAGAGGCAAATTTTTCTTGAACATATCAGCAACACGACATTGGATTTGGTAGTATTTGACATCAAAGGATATGAAGTCATGACAACGTGGCAAAGAGTAGATGAGAGGTCAAAAGAGATTACCCAAACCCATGCAGGCAACAAATGATGAAATGAGATGCCCCCAACCCGACATGAATGCAAACAAGTGCCATGTTCAAGAGCGACATACTGCCAACATAACTAAAACATGGTTCCATCCCCCCCCACCATTTCTAGAGAGTACCCCAATTATTTTTTTAAACAATCTTGAAGGGGATAGCATATGCTTGCACTGTAATTTTTTCCTTTGGACAAATCCATCCTAGTACATTTTATGAGCCCTAGGAAGGAGGAACTTGAGTAACGTCATGGTGACGAAATCTGATGTCATTAGTGTTTAACGAATCTGACAAAGGGAGAACTCAACATCTTTTCATGTTTAGAGATTTTGAAAAGAAGACAGAAAATAAAACTCCAATAGTCCCTTTTCGTAGGTAGTCTCGCAAATCCAAAAAGGTTGAAAATTGTGTCTGCGAGAACCTCTTAGTCGCGATAGGCTAAGGTATTCCTTTTTCATAAATAATTCATCCCAGCCCGAAAAAGGGTTAAACATATACTGGGTGGATATCATTTCGTAGCCATTTAATGAGTTCAAAACGACAATAATATTGACATTATTTTCAATTTTAGAGACTCAGAAAAGAACTGAAAGATGACTCTAGTAGTGACTTTTTCGTATTTTTACCGAGTCTGAAAAAGTATAAAATATAACTCAGTACTTCATCACTGTCACATCAAAACCTGTTGTTGCACAAGACACACGTGTAAAACCCATTTCTCGAAAATAATATAATAAAATAATAAAAAAAATATGTCTTAAAACCTAATTAGGGTTGTGAAAAAGTTATAAAATTCCAAAAATGGTAAAAATAATTACTTTTCACTTTTTACCTCTTGTGGAGCAATAGTTACCCATTTCACTGTGTAATCTTGCGGCGACGATAACGGCCAATCCAGCAGACCAATCTCAAATCCGTCAGTTCTAGGTAAGAGAAGAGATCCCTCTTGTCATTTTAAGTCATTTCTTACCATCTGCAATTTCCAATTTTGAATTCTAGGGGAGGAAATGTAAATATTAGGGCACGGTGGTCATCGCGGGTTTTGGGCACGAAGTCGCGCCAATAGCCCAATTTTCTACACTAGGGCACGCCAATGGCGCAAACCATTTTTTTGTAAAATGTCACTCAAATACCCAAATTATTCACAAATTTAAGGTTCAAAAATGGCTAATGCCACTCATATGAATGTGTTTGGTATAAAGAAGAAAAATGGTCATAGAATGGAAAGAACAGGAACATAGTGAAGAAGATGAGCTCACCATGGAAAATGAGAGAGTCATGGAAGCTCTCAAGAATTGCGGTCTAAAAAAATTCTTCATAACGCCATGTCTCTAAGCCCAACCAGAGTTATTTCCATATCTGATCAACACATGGAATGAAAATCAAGAGAATTTCATCCTTCGGGATCAAGAACTTGAGATTGAAGTCTCTGACATCTATTTCATAATAGGATTATTGCGGAGGGGAGTTGCACCCATCCTAACTAGCACTAGACCCTGCATGGAAAACATGACCATGGTGATATACAGGGTATTTTTAGGAGGACGGAAAGGATCAGGTAGTGGGAAATTTGATATCTAGACTATCCCATACTTAACACTTAGAGTAGTGCTACATACCATCACATGAGCTGCGGGATCACAAGAACCGCATGAAGGAACAAAGACATAGTTGCTTCTTACTGTAGACTAGTTGGCACCGACCATCGACAACTGGGTAGAGGCCGTGACAATAAACATGAAACACCAGCTAAAAAAATGCAGTAAGACCAAATTGAAGCAATTTGGCTATGGATCTATTCTATTATTGTTCTTCTTGGAACGACTACCCATTTTCCAGTGACAGGAAGTCATAGTCCCAGCACCACCAACAAGAGAACCACGAATGGCCCGATGGGCAGCTCTGATGCCAACGTCAGGGGGCAGTCAATAGATTTCCTGGAGACTGGAATTCTTCAATTGGCTCTGCCGACAACTGATTGTCGTGGAGGACTGGCCCTGTTCTAGTACAGATTTCATTGATGATTTAGACCTCCCACTCCCAGAGGGAGAGCATTAGGATGAAGAATTGGGTGAGACTCATCGTTCATTTTTTTAAATTTTATGAGTATTATGATTTTTAATATTATGTGCATTCTAACATTAAATATATGTGTTTGCAGATGCTGGCCCAGGGAGAATTTCAGGTATGTCACCAATAGCGAGGCGAATCCCTCACAATTTCTACCCTCAAGGCGAGGGAGGCGAGGAAGATGAGATAGTGCGTAATCTGGAGGGAATCACTCGAGTTCCAAACTATGCACGTTTTGATGATGTTCCAGGAGCCTACCAGAGGCATACTATAGGGGTGCCCAGCCAAATTCATTGCTTGCTGAGGTGGCTCGTATGGGCAGTGACATGTTATCACGAGCACCATGCTGATTAGACACCTAAGTTTTATTTTCATCTGCATACTTTGAAGACTTGATGTCTCAGGATATAAAAAAATCACACATATATTTTTTGAAGTAATGATTCACACAGCTGCAAACATGCGATATATATATATACATCTATTTTCCTACATGGATATTTTACATGTGATGATGATTTTACAAATTACGCAAATGTCTATCTAATACAATGTTAGCCACTGTATCATTTAATGTATTCATTTGTCTATGAATATGCTAATATGTAATAAAATCAAAATTTGTTTCTAGAAAATGAATACGTAAATACAATCTCAGAGTGTGTAGATTTCTAACTAAATAATGACTATTGAGTTGCAGAACGACAAGCTATGAATATATATTTACAAGCAATGCATGTATGCCAAGGTTGATTGCTTCAGTTAATAGCTCAATAACAACGCTATATTCAACAACATTTTTTGTAGCTTGTACTAGAAAAATACCTTGCAGATCTATCAACTCACCAGCAGGACCATAAATTACCCAGGCTCCCGAAGACAAATTCCTGGTACTGCGAGAAGCACCATCCGCGAAACTAATAGACATCTGCACCATAAGCAAGACCCAATAAGCAGGAAAACGCTCAAAAAGAACAATAAACCAAAATATGTAGAAAAAATGAAAATAACACCTATTACACATGGATGACTCATGCATAATATTTTTTGAGATACAACCCATTTCTGAGTTGTTCCAGAGGATGACCTTCGTAATCAATAATCTCATAGGCCCCATTCTGCAATACATGTTTAATGATGTAGCGCCCATGCCACATAGGTTGAAATTTGCCTACCCCCAGCTTATCATGAGCTTGGTCATATAGGAGGATTAGATATCCTTCAATGTGTTAGCTCCCTCTAATCAGAAAGATTGGAAAAATTCCGACTGCAAGGAGAAACATCGTTTCAACCACTTTGGGATTCTAGGATCTATCCCTCCTGAATTCAGAGAGGGATCTCTCCAATAAGTGCAAAGATGGATTTGTCTTTGAAGTTTTGGATAATGATATTAGGCTAGTTATGAAGGTCAAGTGTTTGTTTTTTTTTTGGATGGTTGAGAATGATTACTATTTGAGATGGAAATTTCTAAATGCAAAGAGTTTCAAAGGTAAGAAGTTTCAAGAAAATAGAACAAGCTTTGGCCAGGAAGATAGATAACTGCAGGTTTTAGTCCATTGGGATATGGAGTCATAATAGGGTTTAATTGAAATAACAAGAGGCAAGAGTGGTCTATGGGGCAAGTCATCTATGTCTAAGGATCTCTTTAAAGTTTGATTTATGGAATGAAATGATACAAAAAGAAGGAGAATTAAACAGATGAAGAACAAAGAGCAGCCTAAGATCTGGTAAGTACTTTTAAACTAGCCAGCATTTGACATACACTTAAGAAAGACATAAAAGCAAACTAGGATTTGGTAAGTACTTTTAAACTAGCTAGCCTTTGATACACTTTCAATAGAAAACATATAAAAACAAAGGAAACAAAAATGATAACAAAGGATGGTCTAAGATCTGGTAAGTACTTATAAAATAGCCAGCTTTCAACACATTCCAAGGGAAACATTCAGACAGTTTTTGGGGATAAAACTAAGACCAGGGCACATCATATCTTCCTTAGTCCATCTCTAATTAACTAATACTGAACATAAAATTTAAGAATATTATTCATGTGAGACAACAGGACGAGAAAACGCCAACATTCCTATGCTGAAACTGAATTAAATCATTCCTAAATAACACAGATTGGAAGAAAACATTCAGATAAAGATTTTTAGTCAGAGAAGGGTACTGGTATACAGTAGGTCCTAACTCCATGCATGCTGTTCTTTATAAGAGAATATGAATACAGTGAAAAAATAAACAAAATAACAAGTTACAATGAGAAAAACATCACCGTCAACACAGACCAGGATCCCATAAACTTGTATTCATGCTCCAAACTAGTTACAACTTTAAGTTCAATGCTTTAGTTTAGAAATCATCTACTCATCTCAGTCTAACTTATCTATCACAAGCAGAGCTCCAAGGGCCAATGAACACTATTTACAAGTAGAAGTCTCAAGCTCACTTACATTTCAATGTTCAGTAGCTAAATCAACCAACCCCTCTCTCATCTTCTCCAGTATTATTTATAGAAGAATGAGGAGGTGAGATCTGATAAAAGATATCTAAAGAAAATTAATACAGACTTAATGGTTCCTGGGCCTTTGGGGGGCTCGATGAAGAAACTTACATAGGTGTCCTCTGTATTAAATGATTTACATAAATATTTAAGCTTGGTGGGAGCTCTTCTTGACCTTTGAGGCTCTGTGTGATGTCAAAGTAACTCTGCTAATATTTTGTCATTAAGTTTGTTTGCAGAATTTACTCTCTGGCTGCGTTGTGAGGTAGATATCTGGTCTTGATCAATAACTTCGTCCTTTGATTGAATGCTTCAAGGCACAGGTGTCTTTTTGGTAGTTGGGAGGAATAAGTTTTCCTCAGATGTGGCAGTGGAGGCTTTGTGTCTGATGATCCTTTATGATTTTTATTTTAACTGTGTTTTAATTGGGGATTAGGATTTTGATAAACCATCTTAGACGTAATCCCCACAGATCTGTCTTCAATCTTCTGTCCTGGTATATTTTTGTCTTTCGACACTGATACTCTTTGATTTGTGCTTGATTCACTGTGTTTGTTGGTGTGCAGGGCTGCGCAGGGGTCATGTGGCATCAATGCCTCGTGAATCATTGATGAAATGTGGAATTGAACCCTGCGAATGGTTCCCCTTTGATGAATCGAAGGCGGGAGGATCGTCACCCTCTCCCTTTGAATTTTCTTCAGTCATAGAGGAAAAAACCACTAGAACCCTGCAAAATACGAACAATGTTATAAAATCCTGCATGTATAGGTTTAATACTTCAGAAGGACATGTGGGGAGAGTGTGGCCGTTTGATGGCATCATCCAATGGTTGAGATTGATCAGAGGGAGTCAAAAGGAAACGGGGGAGGAAATAAATCGGAGCCATCGATCACGCAGAGATCGACGGTCACGATCGGAGGTGGAAAGTCAAAGAAAACTAGTTATTTCTTGGAAAAACAAAAAAATGGGTTAAAAAATTTGTTTTGGACAAAAATTGTCACAAAATCAGGTTTGGGGATCGGGACAAACATGGGCCGTCGGATGAGATCGGCCCACGTGATCAATGACGGAGATCACAAAAATAAAAACCTTATAAAACGAGCCCAGACTTCAGACTCCTAATAAAATCAGGATGAATAAAACTCTTGGGACTGGATTTTCTGATTGTGCGGGGAGAAAATGAAGATCTGCCCCACTTATCATTCGCTGCGTGGATGCTGATCTAGCACTAGGGGCCACCGGCTCTTGTCGGATTGTTGACTGCCGTTGTGGACGAGGGGACCGAGGCAATGGAGTGTGGGTCGTTGATCTGTTGGCAATATGATGCAGAGTGTTGTCCTTGATGGAAACCCACTTGATGAAGATGATGGCAACCTACTTGATGAAGTTGTCCTTAATTCTTGATGAGTTTATTAATGATGTAAATATGATGTTCTACAAGTAGCTCAGAAGTACCAGAGAAAGAAATATCAGTAAGGGCCAGAACAATGATGAAAATTTTGTGTCACAAAGCATACGCGGGTTTGTTTAGGAGAAGTAGCATATGCACGCGGAAAAGTACGTGCCAAGTCGTGTATGCCCTTTTGCGCTCCAAATTTAGAATACCAAAGGGTGTTACCATGGTATTGACCCTTTGTATTGAGCGCTTTATTATCTATTTGGTCCCATCCAGGAATACCATCGGAAGTGGTGTGGTTTTGACTCATGGTATTGATAAAGGCTAAACCTATATAAGGATAAGAAGATCATTATGCAAAGGTGTGCATGTGTCTGAGCTTTAAATGAATACTTCACTCTGAAGTTTATGGTTGAACTCTGTTATTAATCGATAAATCTGAATCTATGATGCACCTATGAATATGATGAAGGTTCAAAATCTCTAGATCTGGAAATGATGAATCTCTAGGATGATCTGAAAGGAAGTATTGAAGACCTGGCACAAATATGTTGAAGAAATTGAAGAAATATGGGTAAGTTCATAGATCTAGTCTGTTCTACAAAGTTTATCTTTTATAGATCTATACACAGGTTCATTTCGTAAAAAGCACGTGTATACGCAGATCTATTTAAACAAAGGCGCGTATGGGTAGTTAGGATTGTTCTGAAAAATGCACAGATGTATACGCGGGTTCGCTTCGTGAAAAGTGCGTGTATACGTGGATATGTTTAAACAAAGGCGCGTATGGTATCTGAACTTATAGTTTCTCTAGGTTGAATTTGATTCTACATATCTATTCTGAAGTTTGGGTTATCTCTAATATTCTGGTTACAGTGGTTTCACTATTCTGTTGGAAGCAATGGGAAAAGTATGACTGTTAATATGTGAAGGGTTGTATTGAAGCTGTTTGATTGAGTTTGAAATTGATGAAACGTGGTCTGCAGTGGTGTTGAGGGTCGAAGCCTTCAGTCAGGGGGTTGTAGCTCCCTTCTAGGAGAGGCTGGTAAACGAGAGCAGGGGGTCGTAGCTCCCTTCTAGGAGAAGCTGGTAAACAAGTATAGGGGGTTGTAGCTCCCTTCCAGGAGAGGCTGGTAAACGAGAGAAGGTTGTAGCCTTCTGCAGGTGGGTGCCTGCGTGCTGGTATGAGTCTACACCAGTACATGGTTGTAAGAAGTTTTCTTTATAATAAATATTGAAGACTGAGACGACGGTAGCAGTGTTTTTCTCCCGAATTGGGTTTCCACCTAAAATCTTGGTGTTCATGTGTGTTGCTTATGTGTGATGATTATTCTTTTCTTTCTGCACCTGTTTACTATTTTCTAAAACATCTGATGAATGAATAATGCAATGATCTAAGTTAAGAATTAAATGCATAATTAGATCTCTGGACATACATGAGTTATGTAAAGGATATCCGCGTATATACGCGAGTTGGCTTCAGGAAAGTAGCGTATGGGTTTTTAGAAAGGAAAAAGTAAAAAGTTTTATTGTCTGCACTAAATACTGATTCACCCCCCCCCCCGCCTCTCAGTATTTTTTCCCAACAATTGGTATCAAAGCAGGTCCTTCTGAAAAAACTTAGCCGCTAGAAGGAAGATCAAGCAAGATGAGCAATCAAGATGGAACAAAATCTATCAAGCTTCCAGTCTTTAATGGAAGAAATTTAATCTTCTGGAAAACAAGGATGAGGTCCTATCTTTAGTCTATAGGAATAGATGTATGGGCCATTGTTGTACAAGGATATCAATATCTAGCTACAATACCAATAGATCCGAATGAAAAGAAGAATTATGAATCAAATGCAAAGGCGGTAAATGCTATAACAGAAAGTTTGACTGAATCTGAATTTGTCAAAGTCATGCAGCTAAATACATCAAAGGAAATGTGGGACAAAATAATTCTAAGTTATGAAGGTGATGCAAAGTTAAAAAGTGCAAAACTCCAAACTCTCAGAATTGAATATGAAAATTTGAAGATGCATAGTGATGAGAGTATTGCCAGTTTATTTTTACGTGTTGATGATGTTGTAAATCATATGAAAAATCTGGGAGAAACAATAACAGAATCTACTATGGTTGAGAAAATTTTAAGATCACTAACAGCAAAATTTGAGTCAAAAGTTTCTGCTCTTGAAGAAAAACAAGATCTTCAAAATCTTACTATGGTACAACTTCATGGCATACTAACCGCATATGAAATGAGAAGAGGAGGACCATCTGAAGTCAAAGAGGTTGTCTTCAGAGCTTCTACAAAAGGGAAAGAAGTACAAGAACCAGAAGGATCAGGATATATCTCAGAAGAAGATGAGGCAAATTTTGTAAAGAAACTCCAACTTGGCACAGGACGATTCAGAGGTAAGCTTCCTTTCAAACGTTTTGAGTGTGGAAGAATTGGTCATTATGCTGCTAAGTGTCCTCATAAAGAAACACTTGAAAAAGGGAAGGAAGTAGCAAGAAGGAATAATAATCGGTTTAACACTAGAAAAAGTTATTATATTCATGAAGACAGTGATGGGCTATCTGATAGTGAAGAAGAATGTGAACAAGATCTTAGACTACTCATGGCATTTGAATCTAGAGAAGAAAAGGATATTTTTGTAGATGCTTTAGAGGACAATGACTTTCTTGAAGAAAAAAATCAACTCAAAATATGCTTAAAAGAAAGTAAAATACTCTTAGAAGAAAGGAAAATAACCATAGAGACTGTGGAAAAGCAGGTTGAAGAAGCAAAGAAACACATTGAGAAATTAGAATGTGAAGTGGTAAGTCTAAGAAAAGATTCTGAGAAATTAAAAATTTTGAATCTTAGATTTGCTAAAGGATCTGAAACCTTAGATGAGATTATCAAGGTACAGCGTTCCCCTCTTATAAAAACAGGTCTTGGATATACCGGAGAATCCTCTCAAACTTTAGCACCAAATTATCTAAAAGCAGTTACAACTAGTTTACAAAATTCTGCCACTCAGCAAGGGAATAAAGAATCATTGCAGGTAAAGCATGATCATCTCAATTCAAATAATACTAATAGGAATATCTCTCAAAGAAACACCAATAAACAAGTAAATCCAAGTAGAAGATTTCATGATTGCAGAAATTTCTTCTTCAATGGACAATGTTTCTCATGTCACAATTTTGGTCATAAAGTTGTTCAATATGTTGCATATAAAACTATCATGACTAGAGAAGCAAGAAAGAAAAGGATTGAATTTGAGAAGAATACCTATAACAACTTTTCTCCTCTTCTAAATGAAGTTGAATGTGCTTATTGCAATAACTTTGGGCATGAAGAATCTGAATGCAGGAGAAAAGTTCAGCCAAAAGAGCATTTTCCTTCAAGATCCAAAGTATGGAAAAAGAAGGAATTACAGGTTGAAAATTGTGGCATAGCATTATTCGCAGAAGGTGAATAAAATCAATGGTACATTGATAGTGGATGCTCAAGACACATGACAAGTGACAAACACAAACTTCTTGCATATAGTGCTCTAGAAAGGGAAAAGAAAGTTACATTCGGAAATGATAATCCTACTGTAATTAAAGGAAAACGGTCCATGTTTCTAAAGGAAAAGGTGAAGGCTAATGATGTCATGTATGTGGATGGCTTACGGCATAACCTGCTAAGTGTAAGTGAATTGTGTGATCAAGTAACTGAAGTTGTCTTTAGTTCAAAAGAATGTGTGGTTCGTGATCTCGATACAGGAAAAACAATTATAAAAGGGAAAAGAAATCCAAGCAACCTATATGTATTGAAGAACTGCAAAGAACAATGTTACTTGAGTAAATCTTCAGAAAATTGGCTATGGCATAGAAGGTTGGGGCATCTAAGATTCTCTCAAATCAACAAATCAAGCAGACTTAATGCTGTTCGTGGTCTTCCCAATATTACTCTACCTGAAAGTATCATATGCAAATCTTGCCAATTCGGAAAGCAGACCAGAGTGCAATTTAATGCCAAGGAAGGATCATCAAGTAGGCCTCTTGAACTCATTCATACTGACATATGTGGAACTATGAGGAAAAACTCACCTCGTGGTGAACAATACTATATCTTATTTATTGATGATTTCTCTAGAATGTGTTGGACTAGGTTGCTTAAACACAAAGACGAAGCCTTTGAGAAATTTCAGATCTTCAAGGCTCTAGTTGAAAATGAATTAGATCTAAAACTCAAATGTCTTAGATCTGATCGAGGAGGAGAATATACTTCAGACGAATTCCTTGAATTTTGTGAACAACAAGGCATAAAAAGACAGTTCTCTGTAGCTAGCACTCCACAACAAAATGGCGTAGCAAAAAGAATGAATAGAACAATTCAACAAATGGCTAGAGCTGTGCTTGATGATTCTGGAACACCCGACACATTTTGGGGAGAAGCAACACATACAGTGGTAAAAATTCTCAACAAAGCACATGTTCGTGTAAATAGTGACAAAACTCCATATGAACTCTGGTATGGTAATTCTCCCTCTGTGAAGCATTTTAGAGTTTTTGGAAGTAAATGCTTTATCAAAAATAATGATGAAAAACTTGGCAAGTTTGAACCTAGAGCAGATGAATGAATACTTCTTGGTTACTCCTCCATGAGTAGAGCTTATAAATGTTACAATAAAAGACTGCAGAAAATTGTTGAATGTATTGATGTTGTTATTGATGAGTCTCCTGCAGCCCCAAAAGAAGAAAAATAGATAACAAATGAAGACGATGGCGACTTATGCCCTTCCACATCAGATAGAAATGATATAAACAGTGAACCCAATGAAGAGCCTGAAGATGATTTATCTGAAAAAGATCCATCCAAGTATGTTCAAAAGAATCATCCAGAATCTCAAATTTTCCGAGATAAGGGAGTAGGAGTACAAACTAGGACTCTTGTGGGATATTCTAGCTATCTAGCATTTCTATCCACTATTGAACCACACAATGTCAATCAAGCTAGCAAAGATGAATTTTGGGTTCAAGCCATGAATGAAGAGCTTGATCAAATTGAAGAACTGATTTTAACAGAATGGGGATTCCTATAAAGGTTACTAGAATTTCACATGATCTTCAACAAAGTTGTCAGAGAATTAGATAAAGGTTGCTATTCTGTTTGTATGTACTGTCATATACACTGAAGAAATTTTTTCCTGAGTTTACTGAATACATTGCTTTGATGAGCTTTAAAACAACTGTTTATCAAATGGATGTTAAATCTACTTTTCTCAATGGAGATCTAGAAGAAGAATTTTATATAGAACAGCCAGAAGGATTCATTTTGGTAAATGATGAAAATCTTGTTTTTAGACTTAAAAAGGCTCTATATGGTCTCAAACAAGCTCCAAGGGCATGGTATTATCGTCTTGACAAATATCTTCATCAACAAGGATTTTCAAAGGGTTCTGTTGATAGCAACTTATACACAAAAATTAAAAATGATAAACTATTGATTGTGGTTGTATATGTTGATGATATCATTTTTGGAAGTAATGAAGAATCTATGAGTCAGAAATTTTCTTCTGTCATGCAGCAAGAATTTGAAATGTCTTTACTTGGGGAACTAACATTCTTTCTTGGCTTGCAAGTGCATCAAACTACAGATGGTATATTCTTGTCACAAGCAAAATACCTTAAGAAAATTCTGAAGAAGTATGGCATGGAAGAGTGCAAACCTGTAAGTACACCAATGATAATCAGATGTAATCTCAGTTCTCATGATGATTCTCCCACGGTGGATCAACCAGAATACAGATCTATGATAGGAAGTCTTCTGTATCTCACTGGGACTAGATCGGACATTATGCATGCAGTTGGGATTGTTGGACGATTCCAAGCTAATCCAAAAGAGACTCACCTTCAGGCTGTCAAAATAATATTCAAATATCTACAAGGAACTCAAGACTTTGGACTATGGTATCCAAAGAATGCTGATCTTACTCTTCATGCTTACACTGATGCAGATTGGGCTGGAAATGTTGATGATCGAAAAAGCACTAGTGGTGGTGCATTCTATATGGGGATTCGGCTAGTATCTTGGTTCAGCAAGAAGCAAAACTCTATTGCCTTATCTACAGCAGAATCTGAATATGTGGTTGTCGCATCATGTTGCACTCAACTTCTTTGGATGATGCAAACCTTACAAGATTTTCAAATCAAATGTTCACCTCCTATCTCCATTATGTGTGATAATATAAGTGTCATCAGTATCTCAAAGAATCCTGTTATGCATTACATTCCCATCAAGTATCACTTCTTACGTGAACAAGTGCTTGAACAAAAGGTGAAGTTGGAGTATGTTCCCTCCAAGGAACAAGTTGCTGATATATTTACCAAACCTTTGCCCAGGGAAGCGTTTGAATATCTCAAACAGAAGCTAGGAGTAGTCTCTGCCTTGCAGAAAATCAGAACTGCTTAAATTCAGAAGATTAAATTGGATACGCGGGTTTCCTGAAATACAGTCGCGTATATACGCGGGTTTATACACAGAAAATAGCGTATGGTTAGTTGCTGACAAATTTTGTTTTGGGTCAGCATTTTTTAGCACAGCTGCAGTGTTGTATGGTATCTCTAATGATGTTTCAGCTCTTATATTTCTATTTCATTCTTTGATATTGGGTAAAGATGCCTTGATTATTGGTTGTTGAAAGTGTTCAGGGGGAGCAATGTATGATGATTCCCATGGTTGGTTTTGGTAATTCTAGTTATGTTTATTTCTGACAGTGCATCTGATGTGACAAAAGAAGACAGGTACAGGTGGCACAGTTTTAGGGGGAGCGTTAGCCTTGCTGAGTGTAATGCATTGTTGGCATTATGATGATTCTGAAATGTGATCTCTTTCTTGAGGTCTTTTTGGTAGTGGTCATAAAAAGTTATATTTTTAATTTGATGAAAAGGTCATGATGATACCTATGATGTAAATTTGTAATATTCAGACATGTAAGGACTTGTTCAAATTTGTAAACCCACTTGGTTGGGTACTTGAGTCTCATTTGTAAATCCACGTGGTTGGATCTTTGATATAAGTATGAGTCCTCGGTGATAGGAAGGTCATAGAGTCATGTACTTCATTGAAAAATATGTTTGAACATTCAACATGAATTCAGGGGGAGCATGGTAACTTCAGTGCACATCAGATCTACAACGCTCTTCTATCTACATGAGGAAAAAAAACCTTGTGTTGGTTTTGATCCGCCCTTTGCCCTTGATGTCAAAGGGGGAGAGTGACATGGTGTTTGAATAGGGGGAGAATATCATTATGCTTAATGCATTTATCTGTTGTGGTCAAACACCATCGTGGTTGCCATCAAGTCCAAAGGGGGAGATTGTTGGCAATATGATGCAGAGTGTTGTCCTTGATGGCAACCCACTTGATGAGGATGATGGAAACCTACTTGATGAAGTTTTCCTTAATTCTTGATGAGTTTATTAATGATGTAAATATGATGTTCTACAAGTAGCTCAGAAGTACCAGAGAAAGAAATATCAGTAAGGGCTAGAACAATGATGAAAAGTGTGTGTCACAAAGCATACGCGGGTTTGTTTAGGAGAAGTAGCGTATGCACGCGGAAACGTACGTGCCAAGTCACGTATGCCCTTTTGCGCTCCAAATTTAGAATACCAAAGGGTGTTACCATGGTATTGACCCTTTGTATTGAGCGCTTGATTATATATTTGGTCCCATCCAGAAATACCATCGGAAGTGGTGTGGTTTTGACTCATGGCATTGATAAAGGCTAAACCTATATAAGGAGAAGAGGATCATTGTGCAAAGGTGTGCATGTGTCTAAGCTTTAAGTGAATACTTCACTCTGAAGTTTATGGTTGAACTCTATTCTTAATCGATAGATCTGAATCTATGATGCACCTATGAATATGATGAAGGTTCAAAATCTCTAGATCTGGAAATGATGAATCTCTAGGATGATCTGAAAAGAAGTATTGAAGACTTGGCGAAAATCTGTTGAAGAAATTGAATAAATCTGGGTAAGTTCATAGATCTGGTCTATTCTGCAAAGTTTATATTTTATAGATCTATACGCAGGTTCATTTCATAAAAAGCGTGTGTATACGCGGATCTGTTTAAACAAACGCGCGTATGGGAAGTTAGGATTGTTCTGAAAAATGCAAAGATGTATACGCGGGTTCGCTTCGTGAAAAGCGCGTGTATACGCAGATATGTTTAAACAAAGGCGCATATGGTATCTGAACTTATAGTTGCTCAAGGTTGAATGTGATTCTGCATATCTATTCTGAAGTCTGGGTTATCTCTGATATTCTAGTTACAGTGGTTTCACTATTCTGTTGGAAGCAATGGGAAAAGTATGATTGTTAATATGTGAAGGGTTGTATTGAAGCTGTTTGATTGAGTTTGAAAATTGATGAAACGTGGTCTACAGTGGTGTTGAGGGTCGAAGCCTTCAGTCAGGGGGTTGTAGCTCCCTTCCAGGAGAGGCTGGTAAACAATTACACGGGGTTCTAGCTCCCTTCCAAGAGAGGCTGGTAAATGAGAGAAGGTTGTAGCCTTCTGCAGGTGGGTGCCTGCGTGCTGGTATGAGTCTGCACTAGTACATGGTTGTAAGAAGTTTTCTTCATAATAAATATTGAAGACTGAGATGACAACAGCGGTGGTTTTCTCCCGAATTGGGTTTCCACCTAAAATCCTGGTGTTCATGTGTGTTGCTTATGTGTGATGATTATTCTGTTCTTTCTGCACCTGTTTACTGTTTTCTAAAACATTTGATGAATGAATAATGCAATGATCTAAGTTAATAATTAAATGCATAATTATATCTCTGGACATACGCGAGTTATGTAAAGGACATCCGTGTTTATACGTGAGTTGGCTTCTGGAAAGTAGCATATGGGTTTTTAGAAAGGAAAAAGTAAAAAGTTTTATTGTCTGCACTAAATACTGATTCACCCCCCCCCCCTCTCAGTATTTTTTCCCAACATGATCTACAAATAAGATCGATGACGGAGATGATTTTAACACTGCGTCGTACCTTGGTTGTTGCACAGGCATCTTTAGAGCACGATCATTGTCCGTTGAGCGGCCTCAGATTAGACATCACGCATTGATATCGCGCTCACTTCGCATCTGAACTTTAATGCGCAATGAAGTCGGTATTTCAAATTGGCGCATGGCCACGTGTCAGCCGGTGAATGGAATCGCTGCAAAATAGAAAAAACTGCCTCCCTCTCAAAAGCAGTGCGATGAATTCCACTTGGTTTTACGACAGTGAGTGGCTGGCGGGGACCACTGGGGCAATATATTGCGCGCCGTCGATCTACAGATCAGATCGACGGTGGAGAGTGACTAGAACTTTGTGTTGGCGGAAAAATTTTAGAATATAATAAAATCTGACAAATCTATATAAACGAAGGTTTATATTTCGGGGGCGAAATATTAATTTTCAATACGGCTTGGCGCCCGTCTGCGGGGCCATGGTCTACATGGAAAGCCATATGACCCGGGGGGTTTACGGATGATGGGGTAATCGGCATCAAGTGATGCGATAAGTGCTTGGATGGCTAGCGCTTGGTTCTAGCACCAAGGCATATGGAGGGGCAGGGTTAAAGACTTAGCCCAAGGGGCTTAAGTCTATAATATATAAAAAAATGTGATTTTTATATATTTTCAATGATTTTCAAAGGAGTTTGAAGGTTTCGATAAGGAAAGAAAGGGTCTTAAACCTTATCAAAGGGATTTTGATGAAAGGAAAGGGGAAAATGAGGTTAGTTTAGAAAGAGGAAAGGAAAGGGAAAAATGAGTTTGCAGTAGTATTTTGTCTTGGAAATCAGCAGGATTTCTGAGTGTAAAATGGGCACAGTAGTGAAGATTCAGACAGAGGCATGAGGCCCTCAAGAGTCTTCAAGAGCCAACACTTTTTTCAGTAAAATTTTTTCCTTGAAGGCTCCAAAATTATTTAGCCACCTTTTGGTATAAAAAATTTCATAGGTGGCTAACAGTGGCTCCACTTGGGGATGGTGCCTTCTTGAAGGCATCAAGAACTTCAAACTTCCTTTCTCTGGGAGGCTGATCAGCTGCCTCGTCCATTGGGCTGCCTTCCTTTCTGTGGATGATCTTACTTTGCTCTGAAAACATATTAGTAGCCATAAAAACAATGGATCTTCATCAATAAAACCTGTCTACCTACCCAATCCTACTGATCTAAATTTTTTTCTTCTTTAGAGTGTAGTTGGATTAGCAAACTCTTTCACAATATTTTATTCTTTTGAAAGTAGGAAATCTAATCTATTTCTACTCCTTATTTCTCCAAGGACTCAGATTAAACATTTTATCCCATATGATTCCCTACCTAATCTACTGTCTATTGGGATTAAACTGTCCAACAAACTTTATTCTCTAAATTCTACAACAGAAATTTAAAAAGCAATCAAGTCAGGATTGAACAGTCTAACTTGATGCTGATCTATGGCATAAAAACAAGCTGCACATAGACATTATTTTGCACAAAATTTAAAACAAAACGAAAGGTTTGAGATCTTAAATTTCACAGCATTTCCTTCCTCTTTTCTATAGCTCTGTTTTGACTCTTACTTGAGCTATCTTTCCTTTGCTAACTGGATCAGATTTTAAGCTGTTTAGAACTAGATTTTTACATCTTTTGACTCAAAATTTGAAACTGATTTGAGTCATTCTTTCTCTGAAACTTTAGGTTCATATTTTGAGCATGTTTGAACCTTTAATTTCTATCCTAAAATATCTACTGATAAGCCAAGATTAAACAGTTTGGAAAATCAAATTCACTATCCTATCAGTAGAAAATTTAAAGCTAATTAGTCAAGATTAAGCTATTTGACTAACTAGAAGTGTGTTCTTCAGGAGTGGCATTTTAGCTTGCACACTTTTGGATTTGTTTCTCTTTTTTGGTATGGGGCTATACCTTTCTTGTTTTCACAATCTTCCCTCTTTTCTTTCTTTTCTTCGTTTTTGTATTTTTGATTTTTGAAAACTTTGAATGCAATGATGGGTGGAGTATTTATAATGAGAAAAATATAAAAATGATTTTAGAACATAACATGGATCAAGAGAATTAATTCTTAAGCATCCTGCCATTGACAAGACCCCCAAGCAATTCTGCTCCATTCAACTCCTACAAGAAAAATGCATTGTTACCAGCAGCTGAATGGATAGAGTAAGGGCCAAGCCATAAGTTGTCAAATTTTCCATGCTTTCCCTTGTCTTCCCTCCTTAAGTCCCACCTTAAAACTTTGTCCCCAATATTGAAATTTCCGACCTTTGTTCTTCTATCAAAAATATTTTTAATGCTGTCCTGCTTCAGTAATGCCTTGTTATAAACTTCCTCTCTGGTTTGCTGAAGATGAATGGTCTAATTTATTCTTTTGATCATGTCATTTTCTTCAGTTTGCAACTCTTGAATCAACTTCATCACTGGTATACAAAGGCTATTTGGAAAAATTGCATCAGTACCATACACAAGCTGGAAAGGTGACATACCAATAGATTTCTTCAAAGTCAATCTGTCAGCCCAAAGTGCATGAACTAGCTTTGTGTGTCAAGACTTTTTGTTGTCCTCCAACCATTTCTTGATTATGTTCACTAAACTTTTGTGTGAGGATTCTACAAGTCCATTACCTTGAGGGAAATAGGCTATGGAATTCCCCAATGTTATCTGATACTTATGACAGAGCTCAACCATCTTCTTTGATCCAAATTCTGCTGCATTGTCAGTGATGATCTTGGTAGGACAGCCAAATCTAGAGAGAATGTTAGTCTCCATTAATTTTATAATAACTGAATCATTGGCCGGCCTACGAGGTATGGCTTCTATCCACTTATTGAAATAGCCTGTGGCAGTGAGAATCCATCTATGCTGGGCATAAGATGGGGGATGGATTTCTCCTATGAAGTCAAGTCCCCACTGTTGAAAAGGAGCTTCAACAATGATTGGATGCAGAGGTAGGGGTAGCAGTTTTCTTTTGCCTTCAAAAAGTTGACATTTATGATAGGCTATGATCATCTTGTGCACATCATGGAAAAGAGTAGGCCAATTGAAACCAGCCCTCAAAATTTTGTTGGTTGTTGTCTTCCAATACAAATGACCTCCACACTCTCCTTCATGGAACTGGCGCTTAACCTTCTCTGCATCAAACTCAGGCAAACATTTAAGCAATAAACCACTTGCATTTTTCCAATAAAGACATTAATCTATAATGAAATATTTTACAACTTTCAATTTTAAAAACCTTGCCTTTGTTATTGTCCAACCAAGAGGTGTATTCAAATTAAGAAAAACATAAATTATATCAGCATACCAAGATGAATTCATAAAATGGTTTTCAACAATGGGAGTTGAGATTTCCTCTTGATCATCCAAAGCATCAATCATATTAATATCAAGAACTTCAAAATTTGATTCAGCCATTAATCTGGCTAGACCCTGGCCTTTGATGAGTTTAGTGGGTTTTATCTCTAAATCATATTCAAGGATAACAACAATCCACTTACCTCTCTTACCATCTGGGTCCTTTGTTAGAATGTCTTTAACAACTTAGTTTGGGACAAAGGCAATGATGTGTGAGTGAAGAATGTATACCCTGAAGTCTTTCGATGCTTTAACCAAAGAAAAAGCTTGCTTCTCCATAATGCTATACTTCAAATGAGAATCCCTCAATGCCTTACTAAAGAATGCAATAGGCTGCTCTTGTCCTTGCGGATTTTTCTGTAAAAGGACAACAACTATGATATGTTTTGATGCAAATGAAAAAATATAAAAATATTTTGAAAAATCAAGACTTATAAGAACTGGTGTTTTGGTTAATGCTTGTTTCACCAGCTCAAAGGATTTCTTTGCTTCCAAGGTCCATTTTACCCCTTGCTCCTTCTTCAACATGTTTGTGATATTTCTAAGAAGCTCAGCCAAGTTGGGGATGAACCTTCTCAAAAAGTTAATCTTTCCAATGAAAGATTGCAACTCCTTGATGTTCTGAGGGTGAGAGATTTGCAATATGGCCTCAATCCTTTTGGGATCTATCTTAATACCCTCTTCTAAAATGATGTGCCCAATAATTTTACCTTCTTGGAGCCGAAATAGTGTTTTCCTAGGGTTTAAAGATATCCCAAAATTTCTGCATTTCTCGAAGACTGTTCTTAAATGTGCCAAGTGCTCTTCATCTATTTTTGAAAACAAAGTGATATAATTGAGATATATAATGATGAAGTAGCCCATTTCTTCCGATAATGCTATGTCCATGACTCTCTGAAAAGTTTCTCCAGCATTCATTAGACCAAAAGGCATTTTCACATACATGAAAGTGCCCCATGGTGTAGTAAAGGATGTCTTTAATTGATCAGCAGGGTGAACTAAGATCTGATTGTACCCTGAATAGCCATCTAGCAAAGAAATTATTCTAGACCCTACCACCCTTTGTAAAATATGATCCATCTTAGGTAAAGGGTAGTTGTCTTTTAATGAAGCTTTGTTTAAGTCTCTAAAGTCTATACAAAGCTTGATCTCTCCAGTTTTCTTCCTAACTGACACTAGATTAGACACCCACTCAGAATATCTAATAGGGACAATAATACCGGCATCGTACATTTTCATGACCTCCTTCTCCACCAGAGACAGCTGAATAGGGTTTATTTTGTGCAGTTTCTATTTGAATGGTTTTTTGTTTTCTTTGAGGGGAATTTTGTGTTGTATTATTTCAGTGTCATAGGATTTCATATCTTCGTAACTCCATGAAAAAACATCAGAAAATTCTTTAAACAACTCTATGTATTTGAGTTTAATGTGAGCTAGAAAAGTTTTAGACAGTTTAATCATTTTCGGTTTAATTTCACTGCCTATATTGCACTCTTCCACTTCAGTCTCTACAGGTTCTAGTTTTGGCTTCTTAGCCAGATCGTTAAAATCGAACAACTCTTCTAAAGGGGCCAAACCCTTAGGCAAACTTTCATCTTTAGAGTGCAGAGTTTCTAACTCTGCATTCAATTCTATTTTTTTTATAAGTTTTCTTGTCAGAAAATTAATATTGACAAGCTCAGGAGACGACTCTTCTTTACCAAGAAGATTTTCTTCACTGCAGTCTATTTCACAATCTGAGTCTGAAATGTGTAGTTCGAATTCATTTCTGAATTGCATGAAGTCTTCTATTTGTTTGTCTTCGTTAAAAACCTACCAATACTTTTCATTATCAGGCACGACTGGTCTAAATTTTATCTGAGTTGTGCAGTCTTTGGTTTCATATGGTGTTAAGCATGTTCTAGCTGCAAAGGCTAAATTGTGGGTGGAAATATTTCTGTTTCTTGGGAAAAAAATCAGTTTGGACCCCTCAAATGTTTTTAAAAGGTCCATGACATTGTTTTGGTAGGCCCTAAGTCTGGGATGATTTGCGTTATACTCCCCATTGACTTGCCTAATGACTAACTCTGAATCCCGATATACATTGATTCTTTTGGCTCCTAACTTTTTCAATAGATGTAAGCCTAAAATAAGGGATTCATATTCCTCTATGTTTTTAGAACACTAAAAGTTTAATTTGCAATAAATGCAGTTGGTGTGGTTGTTTTCTGTGTTGGAAATCTAGACACCTGCACCAACATTGTTTCTGGTGCAGGATCTGTCAAAAAACATACTCCACAAAGGACTATTTTTGGTTTCATCTTGGTTATTGTCCTCTTCAACTAAAGTACTTCCTGATTGTCGGGGAATATCAGCATTTAGTTGTAATTGTTTTGATTCCCCAAGATTTTTGTTTATTTGAGGGATGCTTTCTTGACTGTCAAGGTTTAAGAGCAATGGAAACATGAATTGTAGATCAAGACCGTTGTTTTGTTTGCTAGAGTTTACAGGTTCAGCAAACTGTTCTGATACTGCTACATTATCTTCTTCTTCCTTTCTATATGTCATTAAATCAGACAGGGTCACTTTTTCACTAAATGTTTCATCATTGAACATAATAGAAGAATCAAGGCTTGTATTTATAGAATAAAGGGGAGAGTTATGTGGTCTGTCTTGGCTTGTAACTATGTATTTCATATGAGACTCTCTGTAAAGTCTTCTGGTCTGATTGAAAATAGGGATAGTCACATAGGTCATGTCCATTTGCATAGTCCCTTGTAACTTAGCCCCCCAAGATCTAGATAATAACATTCCATACTTTGGGGGCACATCAGCCACAACAATATCCATTACTAAGCATTTGGTTGGAATCTGTGCTAAGTTAACACAGAGGTCTTTAATTAATCCTAAACATTTTACTCAGCTTGAGTCGAAGGAGTAAAGATCTTTGTAAGGTCTGGTGATTTCTAGACCCGGGATCTCCATTACAGCTTTTGGCATTAAATTATGAGAAGCTCCTGAGTCATGCATAGCGTTATGCAAAAAATTTTCATGAAAATTTAAACTCACATAAAAGGGAGGAACAGGTCCCTCTTGATCTCTACCTTCAATCTTAGGGCCAAAAATCAACTCTGGTTGATCATCGTTAAGATTGACAGTGTCCTCATTTTATTCTATATTTAAAGCCTTCAAAATTTGGGTCCTATATACATTGTGGGCAGCTAACTCAGTCAAGGGAATAGAGATTTTGATCTTTGAAACTTCCTGCTCCAGGCTGAAAGGAATTTTACTCTTTAAAGTACCTGTTTCAGCCTTATTAGCTGTCACTTCACTCTATCAGCAATATCAGCTTTCTGATTTGTCCTAATTACATTTGACAAAAGGGTTTTAATATGAATACTAGTTGAGATGTTAGTACTATTAATGTCTGCACTCTGTTTTTCATTGTTTCGAGTGCCTTTCTCTTTACCATTATCAGAATTTACAACCACTGCTTTGTCCCTTTGTTTGACAACTTTAGGCTTGATTATAGTGATTTTTTCTGAAGATTTGTCAGAGGTTTTGGCATTGGGAGTTTGTTGACTAGTTTTGCTTCTAAGGTCATCTTCTCTTTGAGATTCTATGATGAAATTTTCCATGTCTTGATAATAAATTTCATCATCATCTCTTTTCTCATCATAAGGTGTGTATAAACCTTTTTTTTTATCATAATGAATCTCAAAGTCATCATTATCTACCCCCAACATGTTGATGTCATCTTCCTCTGTTATCTCATCTGTTTCCTCAAGCTCACTTACATAGTTTTGATGAAAGCGAGGAGTGATCTTTTGATCGTCTTCCCTAGGTTTGTTTGGAGGTTGGTTCCTTCTAAAATTTTGATTCTGGTTCTGATTTCTGTTTTGAGGAGCAGTTTGGTTTTGACTGGCTTGTGCTCTCTCAAGGATGCTCATTTTCTTCATCATTTCCTCCATCATTGTCTCCATCTTTGATTAGGAAGTAGCAGGTGTGTTTTCCTCTCTAAAGGGCACTCTCTTCTCATTTTTCATTCTTTCTCTCTTCTCTATCAAATTTACTTCCACTGCAAGAGCTCCTTTTTGCATCTCTTCAAGAGTTGTAGAATCTCTCTCTCTCAGTTGATAGGCCATTTCAAGGTCAAAACATTCAGGAAACTTGTTTAAAGCTGAGCCTTGTGGAGGTTTTAGATCTGGGGAAAGGGCATTATACACAATGTTAAATCTAGTGCAATAAGCTTGCACACTTTCCCCAGTGTTTCTATGGAGGTTTTTGTAATCAGAAAGGACTTGGAGATGCTTCTTCTTTACTTCCCATTTGTTCAATAATGTCTGATGGAAGGCTTGGAGATCATGGATACTATGGGGGGTTAAACCTTTAAACCATTTTCTTACTTCTCCCCCCAGACTTTGAGAAAATATTCTAAGCTTGACAAAATCATCATCAATTTAATTTCTATCAAAGTAGACATTCATCTTATCCACATGTTGTGATGTAGTTGTAGCATTACTAGCATCATATAATGGAATTTTGGACTGATAGTCTTGTGGGAGATTGACTAGTGGTACAGGAAGGACTAAGGGAACATACCATGCTACCATGATATGTGGTGGGGGTGGATTAACAAAAGGGAAAGTGGGCTAAAGTGGGGTGGTTTGAACAGTGGATGTAGGGTGAGCAGAAGTGGATGGACCAGGAGTAGATTGTTGAGATGACCTTGGATGAAAGACACCTAAGTTGTGAAGGAAAAGTAAATCAGGAGGTGTTGTTTCTCTGTGTTGGGGTTCCCATGTTTTGGCCAGATTGGCAAGACCAAAAGATGAGACAACATCAGAACCAATTTTAGGCCCTAGGATCTAGCCCTCCTGGACTCGAAGAGGGATATCTCCAAATAGAGCTAAGCATGATATGTATTTGAAGCTAAAAATGAGATGTTAGGCTAGCTATGAAGCACAAAGGGGGTTTTAAAATGATTTGGTTGAAGGGTTGCTGGGTTGGTTAGGAGATCATAGGCTGAGAAAGTAATGGGAGAAAGGGAACAAAACAGCAGGAGGCTTCAACAAAGAGGATAGGCCAAGATAGTGCCATCCATTGGGCTATGGAGTCATGAAAGGAAATTACTTGCATCCACTAGCCAAGGCATTCAAAGGGAAAGTCATCTACACTAAAGGATCTTTTAGGCAGATGGTGGAATGGAACATTAAGGAGAGAAAGTCGAAGAAGGAAAGACAACCAATTTTCTGTCTATAGATCAGGTCAGAGATCATTTAACTCCAGACCTGCTTGGACATACTCAAAGGTAGCTCTCAAAGGTGGACAAAGGGGCAGCTTATAGATCGGACCAGAGGTAATTTAGCTGCAGGTCTGCTTTAGCAACTCCAAGGGAAAACAGAGATAAGATTACAAAGAAACATCTAAGAACAGCTTCATTCAATTCATACATTAGAGAGAAGGCAATAACATCCACTACACTGGTTAAATTAACTGAGAACCATTCTTAGATAACACATTTAGCAGAAAACATTAAGGGCTGGGAGAGCAGCAACATAAGGCACCTAAAAAGGGTGAATCTTATGCCAAACTTCTGATGCGAGCCTGAAGAACATGAAACAATGTGAAAATGCAATAAACGAAGTAAGAAGAACATCACCAATAGTAATAGACCAGGATCATGTGAAATGTGCTTTGATTAATTGATGCAAAACCAGTCATGTACAATAAGCTCAATGGCTAATACAGTCCAGACTTCTCCTCCCAGCCTATTACATACAAGCTACTCTGCAACTCCCTCCCAAGACTGTTCTAACAGTCAAACTGAATCCCTCTAACAGCAACGGCAGTAGCCAAAAACAACTGAACAACAACCTTTACAATATGTTCTTGGGAGTTCTTATAGGAGAAGAGGAAGAAACAAAAGTAGGTGAACAATTGAATGAGTCTCATTAAGATAGTAAGGCAGAAGTGTTCACGCCCATACCACTTAATGGAAAAATGCAGCACTGTAAGTACTCTGTAGACTATTTTGGAGATCTATGTCAGGTCGATTGACCTCTGATGTTCTCTTAGAGTCCTTCTGGTGTTTGGAACTCTGCTCTGCCATTCTGGAATTAATGACATGGATGGAAACACTGCAAGTCCCTCCATGCTTCTTTAATGCTACCTGAAAGTCTCTTGAGAAGTCCTGTCAGTGCAATTAACTACTTCAAGGCTCGAGGAGGCATGGAGAATACTGTCAGAAGGTGTACCTCTGGGGGGAACGTCCTGCTGTTAGGTCGCACAGTTATGGCATTGCTGGCGCGCTCACTAGTCTTCAAACAGCACCTTAATCCTTTGAATTTGGGATCAAATTGTTAATCTTCAATTACAGGCGTAAATCCTCTTTGAGTCTCTGCCACTGGTTCACTGGCAAGTGCTGAATAGACCTCTCTGTGTTATCTGCGTAATGAGACAAACCGTTTAAAACCCGAGCAGTGGTGGTGGAGGAAATGCGGCGGATGCGGAGAAATGGTGGTGGAACAGTTGAGAAAAAATGAAAATGGCGGAAGAAATGGTTAATAGTGAAAAACCCGGTAACGAACTTTGGGCGAATTACAAAGGAAATAGCCAACAAACAAGGGGCAGAGCCTTGGATGTGGGACCCAGCGGAGGCGGAGGGCGAATAGACCAGAACCGTCGGATCATCCGACCTATAGACGATAAGGATGAAATCAGGCCAACCGCAATCGGAGATTGGAGCGGGGAGCAATCGCAACTCACATCACAAAATTTCCGACTGCGATTGGGATCGGAGACGCGATTGAGCGATGACCGTCGATCTGGGGGAGGAATGAATGGTGGGGATGTAATCGGAGGGGCAGTGTGATTAGGGGGATCGGGAGAGGACTTGCGATCGGGAGTTGCGATGACCGTCCGATTTGCGGGAGGATGGACGGCTAGGATTAAGTCGGGAGATCACAATCGGAGCAAAGAGAAGAAGGCATGCGATTGAGTTATGCGATTGTGATGGAGCGATTGGTGCAGGGCCGTTGGATCGGCGGGACATATCAACGGTCAAGAATAGATCGGAGGGAGAGTAGGATTGGAGGATCGGAGGTATGGGCTGCGATTGATTGGAGGGCACACTTGAAGCATTGCGACTGCGATCGGGCGGGGGGCTGCGATTAGCGCTCCACCGTCAGATCTCCACGGAAGATCAACGGTGCGGAACGCATCGCCAGACTTATCGTTATAAATAAATCGCATCGGAGTTTCGACTATTACAAAGGATTTGTGCACCCACCCGACTTCTGATTGCGATTAGCGCTTGGGACTTAAGCGCTTGGTCCCAGCGCCGGGGCATGTGTGGGGAAGTGGTTTGAAAGGGGCTAGCGGGAGGGGGCTTACGCTTATATTAAGGTCGGAAGGTGGGTTTTGGCCCATTTAAATGGAATTTGAAGGCCAAGGAAGGGAACGATAGAGGAGTAAGGGAGGAAAATGGCCAACAAAGGTTAGGGGAGGGATTTAAAGGGGATTTTGGAGAGATTTAGGAGGTAAGAAAGGAAATATAAAAGGAGAGGTAGTAGGAGCTAAGTGTGGGGAAATGAGAGGGAAAAAGATGCCTTTGGGCATTTCTCCGTAACAGAGAGGCTTTATGGTGGAAATCAGCAGAGGGGATTTCATCAAAGGATAAAAGACACATGGAGGCTTCAAGGAGACTATTTTTTCAGAGGAAATGCATTCCTTGAAGGCTCAACAATGATTTAGCCCCCTATTTGCTTGTCAAAAATTTCATAGGGGGGCTAATAGTGGCTCCACATGGGGATGGCTTCTTCTTGAACGAGTCAAGAATTCAGAAATTGATCTCTTGGTGTAGGCCAGGTGCCTGCTGCTTGAACCATCCATTTCTTTCTTTGATCAGCTGCCACAAGCTATGAAGACAACAAATCAGCAGTACAATTCTTCCAAACAACTACCTACCCAGACTATAGTCCTAACATTTTTTCTTCTGGGTGCACTTGGACTTGCAGACCCTTTTACATCATTAATTTTTACAAACAGGAAAAATAAATCTATTCTAATTCTACCCTTATTACTCCATGAGACCATATTAGACTGTTGGTCTCACATGTTTCTCTACCTACACTACTACCTGCTGGGATTAAACTGTCCAACAGGGTTCTTCTCTACATTCTAAGACGGAAATTGAAACAACTAACTACCTGCTCATAGGCTAAGCTTTATTGAGCTTTTTCTACCTACCCTACTCTACTGACATATTTACAAGTCTAGCTTACAAACATTGTCTTCCAATGTAACCAGTCCATCAAGTGATCCCATGGCTGGTCCTTCTGGCTCAACTCCTTGAGCATGCTGGATAGGCAGGGCAGCTCCCACTCTTTCTGTTCAATAACAGTAGCTTTGAAAAAATTTCTTTCTATCTGTAACATGCTGCTCAGGGAGACCTTTGATCCTTCTCCAAATGTATGCAGGAAATGTGCATAAGGATCATGGAAAGATACCTGGCTATGAATATTTGGCAGGATGGCTTCGACCAGGATCTCTTCTTTTTCCATTGGATCAAGAAGAAGACTCTCTTGAGAGAGAGAATCTCCCTCATCTTCTAAACTGGAGGACTCATCATATATTGCAGCTGAGTCCTCCTGGAGCTCTGACATGTCTTGTGCTGCTGGACCGAGCTCTGTGAAAATATCTGCGCATTCGTGAGTAGGGATATCTTCTGTTACCTCCTATTTTTCAAGGGAAAGCTCTTTGCTTTCATCCTGCTCACAAATCTCTTCTTTTCTTAACTCCTCGTCTTCTGAAAAAGAAAACTACTGGTTACCAGTCTCACTGATGACCTGTGGTAAAGCAGAATGAAGATTCAAAGAATTTTCATCTGCTATTATACTATCACAGCTCTCCCCATCAGTATCATAGATAGGCTGACAGCTGGTTTCATTACTTCTTCAGAGTTGTTGGTCCCAATCTTCCTTCCATGAATGTAAGGAGGATGGCCCTGCAAGCTCAGCTTCTCTTTGAAATCAATCATCATCATACAGATCATAAAAATGAAAATCATCACTGTAAGTAATGTCACCCTTCAAAATTATCGGATTCTCAGTAGGTCTTTCTTCATTCTGATCTACAGAGGAGTCTTCTGAATCTGAATCATCAAACCCATAAGATGAGTGAGCAAGAGTGTGTGTTTTATAGAATATTTATGGGGTGGACTGCTGGTTTAATATCTGATCAATCTCTTCTTCCGTCAGAAGAGGGGTTTCCCTTTCATCATGGATAGAAGAACAACAGTCCTCTTCCTCTTGTATTAGCTGATTTGGAGGTTGGATATTTCCTTGAGCCTCTTCTCCCTCATCAGATTCTGCCTCTTCTGCGTGGTCCCTTGTTTCCTCGAGGTAGCGTTCCCTATTAGCTTCTACTATTAGGTCCTGATCTTCTCTAGTCAGCGTAACACAAGACGCGGGTAAGCAATCAGACAGTTCGTGATCACTTTCCTCTTCATCTTCTACATATTCTTGAGTATCATACATGTCCTGCTCATCTTCTTGGTCTTGAGTTTGTTCTTTCTCTGGAAGATGCATAGGCTGCTCGAAATAGTCATCATCTGTATTCATATTAGCCATGTGCATCTTCAGCATTTCACCAAACATTTCTGTTAATTCAATTAACTGATCGCACAAAGCATCATACTTTGCGTCCCGGTCCATGTTTGGATTCATGCTTATACAAAGAAGGCTACTGCTTCTTCTCAACCAGTTCAGTGTCCTTCACCAGTGGAGTCATTTGGTCTTTGTATCATAGGGAGTATGGAGTCGCTAGGTGGATGAATTTGAATGTTTGAAGCAGGCTGCTGTCCACCATCAGCAATGTGGATGCCAATCTAACTAGAGATCTTGGGTCTTTTGAGTGCCTAAGAATTTTTAAGGTGAAATGCACTCAAGTCCCCAGCGGAGTCACCATTATGTTGGGGTTCCCATGTTTTGGCCAGATTGGCAAGACCAAAAGATGAGACAACATTAGAACCACTTTTAGGCCCTAGGATCTAGCCCTCCTAGACCCGGAGAGGGATCTCTCCAAATAGAGCTAAGAATGATATATCTTTGAAGCTCAAAATGAGATGTTAGGCTAGTTATGAAGCACAAAGGGGGCTTTAAAATGATTTGGTTGAAGGGTTGCTGGGTTGGTTAGGAGATCATAGGCTGAGAAAGTAATGGGAGAAAGGGAACAAAATAGCAGGAGGCTTCAGCAAAGAGGATAGGCCAAGATAGTGCCATCGATTGGGTTATGGAGTCATGAAAGGAAATTACTTGCATCCACTAGCCAAGGAATTCAAAGGGCAAGTCATCTACACTAAAGGATATTTTAGGCAGATGGTGGAATGGAAAATTAAGGAGAGAAAGTGGAAGAAGAAAAGACAACCAATTTTCTGTCTATAGATCAGGTCAGAGGTCATTTAACTCCAGACCTGCTTGGACATACTCAAAGGAAGCTCTCAAAGGTGGACAAAGGGGCAGCTTATAGATCGGACCAGACGTCATTTAACTCCAGGTCTGCTTTAGAAACTCCAAGGGAAAACAGAGACAAGATTACAAAGAAACATCTAAGAACAGCTTCATTCAATTCATACATCAGAGAGCAGGCAATAACATCCACTACACTGGTTAAATTAACTAAGAACCATTCTTAGATAACACATTGAGTAGAAAACATTAAGGGCTGGGAGAGAAGAAACATAAGGCACCTAACAAGGGTGAATCTTATGCCAAAATTCCGATGCGAGCCTAAAGAACATGAAACAATGTGAAAATGCAATAAACGAAGTAAGAAGAACATCACCAATAGTAATAGACCAGGATCCTGTGAAATGTGCTTTGATTAACTGATGCAAAACCAGTCATGTACAATAAGCTCTGTTGTACATATCTTCCTCTGCCTGTGACTTTTGCTCCGCTGCCTCATTCAACTCCGTTCTCCACCTCTGCTGTGGCCTAAAATCTCATGACCCTTCTTGATATTGCTATCTCCGCCCGAATATCTGCTTTACAGTAGTTAAAAAAGAAAACCCCAAATTTAAACAATCGGGCCGATTCCTTAAGAGTCCGACTTCCTCCCACTACGACTTCCATAAGACCTAAGTCTGAAAACCATAAGTCATAACAAGAAGGGGCTTATTATCCTAATGATCAGGTGCAATGCTGGCCGTCCGATCTGACTTACATCAACGGTGCGGCAATAAATTTATACGGAGGGGCTGCTCGCAACAGACCTTTATGAACCGCCGATTTATTACCCTCCGATACAGATGTAGCCGTTGATCTTGCTCTGAGATCAAACGGTCCTGGGTCAATCGCGGTCCTACCCTCAATCGCGATCGAAGCTTCCAAGATGTGCCACCCTTGTCTCCCCGCTCCACCTTCCGATCACGATTTCCGATTTGGGTCCCACCACCTATGGTCGTGTCATCATTATTCACAAATGTATGCCGTGTCCTTCCTCCACCATTCATATGTTCCGGTGACGTGTCATAGTTTATGAACCTCTGCCCCATTCATTCATGGTCGCTCCATTTTTTTCTACCCTGTCACCCTCCATTTCTCCATTATATTCGTGCGTCTCCTGTCACCCTGCATCATCTCAACGTCCTACCTAGTCTGTATTACCGTCTCCAGGGCCACTGTCATATCCACATCCCCAGTCACCGAGTCATTTTTCTCTAATGTTTTGTGGGTTTTGCAGGTTTTAAGACAGTATAGTTGGCGCTTTAACTCACCGCCTCCATTGCAAAAATCTGGAACATACTAAAGGACATATCCTACCGGCGAAATTAAGGAAAGTAGCCGAGGGTAGGTGGGAGAGGTGACCGCCATTAAAGAGGGCATAGATATGGATCCCCAGAACTCTCCAGATAAATTCTCCCGCATTAAAGATCCAGGATTTGAATCCATAGCCAAGGGCCGAGAGTACAGTACAGAAACCCAGATTATTTCAGATCTCTTACGGCAGCCGATTTTCCTCCAGCCGCGGGCAACATGTTGTATATATTTTATTATTTTGGTCTTATATGTAAAGAGATTTTTATCTCCCAGCATTTATTTCTTTAGATAGACTGTTAGGCATATTCATTTATAGTCAGTCATTCATAGAGAAGGCGCGAATGCTTTCCGCCATTTTAGTTCAAACTGAGTCATTAATTATGCCGGGTCTCCCTCCTCGTCCAGAAGTTTCTGTCTTCTCTATAAATACTAAGAAATAATATTTTTGAAGGGTTCCAGATTTCTATCAGCAAACTGTGCAGCGAGAAGACTTCTGTATACATTTTGTAATATTTCTGTATGAAGTTTCAGAGCCCGTAGGGTCTCAGTGAGGAGGGGTTATAACTGTATTGAGGATTCTGGTCTTTGATATCTCACAGTATGTAATTTCTCTCATGTGTTAATACAATATCTCTTTTCATGCTATTTGTCTTCTTGTATCATGTTCTAGAATGCGAGTGGCTCACTAGTTTGCAGTAAGGATTCATCTTAAGTGGTGCCCTTTCTGGAATTAGTCAAGCACTTTAAATAGGCCTAGAAGTGATATGTTGTTCCATGTTCACTCTTTTCATAATTTCTGCTATATTAGTGGCTTAAGGATTCGTAAATTGATGCGCCCTTTTGTCAATAATATCTTCTTATGTTTCTTCACTGCCCGCTCCTCTTGATATCTGATTTCTGTGATATGTTATTTGTATCGGCCCTATTTACAGTAAAGCGGTCTCTTAACTGTCTGATACTACCATGCTGAAGTTTTACCTGCTGTCTTTACTTTATTCCTATCAGTGTATCAGCCACTGAAAGAGAATTGGGACCAATTAAATCTATTTCAATTTCCTTGTTTAGAACAAGAGATAGTAAGTGAGTCCCTTGGACTGACAACCCAAACTATAAATGACTCCTTGCTATATTAAGATGTCCTAGGCACTGGTCTATGGCAACTCTAGGCTGTCTCTAGGAGGGTGACAAAATCATCCACAACATCTTTCTGGCGCCGTTGCCGGGGACCGAATTCAAGAATATCTGTTTCCCTGGGTTCGACATCTCATATTCACTCTCTAATCAGGTGAGCACAGAGAGGTGAAGAGTTGCAGATTTCTCACCTTGGCGACTCCACTGGTCTTTATTTGATAAATTTTATTGGAAGTCCTGGCTTCCCGGAAGCCCCATTTGAGGTCGGATACTTCCCAGCCAAAAACACCCGTGTACGACCCGGAAAAGATCATTCATAAAAGAGCTTGGAAAGAGAAGAAGTCATTTCGTTCCGAAAATCCTGAATATTCCGTTGAAGATCATCCGCCCTCTTCTTCTCAAGAAGTTAGAACAGAAAAACCCGAGTTTTACTCAGAAACTCCACGTAGAGGAATTACCTGGATTGAAGGAGAATCTCATCCTGCTTTCGAGGCTGAAGAAATTAAAGAGGTCACAGAAGTAGCTGCTGTTAACCGTGAGTTATTCCCATCTACACCTCAGGCTTCTGTGCAATATATTCCCATTGTTATTCATACTCCATTTCCTCCTACTCCTCTCCCTTCATCTGTATCTCAAATTGTTGTGCAACCCCCGCCTCCCCCAATGGCCAATGTTCCTGCTTTTCTATTAAATAAATATGCTCCTTTGGCCTTGCCCCAAGCGCTAAACGATATGCCACAAGACTATTTGAAGATTCTGCCGAGATTTAATGGTGAGAATGAAGTTGATGCTCAGAAGCACCTCGAGACCTTCTGCTCTTTTGCAGAGAACTTAAATGTTGAACATCTGGATGTGGTCCTGAGGTTATTTGTGCAATCCCTGGAAGGTGAAGCCAGAAAATGGTTCAAGACATTGGCAAACCATTCAATCACCACCTGGGACCAGATGGAGAATGCTTTTCTCAGGAAGTGGGGAGAAAAGAAAGACCAAGGGCAGTGCCTCGTTGAATTCAACACGCTAAAGAAGAAACACAATGAGGGAGTGGCAGAATTTATCAAAAGGTTTAATAAATTATATCTGAACCTTCCTGCCGATATGAAACCTCAACAAGCTGCTGCCAAAGTTGTTTTCATTGCAGCTTTTGATTCTGATTTCGGTTTTTCTCTGCGGGAAAGAATGCCTGTCACCCTGGATGATGCTCAGACAGATGCTCTAGAGTTGGAGGCAAATTTTGCTGCCACTGGGAAGTTAAAAGGAAAAATTGAACAGGAAACTAGAAGAAAAGGCAAAGAAGAGGTTTCTACCTCTAATCAAGAAAAGGATTCAGATAAAATGGATGAGATAAGCAAGATGATAAAGAAGATGGTCAAGCTAGAACTGGAAGCTAAGAATGCAGCTCCCAAGAACTATTATAATGCTCCAAACAGAGGATATAATCCTCAGTACAGAAAGCCTCCATTACATATATTACCAAGAGAAACAAAGGAACAACAAGATCAGGTACCTCATCCCTTGTACCTGGAAGGACCAGCAGATGACTCCGCTGGAGATGCAGCTTATGGATTAGAAGATTCAAATCTGGATTTTTCAAATAATGATGATATGGAGTGTCCCCTGCAAGAAGAAGACGAAGAAGCAGAGATTGACCATTACTTCAAGCAATTTGCTGATTTCATGGAAGCCCAGTTCAATGTCAAATATGATCTCAGATCCTCAAGGAAGAGGACCAGAACTCAGGAGCAAGAAGAAGAAGAACCACCTCAGAGAGAAGCACCTACCCAGAAGGAATCAACAACAAAGAGATGCGCAAAAAAAGGTAAGAATCTTCTGAATACTCCCTTGCAGTCTAATGATCAGATTCCCTCTTCTTCCAAAACGGTCAGTCCTCCTAATACTGAGCCAGTGTCAAAAGAAGTCAAGTGTTCAGTCGAGAATAAGGAGTCTAACGAAGTAGTGATAGAAAAGCCCACATCCGCTTTCAATTTGCAAAAAGAACTTGAGAAGATTAAAATTCCTGTCCCTCTGACTGAGTTATTAAAACAGCCTGCATATCAGTCTCAAGTTACTTCCTTCATTCTTCCTCCTGAGCTACCAATTGCACCTGATAGTTTAAATCTCCAAGAGGAAAGACCCATGGTAGTCTTTGGTCCACATGTCGAGGAGATAGACCCTTCTACTCCTCCTTTTTATGTATCCCTAGTCATTCATGACCTGCTGTTACATAACTGCATGTTAGATTCTGGGGCTTCCCATAATCTTATGCCTTTGTCTGTCATGGAGCAACTAGGGCTGCAAATTACAAGACCATATAAAGATTTATATTCATTTGATTCAAAAAGGGTTAAGTGCTTGGGAATGATTAAAGATTTAGTGGTCAATTTGGCCCAAATCCCAGCAAAAAGTGTGGTCATGGACATTGTGGTTGCCGATATCCCAGCTCGCTTTGGCATGCTGCTGTCAAGGTCCTGGGGTACCAAGATTGGAGGATCAATCAAATTGGATTTGACATATGCTACCGTCCCAGTCTTTGGAGGTCAAGAAAGGAGGTTATACAGGGAGACTAGATTTGTCAAGATGGTAACTAAGGCTGACTGCTCAGATAATTCCCCAATTTATAACAAAGAGGGAGACTTTTCATGTTTTATGCTAGAAGAAAATCAAAGTTACGCTCACGAACCCCTTTTTGGTCAGATTCGGGCTGAGCAGCCTGAAGATGAGCAGGAATCAGGACTTTGGACTTTGCATTTTGATGGAGCTAATTCAAGAGAAGCCAATGGAGCTGGGGTCTTGTTGATTTCCCCTATAGGAAGATGGGTGCCGCTCTCTTTTAAACTGGAGTATGAAGCTACAAACAATGTAGCTGAATATGAAGCACTATTATTGGGACTCCAGACAGCCAAAGATATGGGCATCCAGTGTTTAAAAGTGTTTGGAGACTCTGAGCTGGTGGTAAGGCAGATCAAAAATGAATGTCAGACTAAGCATCCACGGATCAGAGCATATAGAAATGAAGTATGGGACATGATAGAAAATTTCTTCTCAGCGTTTAACATACAGTTCATGCCCTGGGAGCAAAACAGAATAGCAGATTCTCTCGCTGTAGCTGCCAGTACCTTTCGTCCTCCTCAGAATCCGGTTTTAAGATATGAAGTGGAGGTACAGTACAGACCATCCATTCCAGATAATATAAATCATTGACAAGTATTCGAAGATGATGAACAAATGAAAAGATTTATGGAGACTGTGGGAGAATTCTCCAACATGGAGATTGATGGTGATGAAGAGGAAGAAGTTGAAAATGTTGCTGAGAACCAATGGGAAGAAAGAATAGCAGGTAATAAGGTGATGCAACTGAAAGGCAATGTGATACCCAGAGGATTGGTGCCTCTAGAAAGGTTATTTAATAAAGACGATGTTCCAGTGCAGCCAAATAAAGTAGTAGAAGAAGATCAGGTGGGAGATTTGAATCTGGGTACTTCCTCTGACCCCAAAATTGTTAAAATATCCAAAAAGGTCTCAGAAGAGTACAAAGAAAAGTATTTAAAGTTATTTCAATCCTATAAAGATGTTTTTGCTTGGTCCTATGAGGACCTTAAAACTTTTGATGTAAATATTATACAGCATAAGATTCCACTGAGGGAAGATGCAAAGCCATACAAGCAGAAGCTCAGACAAATAAATCCCTTGCTGCTTCCCTCAATTGAAAAAGAAATTAAGAAGTTATTGAAGGCCAAGATAATTGTACCATTAAGATACTCAGAATGGATAGCAAACCTTGTTCCTGTCCGAAAGAAGAATGGAGAAATAAGGCTGTGCGTAGACTTCAGGAATTTGAACAGAGCATCTCTCAAAGATAATTACCCACTGCCCAAGATGGATCATATCCTGCAGAAAGTAGTCAGTGCATCCAGAATGTCAATGATGGATGGATTTTCGAGCTACAATCAGGTGGCTGTATTTCTAGAAGACCAGAAGAAAACTGCATTTACTACGCCATGGGGAACCTTTATGTATGCAAGGATGCCATTCGGATTAATCAATGCAGGAGCTACTTTTCAGAGGGCAATGGACATAGCCTTCATCGGAGAACAGGACAAGTTCTTGGTGGTGTATCTTGATTATATCACAGTGTTCTCAAAGAATGATGATGAGCATATTGAACATTTAAGAAGAACTTTTGAAAAATGCAGAAGGTATGGCCTTTCTCTTAACCCCCAAAAATATTTGTTTGCATTATATGAAGGAAAACTCTTAGGGCATATCGTGACTAAAGATGGTGTGAAAACCGATCCTAAGAGAGTTGAAGTGATAAATAGCATTCCTTTTCCAAGAAATAAGAAAGAAGTACAGGGGTTTTTAGGTCGGATTAATTTTTTGAGAAGGTTCATTCCTAACTACGCCGAGATAGTTAGGCACATAACCAATATGTTGAAGAAAGAAAATGAAGTAAAATGGTCCCAGGAGTCTAGAGATGCATTCACAAGGATAAAACGGGCATTCGCTGAAGCTCCTGTGCTAGCAGGGCTGGATTACAAAAAACCATTTATGATTTTCTCATTTGCTTCACCTCATACCATCGCTGGAGTATTATTGCAGAAAAATGAAGAGGGATATGAACAACCCATAGCTTTCTTTAGTCAAGTGCTTTATGATGCTGAGTTGAAATATAATATACTGGAGAAGCATGCATATGCCCTAGTAAAGTCCCTTAAAGCTTTCAGAGTCTATATTTTGCAGTCTCACATCACAGCCTATGTCCCCACAGCAGCAGTCAAAGACATTCTAGTTCAAGGAGACAGCGAAGGTAGAAGGGGAAGATGGATTGCCAAAATTCAAGAGTATGATTTGGATATAAGGCCTACTAAGTTGGTGAAAGGACAGGGACTCGCCAAGATGTTATCTGAATCAAATCATCAAGCCTTGGGCATTAATCTTTCTGTGATAGCAAATGAAAAATTAGAAAAAGAAGAAGAGCAGCATGGACTAGAGACGGCTACTCAAAAGATACATGTAAAATATCTGACTAGTCCTTGGTATAAGCAAATAGTTGAATATATGTTAACACTTAGTTGTCCTCCAGGATGCGACAAGGTGAAATACAGAGCTGTAAGGATGAAATCCCAGAAATATGCAATTGCCAATGGGCAGCGCTATTGGAGAGACCCCCTAGGCATATTACTTTTATGCCTCACAAAAAATGAAGTGCAAAATGTAATGACAGAATTTCATGAGGGGATATGTGGAGGACATTACAGCTGGAGGGCTACAACACATAAAATTTTGAGGGCTGGTTTTTACTGGCCTAAATTATATTCAGATGCTTTTGCTTGGGTCAGAGCATGTGATAAGTGCCAAAGGTTTGCAGAAAGGAAGAAATTAGCAGCATTTCCCTTGATCCCTATTCATGTAAATGAACCATTTCAGAAATGGGGGTTGGATTTTATAGGTGAGATACATCCCCCATCAAGTGGCCAACATAAATGGATATTGACAGCCATAGACTATTTCACGAAATGGGTGGAAGCCATACCCACCAGAAATGCTATTGATGCTGTAATAATGAACTTTATAGAAGATAATATCATATCCAGGTTTGGCTGTCCTGCCAGAATTGTAACTGACAATGCACAAGCTTTCAAATCTGCCAGATTTATAAATTTCTGCCAAAGATATAATATTGTATTAACTCATTCCACAGCATACTATCCACAGGGAAATGGTCTATCAGAGTCATCCAATAAAACCCTGGTGAGAGCCCTGAAGAAGACAATAGCTGAAAATCAGAAAAACTGGGACTCTAAATTAAAGTTTGCTCTATGGGAAAACATGATAACCAGCAAAAGAGCAATAGGGAAGTCACCCTATGAGCTGGTATATGGATGGGCTGCAGTGTTTCCTTTGCAATTGGCATTTCCAGTAGCACGTTTTATGCAGGAAAATCAAGAAGAACCAGATGGCATGATCCGAAGAATTAATCAGCTGGTAGAATTGGAGGAAACAAGGAACCAGGTAGATCAAAGACTGATAGAATACCAAAAAAAAATGAAGAATGTCTTTGATCAGCACGCAAAGGATAGGAATTTTCAATTCGGGGACTTGGTTCTTAGATGGGATGTTCGCAAAGCAGAAAAGGGAAAACATGCTAAATTTGATCCATTGTGGTTCGGGCCATTCAAAATAGTGAAACTGGGAAGAAACAATACTTTTTCTCTAGAAAACCTGCAGGGTGATTTGTTGGATGCACCCGTGAATGGCCAATTCCTCAAGCCTTATTTTCAATTCTGACTCAGGTCGGGAATACCAGATTGTATATACTGTATATAGTTTGTTTTATCTTTTATTTTTATAAAGGAAAAGAATGTTAATAATTTCTTGAAGTAAAAGTGCAGGGGAATTCAAAATAAGATGAAATGTTTAATGGTCTACGTGTTCTCGACATGCCCGAGGACGAGCATGTCATCCCCAGATGGAGCCGATGTTGTACATATCTTCCTCTGCCTGTGACTTTTTCTCCGCTACCTCATTCAACTCCGTTCTCCACCTCTTCCATGGCCTAAAATCTCATGACCCTGCTTGATAATGCTATCTCCACCCGAATATCTGCTTTACAGTAGTTAAAAAAGAAAACCCCAAATTTAAACAATCGGGCCGATTCCTTAAGAGTCCGACTTCCTCCCGCTACGACTTCCATAAGACCTGAGTCTGAAAACCATAAGTCATAACAAGAAGGGGCTTATTATCCTAATGATCGGGCGCAATGCTGGCCGTCCGATCTGACTTACATCAACGGCACGGCAATAAATTTATACGGAGGGGCCGCTCGCAACAGACCTTTATGAACCGCCGATTTATTACCCTCCGATACAGATGTAGCGGTTGATCTTGCTCTGAGATTGAACGGTCCTAGGTCAATTGCGGTCCTGCCCTCAATCGCGATCGGAGCTTCCAAGATGTGCCACCCTTGTCTCCCTGCTCCACCTTCCGATCCAGATTTCCGATTTGGGTCCCACCACCTATGGTCGTGTCATCATTATTCACAAATGTACGTCGTGTCCTTCCTCCACCATTCATATGTTCCGGTGACGTGTCATAGTTTATGAACCTCTACCCCATTCATTCGTGGTCGCTCCATTGTTTTCTGCCCTGTCACCCTCCATTTCTCCATTATATTCGTGCGTCTCCTGTCACCCTGCATCATCTCAACGTCCCACCTAGTCTGTATTACCGACTCCAGGGCCACTGTCATATCCACATCCCCTGTCACCGAGTCATTTTTCTCTAATGTTTTGCGGGTTTTGCAGGTTTTAAGACAGTATAGTTGGCGCTTTAACTCACCGCCTCCATTGCAAAAATCTGGAACATACTAAAGGACATATCCTACCGGCGAAATTAAGGAAAGAAGCCGAGGGTAGGTGGGAGAGGTGACCGCCATTAAAGAGGGCATAGATATGGATCCCCAGAACTCTCCAGATAAATTCTCCCGCATTAAAGATCCAGGATTCGAATCCATAGCCAAGGGCCGAGAGTACAGTACAGAAACCCAGATTATTTCAGATCTCTTACGGCAGCCGATTTTCCTCCAGCCGCGGGCAACATGTTGTATATATTTTATTATTTTGGTCTTATATGTAAAGAGATTTTTATCTCCCAGCATTTATTTCTTTAGATAGACTGTTAGGCATATTCATTTATAGTCAGTCATTCATAGAGAAGGCGCGAATGCTTTCCGCCATTTTAGTTCAAACTGAGTCATTAATTATGCCGGGTCTCCCTCCTCCTCCAGAAGTTTCTGTCTTCTCTATAAATACTAAGAAATAAGATTTTTGAAGGGTTCCAGATTTCTATCAGCAAACTGTGCAGCGAGAAGACTTCTGTATACATTTTGTAATATTTTTGTATGAAGTTTCAGAGCCCGTAGGGTCTCAGTGAGGAGGGGTTATAACTGTATTGATGATTCTGGTCTTTGATATCTCACAGTATGTAATTTCTCTCATGTGCTAATACAATATTCTCATTTCATGCATTTATCTTCTTGTATCATGTTCTAGAATGCGAGTGGCTCACTAGTTTGCAGTAAGGATTCATCTTAAGTGGTGCCCTTTCTGGAATTAGTCAAGCGCTTTAAATAGGCCTAGTCATGATATGTTGTTCCATGTTCACTACTCCCATATTTTCTGCTATATTAGTGGCTTAAGGATTCGTAAATTGGTGCGCCCTTATGCCTGCTAATATCTTCTTATTTTTCCTCACTGCACCCACTTCCTGATATTTGATTTCTGTGATATATTATTTGAATCGGCCCTCTTTACAGTAAGCGGTCTCTTAACTATCTGACGCTATCATGCTGAAGTTCTACATTATATCCCTACACTATTCTTATCCTTGTATCAGCTTCTGAGAGAGATTGGTCCCATTCAAATCTAATTTCCTTGTTTAAAACAAGAGATAGTAAGTGAGTCTTTGGATTGACAACCCAAACTATAAAGGGCTCCTTGCTATATTAAGATGTCCTAGGCACTGGTCTATAGCAACTCTAGGCTGTCTCTAGGAGGGTGACAAAATCATCCACAACAAGCTCAATGGCTAATACAGTCCATACTTCTCCTCCCAGCCTATTACACACAAGCTACTCTGCAACTCCCTCCCAAGACTGTTCTAACAGTCAAACTGAATCCCTCTAATAGCAACGGCAGTAGCCAACAACAACTGAACAACAACATTTATAATATGTTCTTGGGAGTTCTTATAGGAGAAGAGGAAGAAACAGAAGTAGGTGAACAATTGAATGAGTCTCATTAAGATAGTAAGGCGGAAGTGTTCACGCCCATACCACTTAATGGAAAAATGCAGCGCTGTAAGTACTCTATAGACTATTTTGGAGATCTCTGTCAGGTCGATTGACCTCTGATGTTCTCTTAGAGTCCTTCTGGTGTTTGGAATTCTGCTCTGCCATTCTGGAATTAATGACATGGATGGAAAAACTGCAAGTCCCTCCATGCTTCTTTAATGCTACCTCACAGTCTCTTGAGAAGTCCTGTCAGTGCAATTAACTACTTCAAGGCTCGAGGAGGCATGGAGAAGACTCTCGGAAGGTGTACCTCTGGGGGGAACGTCCTGCTGTTAGGTCGCACAGTTATGGCATTGCTGGTGCGCTCACTAGTCTTCAAACAGCGCCTTAATCCTTTGAATTTGGGATCAAATTGTTAATCTTCAATTACAAGCATAAATCCTCTTTGAGTCTCTGCCACTGGTTCACTGGCAAGTGTTGAATAGACCTCTGTGTTATCTGCATAATGAGACAAACCGTTTAAAACCCGGGCAGTGGTGGTGGAGGAAATGTGGCGGATGCGGAGAAATGGTGGCGGAACAGTTGAGAAACAATGAAAATGGTGGAAGAAATGGTTAATAGTGAAAAACCTGGCAACGAACTTTGGGCGAATTACAAAGGAAATAGCCAACAAACAAGGGGCGAAGCCTTGGATGTGGGACCCAGCAGAGGCGGAGGGCGAATAGACCAGAACCGTCGAATCATCCGACCTATGGACGATCAGGATGAAATCGGGCCAATCGCAATTGGAGATCGAAGCAGGGAGAAATCGCAATGCACATCACAAAAGTTCCGACTGCGATTGGGATCGGAGACGTGATTGAGCGATGACCGTCGATCTGGGGGAGGAATGAACGGTGGGGATGTAATCGGAGGGGCAGTGCAATCGGGGGGATCGGGAGTTGCGATGACCGTCCGATCTGTAGGAGGATGGACGGCCAGGATTAAGTCGGGAGATCACAATCGAAGCACAGAGAAGAAAGCATGCGATTGAGTTATGTGATTGCGATGGAGCAATTGGCGCAGGGCCGTTGGATCGGCGGGACAGATCAACGGTCAAGAATAGATCGGAGGGAGAGTAGGATCGGAAGATCGAAGGTATGGGCTACGATTGATTGGAGGGCACACTTGAAGCATTGCGATTGCGATCGGGCGGGGGGCTGCGATTAGCGATCCACCATCAGATCTCCGCGGAAGATCAACGGTGCGGAACGCATCGCCAGACTTATCATTATAAATAAATCGCATCAGAGTTTCGACTATTACAAAGGATTTGTGCACCCGCCCGACTTCTAATTGCGATTAGCACTTGGGACTTAAGCGCTTGGTCCCAGCGTCGGGGCATGTGCGGGGAAGTGGTTTGAAAGGGGCTAGTGGGAGGGGGCTTACGCTTATATTAAGGTCGGAAGGTGGGTTTTGGCCCATTTAAATGGAATTTGAAGGCCAAGGAAGGGAATGATAGAGGAGTAAGGGCGGAAAATGGCCAACAAAGGTTAGGGGAGGGATTTAAAGGGGATTTTTGGGAGATTTAGGAGGTAAGAAAGGAAATATAAAGGGAGAGGTAGTAGGAGCTAAGTGTGGGGAAATGAGAGGGAAAAAGAGGCCTTTGGGCATTTCTCCGTAACAGAGAGGCTTTATGGTGGAAATCAGCAGAGGGGATTTCATCAAAGTATAAAAGACACATGGAGGCTTCAAGGAGACTATGTTTTCAGAGGAAATGCATTCCTTGAAGGCTCAACAATGATTTAGCCCCCTATTTGCTTGTCAAAAATTTCATAGGGGGGCTAACACTCTGCTACCAGGATGTTCACTTGTTTCAGGAGATGAAAGTGAAGACTCAGAATATAACTGATCTAAATCATCAAGAGACCTAGTTCTAAATGGATTTACTAAGTCAACTTGTGATTGTTGTAGAGCCGAAAGATTTTCAGGGACTGAATTAGCTCTCAAGGGTGATCTGAAAATAGTTAATAATTTAATCCTAGGAGACTTCCTAAGAATAATTTCTGGGTTATCAACTATCTCAGTTGGATCAGGGTCAAGATAAGCTCTAGTGTGAATCTTTCTAGGAGCCACTATGCTGTGTTTTCCAGACCCAAATAAACAGGAAAATTTCAACCAGGTATGACAGTCTTTGAGAGGTTAACTAGTCCGTTTACACAAATTTTAATCCCGCAGTCCTCTAACTGAGTTTAAATGGTATTACAATGATAAGGGTTCTTCCCAATGGAGTCTTAAGGTCTGTTGAGGATTTTGGAGTAGCCAAGTGGAATTTTTTAGCTCCTAAGGAGGTAAAAGGTTTTACGGTCCACCACCATGTTTATTGGATACCAATCTGAAATATTTTTGGTGTTTTTCTGAGTTATTTTTCAATTTTGTGGTTCCTAAGAATGTCCTAACTCTGTTTCAAAACTTAGCTATGGTTATGAGACAAATATAGTCTATTCTTATGGCAAAGTCAGCTGATGTTTCAAGGTTAGATAAAACCTTATGAGAATCCTAGGGTCTGCCTAGTTTGTCACTGATTCAAATCAGTTTCATCATGATTAACATTTCTTGGTAGTGCTTGAAAAGGCTGCTTTTTAATTACAAGGTTTTATGAAGTTTTTAACGGAAGCTAAGGTGAAAATTCAACTTCGGCCTTCCCTAGCGGAGTCGCCAGAAATGTTAGCTCCCTATAATCAACAATATTGGCAAAAGTCCGACCGCAGGGAGATACATCGTTTCAACCACTTTGGGATTCTAGGATCTAGCCCTCCTGAATCCAGAGAGGGATCTCTCCAATAAGTGCAAAGATGGATTTGTCTTTGAAGTTTTGGGTAATGATATTAGGCTAGTTATGAAGGTCAAGGGTTTGTTTTGTTTTTTGGATGGTTGAGCATGATTACTGTTTGAGGTGGAAAGTTCTAAATGAAAATATTTTCAAAGGTAAGAAGTTGCAAGCAAATAGAACAAGCTTTGGCCAGGAAGATAGATAACTGCAGGTTTTAGTCCATTGGGCTATGGAGTCATAATAGGGTTTAATTGAAACAGCAAGAGGCAAGAGTGGTCCATGGGGCAAGTCATCTATGTCTAAGGATCTCTTTAAAGTTTGATTTATGGAATGAACTGATACAAAAATAAGGGGAATTAAACAGATGAAGAACAAAGAGCAGCCTAAGATATGGTAAGTACTTTTTAACTAGCCAGCTTTTGACATACACTTAAGAAAGACATAAAATAAAACTAGGATCTGGTAAGTACTTTTAAACTAGCCAGCCTTTGATACACTTTCAATATAAAACATATAAAAACAGAGGAAACACAAATGATAACAAAGGATGGTGTAAGATCTGGTAAGTACTTCTAAACTAGCCAACTTTCAACACATTCCAAGGGAAACATTCAGACAGCTTTTGGGGATAAAACTAGGACCAGGGCACACTATATATTCCTTAGTTCATCTCTACTTAACTAAAAATGAACATAACATTTAAGAATAATATTCAGCTAAGACAACAGGGTGAGGGAACGCTAGCATTCCTATTCTTAAACTTAATTAAATCATTCCTAAATAACACAGATTGGAAGAAAACATTCAGATAAAGATTTTCAGTCAGAGAAGGGTACTAGTATACAGAAGGTCCTAACTTCATGCATGTTGTTCTTTATAAGAGAACATGAACACAGTGAAAATAGAAAAAAATAACAAGTTACAATGAGAAAAACATCACCGTCAAGATAGACCAGGATCCCATAAATCAGCTTGTATTGATGCTCCAAACCAGTTATAGCTTTAAGTTCAATGCTTTATTTTAGCAATCATCTACTCATCTCAACCTAACTTATCTATCACAAGAAGAGCTCTAAGGGCCAGTGAACACTATTTACAAGTAGAAGTCTCAAGCTCAATTACATTTCAATGTTTAGTAGCTAAATCAACCAACGCCTCTCTCATCTTCTCCAGTAGTATTTATAGAAGAATGAGGAGGTGAGATCTGATAAAATATTTCTAAAGAAAATTAATACAGAATTAATGGTTCCTCGACCTTTGGAAGGCTTGATGAAGAAAATTATGTAGGTGTCCTCTGTATTAAATGATTTACATAAAGATTTAAGCTCGGTGGGAGCTCTTCTTGACCTTTGAGGCTCTGTGTGATGTCAAAGTAACTCTGCTGATATTTTGTCATTAAGTTTGTTTGCAGAATTTACTCTCTGGCTGCATTGTGAGCCATATATCTGGTCTTGATCAATAAACTCACCCTCTGATTGAATTCTTCAAGGCACAGGTGTCTTTGTGGTAGGTAGGAGGAATAAATTTTCCTCAGATGTGGTGGTGGAGGCTTTCTGTCTGATGATCCTTTATGATTTTTCTTTTAACTATGTTTTAATTGGGGATTACGCTTTTGATAAACCATCTTAGAAGTAATCCCCACAGATCTGTCTTCAATCTTCTGTCTTGGTATATTTTTGTCTTTCGACACTGATACTCTTTGATTTGTGCCCGATTCATTGTTTTTGTTGGTCTGCAGGGATGGGCAGGGGTCGTGTGGCATCAATGCCTCATGAATCATTGATGAAATGTGGAATTGAACCCTTCGAATGATTCCCCTTTGATGAATCGAAGGCGGGAGGATCATCACCCTTTGCCTTTTAATTTTCTTTAGTCATAACAGAAAAAGCCACTAGAACCCTACAAAATACGAACAATGTTATAAAATCCTACATGTATAGGTTTACTGCTTCAGAAGGCGGTTGAGATTTATTAGAGGGATTTAAAAGGAAAAGGGGGAGGAAATAAATCAGAGTTGTCGATCGCACAGAGATCGACGGTCGGAATCGGAGGCGGAAAGTCATAGCAAACGAGTTATTTTTTGTAAAAATGGAGAAATGAGTTAAAACCTTTGTTTTGGAAAAAAATGGTCACAAAATCAGGTTTGGGGATCGGGACAAACGTGGGTCGTTGGATGAGATCGGCCCACGCGATCAATGGTGGAGATCACAAAAATAAAAAAAATTATAAAATGAGCCCGGACTTCATAATCCTAATAAAATTAGGATGAATAAAACCCCTGGGTCTGGATTTTCTGACTGTGTGGGGAGAAAATGAAGATCTGCCCCACTTATCATTCGCCACGTGGATGTTGATGTGGCGCTAGGGGCCACCTGCTCTTGTGGGACTGTTGACTACCGCTGTGGACGAGGGGACCGGAGCGGAGATGCCTTTAACAATCCGTCATACCTTGGTTATTGTACAGGCATCTTCAGAGCGCGATGAACATTCGATGAGCGGCCTCAGATCGGACAGCGTGCATTGATATCGTGCTCACTCCACGTCCAAACTTTAATGCACGATGAGGGCGGTATTTCAAATTGGTGCACGGCCACGTGTCAGCCAGTGAATGGAATTGTTGTAAAACAAAAAAAACCGCCCCCCTCTCAAAAGAGGTGCGATGAATTCCGCTTGGTTTTGCGACAGTGAGTGGCTGGCGAGGACCACTGGGGTGATAGATTGTGCACCATCGATCTGCAGATCAGATCGACGGTGGAGAGGGACTAGAACTTTGGCTAGCAGAAAAAATTTTAGAATATAATAAAATCTGACAAATATATATAAATGAAGGTTTATATTTTGGGGGCGAAATATTAATTTTCAATACAGCTTGGCGGCCATCTGTAGGTCCATGGTCTACATGGAAAGCCATATGACCCAGGGGTTTTACGGATGAAGGGCTAATCGACATTGGGCAATGCGATAAGCGTTTGGATGGGCAACGCTTGGTTCTAGCACCAAGTTGTATGGAGGGGAAGGGTTAAAGACTTAGCCCAAGGGGCTTAAGTCTATAATATATAAAAAATGTGATTTTTATAGATTTTCGATGATTTTCAAAGGCATTTGAGGGTTTCGATAAGGAAAGAAAGGGTCTTAAACCTTATCAAAGGGATTTTAATGAAAGGAAAGGGGAAAATGAGGTTAGTTTAGAAAGAGGAAAGGAAAGGGAGTTTAGAAAGAGGAAAGGAAAGGGAAAAAGGAGTTTGCAGCAGTATTTTGTCTTGGAAATCAGCAGGATTTCTAAGTGTAAAATGGGAACAGTACTGAAGATTCGGACAGAGGCATGAGGCCCTCAAGTGTCTTCAAGAGCCAACACTTTTTGCAATAAAATTTATTCCTTAAAGGCTCCAAAATGATTTAGCCACCTTTTGGTATAGAAAATTTCATACGTGGCTAACACAATGAAGGAACGAGGGGAAACTGAATGGTCAAAATGAGCCTTGACTCGCATTTTCTATGCTTCGATAACCAAAGCAAAAAAGCGACGAGTTTCATCCAGCATTTCTAAATAAAGGAAACGATCTTCCTCTGGCAAATTATTTAACAGTAATTCAAAAGCTAAATTGAGCAAAGGTATTTCACATTCAATCAGGAGAGTAGCTTCCAGGCCATAGACCAACTAGAAATGAGTTAACCCAGTTGCATTCTTAACTGAGGTTCGATATAACCAAAGAGCTGAAAATAATATGAGATTCCAATTTGAGTTATGGATCCCAATCGTATGTTGAAGCACAGTGAGAAGGACTTTTTTCACAGCCTAAACCTAGCCATTGGCCTGAGGGTAGTACATCATTGAGCTGTCATGACACAAACCCAACTTAGAAGTCAACTCCGCCACCATATAATTTCGAAAATGGGAACCATGATCAGTAACGATGGCTTGCAGGACACAAAACCTAGAAATAATGTGATTGAATTTGAATTGAGGAGCTGTCTTACTATCGACATCAAGTGTAGGCATTGCTTCGTCCCATTTGGTGAAGTAGTTCACAACTAAGATAATATAAGCATGCCCCCCGTCCGAGTGAGGGTTACACATGATAAAATTTATGCCCCACTTCACAAAGGGACCAACGGTAATGAAAGGATGAAGAGGAATGGGTGGTACACACATCTTGCGCTGGTAAATTTGGAAATCATGGCATTTACAAACTGCGACAATGTAGTCTTTGAAAATAGAGGGCCAAAAATAACCAACATGAAGGATTTTTTGAGCAGTAGCATAACCAGACATGTGACCACTATTAAGGTATAAAAGGTGTCTTTTTAACACCTATTTATCCTACATTAATCATCAATCCAGGTATGAATTTTTGTTTCAAGAGTGTACTCAGTCTGAGGCTGCAATTCAATCTAAGAGTAATGCCTTGCAATATGTAGTATAGTGTTGTAAATACAAGAGTAAATGGATGCTTGGAAATGAAATATAACTACAATGACATGAACTTTAATGCTCTAAAATCCAATCATTCACCCAACAATCATTAGTCACGGATGAAGTAATGATAACTCTTTCCTTTAGCAACTGATGTAATTGAAATCAAATGAAAACAATATAATCAATCTGAGGACGAAGGTAGAAATAACCATATGTCCTTTATAGTTGATGATATCGCATTAAAAAAAATAAATAGAAATGGAAATTGAACTAAATCACTAATGCTTCTAATGAAAGTAAACTAGGCAAGTTCTCAAAAGAAAAACCAACTCTTTGCAGGAATGAAATAGACAGTAAACTAATTAATTGAAATGAACAAAAAATATGGAATTGAACAGAAATAGAAATTAACAACAAACTCTAACTAATGGAATTGAACATCACTTCTATCTAATGGGATTGAACAACAAAACTCTATTAAACAGCAAATCGTATTGAACAACAAACTGAATGGAACAACAAATTGATTGGAACAAAAACTAAAATAGAACAGCAATTGCTGAACAGCGTAGCACTATTAAAGCATAACAAGAAAGGTAATATGAGGATGAAGATTCTTGTTAAATTAGAAAGGAACAGTAATGCAATTCACCAATGTAACACACCAATATTATGAATTAATTAAGAAATAAAATATTAAACTTGAAAGCTGCAATGAAAACAAATGCAAACTGTCACACAACAATAATTGAAATATAATAATACAAACAACAGATGGATCCACCAGGGCTAGGCCATTAGTCACCAGTGAAACACTGCTGGGCTACTCCAAAGTCAAGAAATGGAATGGCAACTAGATCATGTATTAATCCGGGATAACAACATTTACAACAGTCGCTCTCTGATCACAAGAGTCAATAAGAAATTAGAGAGTTACAAAAGGAGTTTCAATAATAATCGTTTTGTCCCCCGATTTCTACAGGCACTGCATTTTATAACAATTTGGTAGACAATACAAGAAACAACAATAGAATTTGAACAACGATCCCTCAGGATCGAAATGTCCTGAGGGATTCGCTCCTTTTTCTTCTTTTAGCTAACGCTTGGTTTTCTTAGGCTATAGCCATGTTGTTCCCTGCCTTCCTTTAGCAGTGCATTCTGATTTCATCCTTCTTGGCTGGATACGACCCTTTTTTGGAGGAATAGCAGTTACTCCTGCTTTAGCTTTGCCTTTCGAATGGTGTTTTCCCCTTTCATTTGTTTCCTATTGAGAATAAAAGACAATTTTTAGCCAATTTTCACAATAAACATTAATCTTTGCAATTCCATCATAATCCTTCAATATATCATCTTTCTAGAATAAAAAGAGTTATATTCAAAGGAAAAATATAAATAAATGTATGGTGAATTCGTACCTTTTCCAATGCTCAACACACCCCCCTGCTTACCCTTTTCATGTCGTCATGAAAACCATAGTTTACATGTAAAGTAGTTAGAGAATAAGCTGGAGAGGGTTTTTCATTTAGAGGTCTAAAACCATGATTTGTAGCTAAAGCTTCAAAGATGTGCCCTGTATGTCCTTTAGGTAATTCATATTTGGCTTTATAGTCTATTGCAGGATGCCATATAATGGGACTTCAAAACCTACAACCTAGCCAGTATGGGCCTTCTCTCAAGATGAGGTTACTATAGAGAACCAGATGGTCAACAACTAATCCAAAATTTCTATAATTAAATGGCTCTCTGTCTTGAATATTCCAATTGGAAATCTTACATTGGACTTTAGCTACTACATAGGCCTAGTCTCTAATAGATAGAAAATATTTTATCCCATCCAAGACAATTTCTTTGTGGATGGGTCCCAATGTCTAGATCACACCCTCCTTTGTCATTAGACTCTTCTGCCTAGCCCATAGTTGTAATGAGTGTCTCGGTTCACCCCTAACCCAAAGTTCTAACCCATTTTCTTGCCTCTGAAAAGTATTATATGCCTTGAGCCATTTCAACTAGTTGACAGCAAATGAAATAAATGCTTGAAATTGGATATCGCCCACAAAAGGGCTGGGATTTGTCTCCATTTCCCCAACTAATATAAAATTGTGCAAATAGAACTCACAGAGAAGATACTGGATGTTTACTCCATATAGTTTGCAACAACTTATAAAATCATCTACAATGTTTAATTCTATAGGATTTACTGCCCTAACATCTTTAATTTTTAACTGTAAATATATTTCTAATAAAAACAAAGCATAATTTTTGGCAGGGAACTTACATGCTAGAACATTTGTGTATAAGGAGCAGAGAGTATCCATTTGATTCTGAACCATTTTTAATCTATTCCTTACCTCTTCAACCTTCTCTTCTGCCTTCCGACACTTATAGTAGGCTTCAGCCTCTCATGCATGGATGTTCCTTAACTGCTGCTGTAACTCTTGGTATTTTGTTTTAGGAACAACCTCCTATTCAAGCTTTTTTGTAGCCTTTTGAGCCTGTGCCAGCTCCTCTTGGAGTTTTGCTATAGTAGGGTCGATTAATGTTTTTACTATAGCCCTGTGCACTTTCAATTAGATCAGCTGCATCTGGAACAGCTGCCTGCTGTTCCTTGTCTTCTTGATTGGGCTTGAATTGGGTCTCCATGGTCTCTGCATTATGGGGCTTTGCTTTGATGGCTACATTCCTCATTTTTGGGGTTAGTTTAGGGGCTTTCTCCATTCTTAGAACCCTAATCCTCTTTCTAAGTTGTTTCACTAGTTTCTGGAGCCTTTTATATTCCCTCCGTAGCTTCTCAAGTTCATTTATTTTCTTTTTACTCTTGGGAGGAATAGCTATTCCCTTCTCTGTACTTAATTTCTTAGCTAAGGTTTTTTTTCCAGTGGCTGTGCCTTTGCCCAAGCTTGCTTCTATGCTTTCTTCTTGGAAAACTTCTTCAGTGTTCACATGCTCCTGGCCACATTCCTCAGGGGAAGTAACCCTACTTGGTTCTACTATTCCCTAAGGGTTTTCTTTTTCTACTTTATCAAGAATTTCCTCAGCCGTTTCTTTGCCAGTAACAACTTGTTCCTGCAATTGGTCTATCTCAATGTTGAGGTTAAGAGGAATGTGAGGTTGTATATATTCATTCATATTGGCCAAAATTTGGGCCAATTGGTATTCCTGTAATGGACTCTGTGGTGGACTTTCAATGGTTGTTTCGGGAGGTTCTGCTTCCTCTCCTTCATCTTCACTGGTGTGATTACTTTCTTCCTCTTCACCGGTATGGTGACTTCCTTATTCTTCACTGGTATGGTTACTTCCTTCTTCTTCACCAGTGTGATGACTTCCTTCTTCTCCACTGGTGTGGTGACTTTCTTCTTCTTCTTTATTTCCTTCTTCTTCACTAGTGTGATGACTTCCTTCTTCGAGTTGTAGGGGTTGTTCATCTTTCGAACTAGGAAATTCTAAGGGTTGGCTGCTGCTACCCTGAATACTTTCTATCATTCCCCTAGTTCTCCTAATCCTGGAGGACTGTCTGCACTTTAAAGGTTTTGTTGTTGTGCTAGTAACTCTTTTACCTTTTGGGGCAAGTAGAGTTGTTCCTCCATCAATTGAGAATATAAATTCTTCCCAACTAGTCTGTTGTTGGGCAAGACTGTAACTCACTGTCAATCTGATTAAACAATGGTGGCTTACCACTGTTGCTATATGATGGGATTTTATTATGCTTCGGGCAGCATCATGCAATAAGAGATTTAAGTATGCAGGCAAGCTTACAACACATTTTTGTTTTAATATTGCTAACAACTTAAGGTGGTGTGGTCTTACCACATCCTTTATTCCATCGCATGTGTTGTAGCTCTGTACTACTTTCGCCAGTTCTTTCCATGGTTCTCCCAAAGTTTCTGGTTGAACTTCTTTCCCTTTGATGACCAAGGTCTTCCCTTCGTCTCGAAAAGGATTCATGGCTTCTTGAAGTTTCAATTTTTTATGGGTCCATATGGGTCCTTCTACTGGCAGACCAGATACCTCGGTGATTATTGCGTCTGTTACTGCTATTTTCCTACCTCTAACCATGGAATATCCTTCCCGCCAGTTCTACAAAAATTCAATGGCTACTATTTCATGCAGTTGCTGCAGTCATGTGAGGTAGGTAATCCATCCTACTATCTCTAGAATTTCCCGTGCAGTGTTGGAAACTGCTAGCACCTATGGCTCACTACGTATTTCTCATCCTCCCATTCTGTCTGCACCCTGTTAATTCTTCGCAAATACATAGAAATGTAATGTAACAAAACCTTTTGTATATCAGCACAATACCATTAAACTCTTGTTGTTTCAAAGAATTTGATGAACATAGGGATTCGACTCACATGCAGGCATTAAAAGGCATCCGTGCCCCCCTTGAATGATAATAGGTCATCCTTGACCGTCGAATAGGAGAGCAACATACTGTACAACAATTTTACAACATTGAAAGGCATACATACTTATGATATGATCAAAAAATTATCGCATTACTGAAATCGATGCATATTATTAAATTGTGAATAGATATGGAAATGTTATGTAATGATTTCAAACATAAGGGAAAAGGACATCTGATGTAAAAAGAACTTATGCAGTCATTATCCACATAAACTATTATGATCGATTTATAAATAAATTTCATGCATAATAGGTTCCGAACAAAGGGTTTAGGAGAATACTCTCATTTTATATAAGAAAAGGTTTTATCATTACTATTGATTTGTGAAAAATATGACTCCAATACCATCAACAGAGCTCTATTGCCCACAGGTGTCTATAACCTTGACAAAGTTGATTTCTCACCCTTGGAACCATTATCCTTTATTTATGCCTAGGGAAGTGCTGTGTGATGTCATGACAAAGGCCACTGTGCTGGCTTGGGAACCAGATGAATAACAATGCCATTCACCAAGAAGGAGTGAAAGGTGGGCAGGCTGGCTCGTAATGAGACCTCCTGTTCCAAGGAATTTTTATTTTTTTCTGAGTTTTCCTTTGGATCATATCCCTGGTGTGGTGGCCATAGTGAGAATGCCACTTCACTACTTCCTTATGATCATGGTAGGCTGGCTCTTGATGAGACCTCCTATCCTCCATCTGTGATATGATAGCATTGTTAGTAATCATATATAGAGATTTTTCTTTTCTTTCTTTTCTTATAGCACTTCCCTACTTATAGATAGAGGATGGCTCAACACTCCTTAAGAGTAGGCATGGTGGAAGAAGTCTGAACATCTCAATAGAGAAAATATGCCCTTATTCTTATTCAATAAATAAAAATCAAAGAGAGTTATGAAGATTCAGGGAAAAACCAACATGATAAAGATAACCGATCATATTAATTTTAGTGAAAATAAAGACAGAAAAGTGATATATATGGTTGTGTCCATTCATTTTTTCTTATCACTACAAAAAATTTTCTTAAAAATGACAATTTCTCTTGATTTGCTGATTCCAGTAACCTCTAATTTGTATGTTCTTGTATAAGTTGTATGTTTTCCTTTTAAAAAAATCATGAAGAATTCACAAAAATCCTCAAAATTTTGTTCTAAAACAAGAAACATGCACTCAAAAAGTGTTGTTCCTTAGATGGAATAGTTGTTGTTCCTTAAAAGGAACAGCAAAAACAATCTGTGAAAATGCAGTACCTTTCGAAGGGAACAACAAAAAAAATCGGCAAAAATGTTGTTCCTTTTGAAAGGAACAACAAAAAAAATGTTGTTCCTTTGGAAAGGAACAACAAAAAAAAGCGGCAAAAACTGTTGTTCCTTTGGAAAGGAACAACAAAAACCCACAGCCAAAGTGTTGTTCCTTTTGAAAGGAACAACAAAAACTGTTGTTCCTTTTGAAAGGAACAACAAAAATAATCAACAGAAATGTTGTTCCTTTTGAAAGGAACAACAAAAAGAAACATACAAACGTGTTGTTTCTTAAGAGGAACGACTGTTGTTCCTTAAGAGGAACAACAACCATTCCTTAAAAGGAACAGCCTGAAAAATAGAATATGTACAAAAAACAAGCAAAATCAAAAGAAAAGCTTATGTACAAGTTTCAAAATAAAGGAATTATTCAGTGAATGGGTGTTGAGGAGGATTTATCTCCCGTAGAAAGAATCTACATGGTAGAATATTTCCGTAATTGCTTGTAAAAGGATTCCTGATTAAGAGGTTTATGGTAAAGTTGTACTCGATGACCATTTACTTTGAAAGAGTGTCCAGATCCATCAATGGTAGTTAATGTGATGGTGCCATTATCATGCACTTTTTGTATCTCATAGGGTCCAAGCCATCGTGTCTGGAGTTTTCTTGGGAAATACTGAAACCTGGAGTCATATAGAAGTGCCCAATCTCCTTCATGGAAGATTTTGTATTCAATGAGGGCATCGTGCCATTTTGCTCTCTACTGTTGAATTAATGCAGTGTGCTGAAGAGCGGAGAGCCTAATTTCATCTAACTCTTTTATTTTTTGTAATCTTCTGACCTGGGCTTCATTTAAGTCTAAACCCACCTCCTGGGCTGTTCTTAATGTCCAAATTTCAAATTCTATTGGAAATATGGGTTCTTTTCCAAATACCAATTGATATGGTGAATACCCAACGATATTTCTCCATGTTGTTCGGTATGCCCACAAGGCTTCCGGCAATCTATAAGCCCAATCACGCCTGTGTGATGCAAATATTTTTGTAAGTATAGATTCTATCACCTTATTCGTGCTCTCTACCTAACCATTTGCCTTTGGGTGTTATGGGGTTGTGATTTTGTGTTGAATATGGTAATTTTCTAATGTTTTAGCAATTTTTTTACCTACAAATTGTGTTCCTCCATCTGTAATTACGTTCCTTGGGAGTCTGTATCACACAAAGATGTGGAAAAGGAATTGTATTACAGAGTCCTTTGTAGCTCTTGAAAGTGCTTCTTCTTCAACCCATTTAGTAACATACTCTGTTGCAACTATTATGTATGTTTTCTGATTTGATGGCTGGTTGATAGGACCAACAAAATCGAGCGCCCAACGTTCGAATGGCTTGATTACTAACTGTGGATTCAAAGGAATTTCCTCAGACTCTCTAGGGCGACCTACCCTTTGGCAATTATCACAGGCCTCTATGAACTTTTTAGCATCTTTAAAAATTGTAGGCCAGTAATAGCATGTTTGTAAAACCTTGTGACCAGTCCTGCGATCTGCAAAATGTCCGCCACACGGCTCATCATGGCATGCTTTCAGAAGATCAAATATTTCGTCCTCTCGGACATGTTGGGGTTCCCATGTTTTGGCCAAATTGGTAAGACCAAAAGATGAGACAACATCAAAACCACTTTCAGACTTCAAAATCTAGCCCTCCTAGGTCCAGAGAGGGATCTCCCTATGATTGTTAAAGGTAATGTCTTTGAAGGTCAAAGGTTTAAGATGTTAGGCTAGTTATAGGCACAAGGTTTGTTTTTTTGATTGTTTGTTTGGTTGCTGGTTATCAGGAAAGAAGGGTTCAATGTAAGACAAGATGAGAAAAGAGGATTAAGGCAGAGGTGAAGTATTCTAGGGAGCATTCAAAACCATTGGGCAATGGAGTCAGGAAAGTATTTTCTTACTATCCAATGTGAAAGCTTTCAATTGGGCTAGTCATCTAAAACATTGGATCTTAAAGATGATAGTGTGGTATGGAATGGTGAGAGAAGAGGAACAGTAAAGATTTAGAACAAAAATTTAAAGACCATCTGGTCGCACAAGGATCCTAGTGGACAGGGCTTAACTCTAATCCCCAATGTTCCCAAATATTCCAACTAAATCCTAACAAGAACATCTAAGAACAGATTCATTTAACTCATACATTAGAGAGTAGGAAATAACATCCACTACACTGGTTAAATTAACTGAAATCAATTATCAGATCACACATTTAGTAGAAAACATCAGAGGCAGGGAGAGCAGAAACATAGGGTACCTAACAAGGGTAAATCCTATGCCAATATTTTGATGCAAGCCAGTAGAAACGAAATGAAATGAATTAAAACACAGAGATAGGAAAACATCACCGTTGCTTTAGATCAGGATCCAAAGAAATGTGCTTGTCATATTAAATAGCAATACCGGTCAAGTACAACATTTGCTAATAGCTGAATACTCAGTCTGAAAACATCTCCCTCAGCCTATCTTACAACTTTACACAGAGACTGTGTCTCAAAAGAAACTACTTTCAATTCTTTGATAATTGATCAACAACCTTTACAATGAGTTTCTTCATGAATTTATAGCTCCAATGGAGCAGAGAAGGTAGGTGAAAAACTAAATGCAGCATTAAAACTCAGAGGAGCAAGAAGGCTGAAGCCCACTCTGTATAAATTCTGTGTATTTATCCATGGCACTCTTTGGGTGAAAGAGTGGTCTTCTCTAGGCTCCCATTTACTTCGGTATGTCTCTGATGTACTTGGTTGTAGTACTCTGTAGTACTTCTGGTGAATTAAACAAAAACGTAGAATCAGGATGCTAAGATCTGCAATAATGTGCAACAAATGCTTCTGATAGCATAGGACTATTGTAGGGGGGGAGGGGGGGGGGGGAACTTCACTTGGACACAATGTAGACTGAAACAATAACGTGTACCGTGTCCTTGCTCAAGAAGAAACATTCTGCTGATTTGAAACCCTGATTACATTGTTTTCTGCACGCTGGACCTCCTGTGTGATCCTCGGGATTTTCAATCCGGTACTCTACCTTTAGAAATCTGGATTAAGGCTTAAAATCCTCAATACTGAACGTTGAAATCATTGATCATTAGCTGGTATTTCTCCGTCGCTTCATAAATGTCCCAATCTGCAAAATCTGGGTTTTAATGGCGCCAGATAGGTTTTTCGCGGAGATTGAACTATCCTTAGATAATATTTATGCCTCCGCTACCTTTCTAGGCATTTCCCTATAGTACCAGCTTCCAAATTCAATTCTCTCTGCGCAACGCGCCATTACAATGATACATATGAACCATGTTGGTTTCCTGCATCTCTGCAACCCTAAAAAATATGGAAACTAGTTAAGAAAACCATGCATGGGGGTCAGATAATGTGGACGACTACGAGGATGATAGTGAGAAATGGAGAAAAAATGCAGAGGAATGGTGGAGAAATACTTTGGTGGAGGTTGGCAGAATTCAAAGAAATTTAAATGTGAACCTTGAAATTTAACCTTAGAATGGGATATATATGGATGGACGGGCAAATATACGATGGAACACATGGAATGGTGACGTGGTGGGACAGGGCAATAGCGGGCAGACATTAAATCTGGACCGTCCGATCTCAATGGAGATCGACAGTGGAAAACATGTCGGAGGGCGATGGACGATGTGCTAGGGGTACAATGGCCATGGATTATTGCGTGCGCAGCTTCATGGAGCGATCATCGTTGGATTGCCCACCCCAGATTGGACAATGCATAGCAATATCGCTCCGCGTCCATGGATGAAATTTAATGTGCGATGGGAGGGTGGTTTTCCAGCCGTACCGGTGCCATGCATCGGATGATGTATGGAATCGCTCTGAAAATTAAAATACTGCCCTCCTCCGAAAAGCGGTGCGATGGAAACCAGCGGGTTCTATACAGTGAGCGGGTACAATGACCATAGGTGGACAGGGGGATATGGACCGTCAGATTTGAGGTTTTAAATGGACGGCTGATATTCGATCGCCCGGTGAATGGGTGAACAACGAACGCAATGGATGGGGCGAGGGCGACGATCGTCGTCCATTCTGTTTAGATCAACAGCTATAAACGCGCCCGATGAATCATTTGAGATAAGCACTTTTTGGGCTAGCGCTCGGTTCTAGTGGTAGGCTACATGGGGGAAATATGTTTCTGGGGCTATCCGAAGGGGGCTAAGACCCATATACATGGAGAATATGGTTTTTTGGCACATTTTCAATGAAATTAAAGGCCAAAAGGGGTAACGATAGAGGGAAGAAGGGGTTATTAAACCACACCAGGGATGTGTGCATGGTTTAGGGGGGATTTTGGGGAGGTTTTAGAAGGATTAGGGGAGGGAATTTGGGGTAAAAGGGGAACTTTGAAAAGGGAAAAAGGGATGAAATGGACAAATTCTGCAGGGGTACCAGGGGCAAATGAAGGCCTTCAGGAGCACAATTTTTTGCAATCAGAGAGGCTTCATAATGGGAATCAGTAGAGGGGATTTAATCATAGGGAAAAGGCACAGGAGACTTCAAGGATGATGTGTCTCCAGGGGAGACACATTCATTGAAGGCTCAGAAACAATTTAGCCCCTTACTTTGCTTGTCAAAAAATTCATAGGGGGCTAACAGTGGCTCCACATGGGGATGGCTTCTTCTTGAAGGAGTCAAGAATTCAGAAAGTGATCTTTGGTGTAGGCCAGATGTCTACTGCTTGAGCCACCTTCTTCTTTGATTTTTAGCTGGCACACTTATGAAGACATCAATTTAGTAGAAAAAATTTCCCAATCAATCTACCTACCCATTCTACAATCCTAGCATTTTTTCTTCTAGGGTGCATTTGAGCTAGCAAACCCTTTACATCATTTATTATATAAACAGAAAATAAAACTATTCTAATTCTAACCTTATTACTCTATGAGACTAGATTAGACTGTTGGTCTCATATGTTTCTCTACCTAATCTAATATCTGCTGGGATTAAACTGTCCAGCAGATTTCTTCTCTACATTCTACAACAGAAATTTAAAAACAACCAAACTAGGACTAGACAGTCTAGTTTGCTATGGATCCAAGGCATAAATACAATTGCACATGGACATAAACTTGCAGAAAATGGAAAACAAAACCTTGAAGTCTTGAAATCTGAAGTTTGAAGCATCCTTCTTTCTTTGTGACTCAAGTTTTGAGCTTGTTAGAGTCACTTTCTTTTCTTCATTTCAGCTCTGGTTTTGGGCTTGTTAGAGCTGATTCTTTTTCTTCTTTGCTGGTCCAGGTTTTGGGCATTTTTGTACCAGCTATCTTCACTTCCTTTGGCTCAGGTTTTGATCATATTAGAGCCAATATTTGCACTTCAGAGGCTCGTGTTTTGAGAATGTCTGGACCTCTCCTTTTCCTCTGCTTTTTTTTTTTTGAAACATTTTTTTCTTTTCTTGAAAAAAAAATACTACAATGGTATGTATAGTGGAAATGGAAACTGGAAACTGGAAATCATCAGACGTAGTGCTTGAGAATCCTGCCATTGACAGGACCCCCAAACAGCTATGTACCATCTAATTCTTGTAGGAAGAAGGCATTTGGCCCCACAGTGGCCTGGATGATGTATGGACCTTGCCACAAGCTGTCAAATTTGTCGTTCTTTCCTTTGTCCTCTCTCCTTAAGTCCCACTTCAAAACTTTATCTCCAATTTTAAAATCAGCAGCTTTGGTTCTTTTGTCAAACAACCTCTTTATATTCTCCTAAACTTTCACTGCTCTATTGTAGACCTCTTCCCTCGTTTGCCGGAGATGAATTGTTTGGTTTATCCTTCTCACCATAATGTATTCTTCTGTTTGAATCTCCTGGACCAGCTTGATCACTGGTACCCCAAGGCTGGTAGGAAACACTGCTTCTGTCCCATAGACAAGCTAGGATGGTGACATGCCAATGTGACGAAAATGGAATAAAAAGGAAATTTTCAACAGCATGAACACCTCATCAAAATGGAGTTGCTGAAAGAAAGAATAGAATTGTACAAGAAGTGGGTAGAAAAATGTTGAAGGACTCAAAATTGGATGAAAAATTTTGGGTTCAAGAAATTGATACGACAGTCTTCATTATCAACTGAAGTCTTCTCAGAAATAATTGCAACAAGACTTCATATGAATTATGGAAAGGAAAACCAGCTAATGTAAAATATTTCAGAATTTTCGGAAGAAAATGTTTTATCAAAAGAGAAGATCAAAATTTGGGTAAGTTTGAATCACGTGTTGATGAAGGTATCTTTTTTGGTTACCCATGCAAAAGAAAGGCCTATAAATGCTATAATCTAAGAAAAAAACAGATAGTGGAGATCATAAATGTTACATTTGACGAAGGTGGTGTTCTAGCGAAGATCTAGAATCTTTGAAACTTGAGACAGAGGCTGAAAAAGACACAGATAAATTTGTAGAACAAGAAGCAACTATCAACGAGGAAGAAGTAAACAATGATCATCAAGATATACTAGAACAGCAACAAGAAGCTTCTCCAAGGAGAACAAAAGAGTGGATTCAAAATAACCATCCATCAAATAAAATCATTTGTGACATAAATGAAGGTCGACAGCTTCGTTCATCACAACAAGCTCACGTTTCTTTTCTATAAACCTTTGAGCCTAGTAGTTTTGAGGAAGCTAGCCAAAATGAACATTGGGTAGCAGCTATGAATAAAGAATTGGATCAAATTGAGAAGAATAACACCTGGGAATTAGTTCCATGGCCAAAAGATAAAAATTTCATTGGGAATAAATGGGTGTTCAGGAAAAAATTGAATGAAGATGGGCAGGTTACCAGAAACAAAGCAAGATTGGTTTGCAAAGGCTATGCACAAGTGGAAGGAATTGATTTCGACGAAAATTTTTCATAATTTGCCAGAATGGAAGCCATCTGAATGTTTCTCGCCTATGCATGTTCAAGAAAAATCAAATTCTACCAAATGGATGTTAAGTCAGCATTTCTGAATGGAGAATTAGAAGAAGAAGTTTACATCGAACAACCTAAAGGTTTTCTACAATCACAAAAAGAAGACTATGTCTACAGGTTAAAGAAGGCTCTATATGGTCTCAAGCAGGCTCCCAGAGCATGGTATGCTCATCTTGATGGATATCTACGTCAACAAGGGTTCATGAAAGGTACTGTTGATAGCAATCTTTATGTACAAATAGATAAAGATAATTTAACAATTGTTGAGGTATATGTGGATGATATAATATTTGGTAGCAATGATGATCGACTAAGTAAGAAATTTTCTACAAAGATGCAAAGTGAGTTTGAGATGTATTTACTTGGTGAGCTGACATACTTCTTAGGGCTTCAAATATCTCAGCAAGGGAAAGGAATATTTATATGTCAAGCCAAGTACATCAAGGAAATTCTCAAGAAATTAAAAATGGAGGATTGCAAACCCGTCCTTACTCCAATGGTAACAGGTTGCAAATTGAGCATAGATGACTCATCTAAGGATGTGGGTCAGAATTTGTACAGATCTATGATTGGTAGTCTTCTATATGTAACAGCCTCTCAGCCAGATGTTATGAAAGCAGTTGGACGAGTAGCAAGATTCTAAGCAGCATCAAAAGAATCACATATCATTTCTGTCAAAATAATTCTTCAATATCTAAAGGGCACAAAAGAATATGGCTTGTGGTGTCCCAAGGGTAACAACCTCATTATTCAAGCCTTTATAGATGTAGATTGGGTAGGAAGCGTTGATGATCGTAAGAGTACTAGTGGAGCAGCATTATCTAGGTGGTTGTCTCGTATCATGGTTGAGAAAAAAGCCAACATCAATCTCGTTATCTATAGTAGAAACAGAATACATTGCAGCAACATCATGTTGTACTCAAGTTCTTTGGATGAAACAAACTTTGCAATATCTTCAAGTACAATTCAGTGAGCCTATTCCCATATTCTGTGACAACACTAATGCCATCAGCATCTCCAAGAATCCTGTCATTCATTCAAAAACAAAACACATTCCAATCAAATATCATTTTGTTAGAGAACAAGTCACTGAAAAGAATATCAAACTTGAGTATGTTTGTACAAAAGAAAAAATTGTTGATATCTTCACTAAACCTTTACCTCGTGAAGCATTTGAATATCTTTGTCAAAAGCTTGGGATTCTCCCAAGTTCTCATTAGATTTTCCCTTTTCAATAATATAAAGCGGGAGTGGAAGTGTGTACAGGTCTGCAGGATGATTGTGTGTCAGCGGGAGTGGAAGTGTGTACAGGTCCACAAGATGGTTGTGTTTGAGGGGGAGTTACCCTTTTCATTGATGTCAAAGGGGGAGAGAAAGTTGTAGGAAGAGGTGTCATGATCGCAGGGGGATTACTTGTGTTGCCATCAATGCCAAAGGGGGAGATTGTTGATTAGTGGTTGTCATTGATGTCAACCCAAGCAGCACCAGGGGCTAACCCAATATTTCATGGGGAATTTTGACCTACCAAATTAATATATTCTGGGTCAATAATGCTTTTGATGGTTTCTACTTGTCGAGATGTTTCCGTTGATATATGGCACGCCATGTAATTCTTCACGGTTTGAGAGATATTCATGTTTGAAGTTTGTAACCCAAGTTAGTGGGCTAAAACCCCATGGGGTTGGAGCACGGGTCGTTGAAAAGTCATAATTAATATTTTTTTTAAGCTCCTAATATCCATCCCACGTTCACTTTTTGAAGCCCCTCTCAACTTAAACATTCATATAAATTGTGATCTTCATTTCCTCCTTATGAATGGGATTTGGCCATCTAAAACAGGTCATCGTAGAATTTTCACTCTAACTTTTTTTCTATGAAGGCCCCGAAGCTGAAATTCTTGTGAGCTGAAGCGGAAATCCTAAGGAAGTTGCAGTAAAAATTTTAGATCAAGTTGCGCAATATTTTTGGATATATGATCTGTGGAAGTAAGGATTTTTGCAGGCTCCTGAAATTCATCTCAAAGAAGTGACCTTGGTAAAAACGTCATAACTCTCTCTTTGAGTATCGAATTGAAATTTTGTAAAAATTGGCAGATAGTGCACAGTCTGTAATTTTCTCTCTATCAATTTTAGAAACAAATGAAGAAACAGTGACACATGGCACACCGTACAATTTCACTCTGCTGAAACAGTCCATAATTAGGGCATTGTGAGAGATTGGGTATAACTCTCTCTTCAAGAATCCAAATTGGGTCCGACCTGTGAAATTGGAAAGATGACTCATAGGACTACTACAGGACCCAAAATCAGATATTTAGGATCTGAAATGACATAGATACACCAGATTCAATATCGATCTCCTAGAAGGCAAGAAAAAGCTAGATCATGTGTTGTCAAGGGTTGCAAAGGACCAGACTTTCTACAACAGAAAAGCAAAGAAAGGTGTAGCAGAGGGTAGCATGACAATAGAAGCAAATAAGGTGCATAATAGTAGCAAGAAGTTCATGATATGAAGTCTTCAAGTGGGCAGCACTGCATACAATCATTATAAAGGTATCATTGTACTTAGTCTTTGTAAATACATTATTGTCCAAATTGTACTAGTGTCTATCTACCAAGGGTTGAAGAGGCAATGTTGGGAGGTCTAGGATCATCATTAGGTGGTTGTATCAAAGTTGGGGTTACGGTATAGTATATATTCTTATTCTACATCATTCTATATCATTGTAAAGTGGACCATTTTCCTTGGTACGAGAGTCCATTCTTATTTTATTCTTCTATAGGGTGGTAGGGTGGTGCTAGGGTGAGTTGTAGCTCATTGGGTGTTGGGGCATCCGTTTAGTTGACTATTGAAGAATCTCGGGTATTGGAGCGTCCATCCAGTGGGAGCTAGAGAAGAATTCTTTTCTAGATTATAGGAAGTTGGAGTTTTATTTTCAATTGGAGTTGAATATTAAAGAATTATTAGAAAATAATTAGGTGGTTTTTGTCCCGGAGTGGATTTCCACCTTAAAAATTGTGTACATTTGTGTTCCTATTGTTTAATGCTATCATTGTACAAACACTGATAATTATTGAAGATTAACTAATGCTCTAATTGAAAGGAATACTGGTTCACCCCCCTTCTCAGTATTTCCAACAGTTTCATCAAAGAAGCCCTAATTTAGCCTTGTTCACATTGGGCATTGATTTATTACATAGTTTTAGGGAGTTTATTGATCCTCCCTTACAATTTTATTCATGAACATGAAAATAAAAATGAAATTGAATATTCCAATTAGCTTGGGGTAATTAGGAATATTACACCTGTCCTCCATCATGTTCATATGGGGTGATCACCCTCTCCATCATGCATGCATTAAATGCACCACTTCCTCCACTATATTATCATAAGTGCTTCATGATATTCTTTGAATGCACTATGATCTCAATTGACCTTATCAAAGATCCCGATGATTTTATATTTTGAGATCCATGATCTTATTTGACTATTTCATCCTCCATAGTCTATGTCATAAATGAGACATGATCTCCATAAATAGAGCTGCTCCATTACTCCATGTTCTAGATTTAGATCTAAAATATCCACATAAACACATTAAAAGTTGATTTTATTCATATTTTAGGTTTGTGGGTCCCTCCACCCTTTTATTTACTTAATTTATTAAGAAAATCAAGGACTCTAATATTCCAAATATGATGTGGAAATTTGGTAATATTATAGTGCCCCCGGAAAAATGTTGCTTGTCCTCAAGCAACTCCAAAAGTAGATGCAAAGCCATCTATTCCCCTCAAAATGGAATCCATATAAGGAAGGCTTCCTCCATTTTCTGCAATGTGTTATGCATGTTTGGTTCCAAGTTGTCTTTCAAAAACATATAGAATGACCTCCAACTGTATGGTTAGAAGTCCTCCTTCCACCATGAAGTACCAAGTGACAACCATATGAGTTCCAACTTCATCATTAATACATGAGATGCATAAAATAAAGTGGCCCTTTCCACAATGGAAAAGCTATATCTCACAATACATCCTATCATCCCATGCTATATGAATTTGATTGTGCATTGACATGCTCCCATCCTTATCCTTGTTGGCCTTGTCGGATCCAAGCATCATTCCAACGTTATGCAAAAGAAGAAGGAAAGGAGCTATATGGGTATACAAATATGTCAAACCAAATTCTCCTAATAGTAACCACCGTAGTAAGGCCCTTTGCTGCCATCCTCCATCTCCTCCATGTAAGATGGACAAGCCAAACAGCCCCAAAAGCAACCAAAACAACAAGAGATCTTGCTGCTTTCTCTCCTCCTCACGTGCATCATGTGTTAGGTCCCTATATCACTAGTATAGTGCCTTATTATTGTTAGTGTAAACCCCTTATTGTTATTATTGTACCCTTGTAACCCCCATTTTTTTATTATTGTGCCCTTGTTAGTATGAATCCTTTGTCGAAGTGTACGAAAAAGGACCACTTTAGCTACGCATAACTAATAGCCCTAACAACAAAAGTGGCTGCCAATATCTTTAGATCTGCGGTTAGTTAGACATAAAAGAGCTGCAAAAAACCAGATCTATGCATGGAAATACAATAAGCAGAAAAAGTAAGGGTTTGCTCCATATACCAATAGACAAGACAAGAACAATTTTTGAAAGAATTTTTATATTAATGGGGCACCTAGGAGGAAAACAAGAAGGCGTATCCAATTCTCCTCAGTGGGATGGGTTCTTGGAAGTCCTCAGCACTTCAGATCTAAGATTTCTCTCTCTTGTTGGTGTAGAAAACCCACACAAAGAATGGAACTCAAAGGGAGCTCACACAACAAATGGTAGAAAATGGTGACCAAGTGTATAGATCCAGAGTGATCTAATAGGCAACAAAAGGTGAAGAATGGTAGGAAAAACCCTCCTATTTATAACAAAATATTGGGTCATTCTAGATCTTGGTGCATGGGTTAACCAGATCTAGATCCACTTTTTATGGAATGTTTTATTATATTTGTTGGAGGAAAAGGTATTTGACTTGGGTCAAATCCCTTAATTTGTTAAAAATAAATAAATAAATGATTTATTTATCTTTTTAAGGAAGTGGTTAGAAGATAATCAAATAAATAATGATTTATTTAATTATTTAAGGAGGTGGTTGAAATATAATTAAATAAATAGTGATTTATTTAATTATTTGTGGGTGATTTGGTCATATTTAACAAGGAATATCATCTAAATAAGGTTTAAATGATTATTCCTAGAAAATAATAAGATAAATAAAGGTTTATCTAATTAATTTCTTTGATTTTGAGTTAAACATGACTGGGAATAATAATTAAATTATGGTTTAATTAATTATTCCATGAGGAAAATCAAACAAATATGGGTTTGTTTAATATTTCCTTTTGGGGTTTCCTGTTTTAACATAGTGAAAGCAGTTTTACTTAGGGTAAAAATGGTCTTACATGGTGTACTTGGGTCCATCTAATGATAATAGGTTAGATGACCAAAAAATGGTGTAACAGCCATTAACTTATTATTGTTAGGTCGGCTACGATTACATTATGGCCCACTAGGATTATATTATGGCCCCATGGACTCCTATATATAGAAAGGAGGTTTTGTAAATTGTATCTTCCAAGAATTTTTCATTCATGTAATGTATTGGAGGTTTCCCCCTCAAAGTGGCTTATTTCGAAGGCGTTGATATCTCTTTTCTTCTCTTTTTGGAGCTGGTTTCCCAACATTTGGTATCAGAGGTTTGGATTCTAGGGTTTCGCTGCTCCAAGCAGGTCATCGTGGAATTTTTGCTATACTTTTTTTCTACGAAGTTTCAGAAGCGGAAATTTTTTGGGTGCTAAGCCAAAATCCTGAGGAATATTGTCTAAAAATTTCAAAGCTTGGTTCGCAATATTTTCGGAGATATGATCTGTGGAAGTTAGGTATTTATTCAGGCTCCTAAACAGGTCATCGTGGAATTTACGCTATAAATTTTTTTCTAATGAGGTTCAGAATCTGAAAATTTTATGGTGCGAAGCTGAAATCCTAAGGAAATGCTTCAAAAAATTTCAGAGCTTGGTTCGCAATATTTTTGGAGATATGATCTGTGGAAGGTAGTGCTTTTTCAGGCTCCCGAATTTCATCTGAAAAAGGTGATCGTGGGAAAATTTCAATAAATCTCTCTCTGAGCTTCGGATTGGAGTGCCGTAAAAATTGGTCACAATTCCATGGACTGTAGTTTCTTAGATATCAATTTGAGAGGCGAAGGACGAAACAGTGACACGTGGCAAGTCGTACAAGTTCGCTATACTGAACAAGTCCATAATTAGGTAATTGTGGGAGATTGGACATAACTTTGTCTTGAAGAATCCAAATCAAGTTAGACCTATGGCATTCAAAAGAGAATTCATAGGGATACTTTAGTGCTTAATTTCAGATATTGAAAAACTACAATCACAGAGATAATAAAATTTCAATATCGAGCTCCTCAAAAGCAAGTAAAAGGTGTGTATTGTTTTTTTCCGAATTGCATAAGTCTTGTTTGAAGAATCAAGTTGAATTGATTGCAAGGGCATATTGTAGAATAGATATTAGTATTGGATTATAAAATGGCCCCTAAAAATAATTCAACACCCATTAAGCCTTTGAAAAGCTCTACTATGACTCATGAAGACGAAGAATGACAACATGACATATCAAAATTATAAGAGCAAGTGCAAAAAAATTTGCTCTCGCAAAGAGCAACAAAAAATTACATGGAAGTTTTGAAGAAAGGCGTGGAAACTAAGATGGATGGTTTGAAGAAAGGCGTGGAATCTAAGATAGATGGCATGGAATCTAAGATTGATGGAATGGAGGCTGGCATGGAATCTAAGATGGATGACATGGAAGCTAAGATCGATGAGAAAATGGAAAACATGAAGAATGTTCTAAAAGTAGACATGGAAGGTTTGACAAAGTTGATACAAGAAATGTTTCCTAATGGTAAAAATATAGTATAAGAACCTCATGATGAGAACAAAATAAATGTTAATCGTGATTTCATAAACTCTAATGTTGGCGGGAAGAACCACCATATTCCAAAGATGGATATGAGGAAGTTTGATGGAAAGGATCCTGTAACATGGATAGTACAGATGGAGCAATATTTTGTTCTCCATAACGTGCAAAACACACAAAAGGTACGCATTGCAACTTTACGTTTAGAACAAAATACATTTGTATGGTATCGATGGCTTTGCTCCCGTAAAAAATTGTCACTTGGTCAATTTTTACAGAGGAAATGATAGCACATTATGAGGATACAAAGAGCAACACCTTCTTTAGCCAATTGATAAATCCCAAACAAAAGGATTTACTAGGGCAGCACATTGAGGACTTCCAAAAATTGAATATAAGGGTAACTGATATTCCAGAAGAACACATGATTGATATCTTCATAGGCACTCTAAAGGATAACATCCAACATGAAGTTCATGTTTTGGAACCTAATTCATTGGAGAAGGCATTCAGGTTGGCAAGAAAAGTTGAATGTAAAATTATGGCGACAAGGAAGCCTACCACTCAATTCTATAAAGAAGGAAGTGTTGCTACGCCTAGATTTCCACAACCTACAAGGTTGACACCACAACAATTGGAAGAAAAAAGAGCAAAGGGGCTTTGCTACAGTTGTGATAGAAAATACACTAAAGGTCATAAGTGTGCTGAAAAGAAATTATTTTACATAGATTGTGAAGAAGAAGAAGAAAATGAACAAGAAGAGGATATACACGAGGAACCGGCCCTAGAAGAGGAAGAAATGAATCCGACCATATCATGTAATGCACTGGCAGGAATTACCACTCCTCAAACTCTCAAGATAGAAGGACGGATCAAGAAGAAAAAGGTAATAGTGTTGATTGATTCAGGTAGCACCCATAATTTTATTCATTGTAAGGTAGCCAAGGAATTAAATTGTTTCCTATACCCAGCACTAGAATGTCAAGTGAGGGTTGCAAATGGAGGAACTATAAATTGCTCTGGAAAATGCCATAATATCAAGCTAACCATGGGGGAATATGTATTGACTAGTCCAATGCTTTCCATTCCTATGGGAGGTGCTGATGTTGTACTAGGAGTACAATGGTTACAATCTTTGGGGATGGTAGATTTTAATTTTCAAGAAATTTTCTTGAAATTTTTTTCAGAAGGAAAGGAAGTCGAATTACGGGGTATTGAAGGGAAGCCAGGAAGGATAATAAGCTCTAATGTCATGAAAAAGCTTCTAAAGAAAGAACAATGAGGTGTAATTGCACAATTATGCTCTCTAGAAGTTCCGACATCAAAATCATCTATTTCTGCAGATCTCCAACAAGTCTTGGACAATCATTCCAAGGTGTTTGAAACTCCCAAAGGACTCCCACCTATTCGTGATCATGATCATGCTATTCATTTGATTCCGGGAAGTGTTCCTCCAAACATCCGGCCTTATAGATATCCTTACTTGCAAAAGAGCGAAATTGAACGTATGATTGCAGAAATGTTAGAGGCGGGTATAATTCAACCTAGTCAAAGTTCTTTCTCTGCTCCTGTAGTATTGGTAGACAAGAAGGATGGATCATGGTGAATGTGTCCGGATTATAGGGAGCTTAATAAGCTCACCATTAAAGATAAATTTCCCATTCCTGTGATTGATGAATTATTGGATGAATTACATGGAGCAATTTATTTTACCAAGTTGGATCTTCATTCAGGATATCATCAAATCAAAATGAAGACTGAAGATATTCCAAAAACAGTATTTCGAACTCATGAGGGTCATTATGAATTTTTGGTCATGCCTTTTGGCCTTAGCAATGCACCTTCTACATTTCAAGGGTTGATGAATTCCATTTTCAAACCCTTCCTTAGAAAATTTGTGCTAGTATTTTTTGATGATATACTAATCTATAACAGGTCTTGGAAGGATCATGTTGAACATGTTGATAGGGTGCTCAAACTATTGCAGGAGAAACAATTATATGCAAAAACATCTAAATGTTTCTTTGGAGTACAAGAGGTGGAATATCTGGGTCATATTGTATCTCACGAGGGTGTTAAGGTAGACCCTAACAAAATTAAAGCCATCAAGGAATGGAGAATCCCCACAACCATAAAGCAGTTGCGAGGATTTCTCGGGTTAACAGGGTATTATCGCAAGTTTGTTAAGAATTATGGGAGAATAGCAGCACCTCTAACAACATTATTGAAGAAAGATGCATTTTCATGGACTCATGAAGCAACTAAGGCCTTTGAACGTCTTAAAGAGGCAATGTGCCTAGCACCGGTCTTAGCTACACCAGACTTCACAAAAACCTTTATTGTGGAATGTGATGCCTCAGGAAATGGAATTGGTGCAGTTTTAATGCGGGAAGGAAGACCCATTACTTTTGAAATTCGTCCAATCAAAGGAAAGTATTTACAGAAACCTATTTATGAGAAGGAAATGTTAGCAATACTGCATGCACTAAAGAAATGGATAACTTACCTAATGGGAAGACACTTCAAGGTAAAAATTGATCATGATAGTCTTAAACACTTTTTGGAACAAAGACTATCTTCAGAAGAGCAACAAAAATGGGTCACAAAGATGTTGGGTTATGACTTTGAAATAATCTACAAAAAGGAAAACTTAATGTTGTTGCAGATGCACTCTCAAGAAAGAATGAAGAGGTGGAAGCATTGCTTTGTGCCATTTCTATTATCCAACCAGATTGGATAACTGAAGCAAGAGATGAATGGAAGAAGGACAAAGATGTATGGATACTCATTCAAAATTTGCGGCAAGATCCTAGTACATCTGATACATTTAGTTGGAAAAATGATTCCTTATGGTACAAAGATCGCTTATATCTTTGTAAGAATTCCCAACTAAAACAAAAGATTCTTCTGGAATTGCACACTTCTCCTTTAGGAGGACACTCGGGATTTTAAAAAACTTACCACAGGGTGAAGAAAGAATTTTTTTGGGATGGCCTTAAATCTGATATTCAAAATTTTGTGACGGAATGTTTGGTTTGCCAGCAGAATAAAGTTGAGACAATTAAGACCCTGGGACTTCTACAACCTTTATCCATTCCAAGTCAACATTGGGAGGAGATTTCAATGGATTTCATCACAGGTTTACCTAAGTCCAAAGGAAAGAATGTCATCATGGTGAAAGAATGTCATCATGGTGGTAGTTGATAGACTTACCAAGTATGCACACTTTTGTGCATTATCTCATCCATTTAAAGCAAGTATAGTTGCTACTACATTTATGGACAGAATTCAAAAGCTACATGGAAGCCCAAGGGTTATTGCGAGCGACAAAGATCCCATTTTTACTGGAAATTTTTGGACGAAGTTATTTTCTTGTTTGGGTACTCAATTAGCTCATTGCTCATCTTATCATCCTCAATCTGATGGTCAAACTGAGATAGTAAATAAATGTTTCGAAGGATATATTCGTTGCTTTGTATCTGATAAAAAAACACAATGGGTCAAGTGGTTACCTCTCGCTGAATGGTGGTATAACACTTCCTTCCATACTGCAGCAAAAATGACCTCATTTATGGCACTTTATGGATATCATCCACCATCTATCACATCATATTTAAGAGAAAATTCGAAGGTTCAAGCAGTGGAAGATCACATCGAGCATCAGCAAGAAGTTCTCCAACTCTTAAATCATAACCTAAATTTGGCACAAAATCCAATGAAACAACAGGAAGATCAACATCGCAGCGAGAGAAGTTTTGATGTAGGAGATTGGGTATTTTTACGGCTAAAATCATACAAACAAATGTCCCTCAAGCAAGAAAAGAAGGATAATAAATTATCACCAAAGTACTATGGTCCTTACAAGGTGTTGCAAAAGATTGGTACTATGGCATACAAATTGGAGCTTCCTGCTTCTTCGCGAGTACATCCAGTTTTCCATGTTTCATGCTTAAAGAAGGTTATAGGTGAAAATATTCCAATTCAAACAATATTGCCAGAACTTGATGAGGAAGGAAAAATCATATTGGAACCTGAAGCGGTCATGGAAACAAGAACTCGACAACTACGGAATCGATCAATTTCGGAGTATCTCATCAAGTGGAAGAACTTACCCACTGAAGATTCTACATGGGAGGATGAGAATTTTATACAGAAGCACCCAGAGCTACTCAAGTGTTGAGGACAACACTTTTTTGAAGGAGAGGGCATGTTAGGTCCCTATATTACTAGTATAGTCCCTTATTGTTGTTAGTGTAACCCCCTTATTGTTATTATTGTACCCTTGTAACCCCCATTTTGTTATTATTGTGCCCTTAAATTATTATTGTTAGGTCGGCTAGGATTACATTATGGCCCACTAGGATTACATTATGGCCCCATGGAATCCTATATATAGAAAGGAGGTTTTTTAAACTGTATCATCCAAAAATTGTTCATTCATGTAATGTATTGGAGGTTTCCCCCTCGAAGTGGCTTATTTCTAAGGTGTTGATATCTCTTTTCTTCTCTTTTTGGAGCTGGTTTCCCAACATCATAGAGAAAAAACATACTAATGGACATGTGGAATGTCACATCAGCCCAATACAAATAAACATCATCAATTCACATCATGAGAGCATCATGCCAAGCTTTACCCAATACAAAACACATAGACATAGGAGATGTCATGTGGTGGCCAATCTCTCTCAAGGGAAACCAAAATGAACATGCCTTCTTTTGCAATATTTTATCATTGATACACAAGGCATGGATTGGAAAATTATGAGCTATTGGGTGGTAACCATACTCACCTAAGAGCAGCCAGCGCAACCATGCCTCCTTCTTCATTTCATAAGTCTTTTTCAAGGCATGGATCAAAGAAATAGGAGCCTTTGGGTAGTGACAAAAATATCCCAATGGAAACCAATGTAACCAAGCTTGCTGGCCCATGGCATGAATCTGCAAGTGGTCATGCAAGCCCTTTCTTATCATCCCCACCCACTCTTCCCAATATGGAGGATGAGTGATGTGCTACATAATCATGGTATCCTCCCTTTGTATAATACCATCTTCCCCAACCTGATGAATAACTTTGCACTTCATTAAATGTTGAAGTGCACCTCCAATGAGATATCTTAATGAGATTATCTTTTCATGAAAGGCCCTACAAAACCAATGAATTTTTGGATCTGTTGTAGGTAGAAGTTTCTCTTTCAGCTTTGAGGTGCTTATTGATAAAGGGTCATCTAGAAAGGATAAAGGGTTCCTCATCTGAAGATGTCTACCATTTGTCATCTTTACCTCCATTTCCCAATGAGTGAAGCTACCTTCAGAATGCTCCAAGAATGATGGGGCCTCTTAATTTTCACAGCTACTAAGTGACAACACTGTAGATCTGCAGGGTAATACATGTGTTGTCTCAAAGAAAGGCACAATATTGATATCATAACAAAATATTGTACATAGGATCTTACTCATCCGATTTTCTGAAACTCTACACTTCAACCCAAAGGGTTGAACGTAGCTCAACGATGATGAACTGGGATAGTTCTTAATCTCCCCTTGGATTAGATCAAGGTTCCTCTGCGCTGTGATATGTTGCTACTTCAAATAATAATTTTTTTCTAACCCTTGCTTATGCATTGGCCCTGATGGCATGTCCTCATAAGTTTCAATAATATTTATTGAAACAATAGGTGATGAAAATTCATGCATACCTTGGATCAACTGATGTGTGAAGACCTCTTGACAGAACACAAGAGTTCCTCCAACCTGGAAAATAGTGTCTCCAACTGCTGGTAAGAGTGATGGTTGCTCTTCTCTAAGTGTACCAGCACTGGAATCTTCTTCCTCTCCCTCATGCATCTCCTGAACCATGCATGGGACTCTATGCATTAAGATTTCAAGACTATATTGCAAATTTGCAAGTGTCTTTTCTCTAGATGTAAGTACTTCTGTAGCTGGTGGTGAATATAGTGACTTTTTGTCTAGAGTGACAAGATTGAAATCCTCCTCCTTGGGAAATGTCACTTTGTGAAACATCTCTAGTTTTCTCACATCAAACTCCTTCCTCAACTTGTGAAAGAAATTTGAATCTTTAGTCACCTTTGCATGCTCCATGTGACAAAACCACCAATCATTGGGTTCACCTAAAATATGAAGTGTTTCAATTTGGACAACCTCTTCTTCAGCTACAGGATGTAGCCTGAAAAATGCATCTAACTCTCTCCTCTAAGCCTTAATAGTGCTTGAGGAAGATCCATCAAATGTAGGTAAATAGAATCTATTATGCATATTTCTTCTATTGCCGCTATAGGATCCTCTTTCTTCTTTGATTTTGAAGAATTGTTGGAGAGTTAGCTTCACCTTGAATGCTCTAGATTGTAATTTGTACTCTTTAAGATATAGATTGAGAGTCGCACGAGTCTCAGGTTCATTCCTTTCTTCATTTTTGTTGTGTTTTTGTTATATTATTTTCGCGACTAATCACGCGTGGGGGGGGTAACATGGGGGGCAGTGAGCAGACCCGACCATGGTTTTGTGCATGGATTTGCAGATGGTTTTGGGGCATGATGGTTTTCGGCCCCTGGTATTTTTTAGATCTGGTCAAGGGAACTACAGTTATGTTCTAATCCAGGGTTAATGGATTGGGGTTTATGTATGCTTCGGCATGTATATATATGTGTTGTAACAATAAAAGGAATATAATGAAAAATCAAGTTGGTTGTCTCGATTTGGGATCCAAGGTAAAATATTTGTGTTTATCTATTTTATGTTTTATGCTTTTTCTACTATTTATTTATTTTATTTAAGATTCGTTTGCAGATAATTTCTGTACAGGGTTAAAAATTACATTTGGTATCAGAGCAGTTTCAGCTTCAAGGGGATGTCTTTGCTGCTGAGGGGTTTTTTTTCTTGGGCCTGAGGTAGACCCTATTCAGTGGGATATCTTCTAGATCGATTCTTGCAGTGAAAGAAAATGGCGAGCGGCAGGAAGATATAGATTGAGAAATTTAATGGTCAGAGTTTTGAGTTGTGGAAGCTCAAGATGGAGGATCTACTGGTGGATAAAGATCAGTGGATAATGGTAGATCCAGGAACTAAACCAACGGTAATGCGAGATGAAGACTGGAAGAATTTGGATCGAAAGGAAATGAGCACAATACGATTGTGTGTCTTAGATTCAGTATTGTTGAATTTATCTAGGGAAGCTATAGCAAAGACCTTGTGGGACAAGCTAGGGACTTTGTACCAATCTAAGTCTCTGGTGAATAAATTGTTCCTACGGAAAAAAATGTATAACCTAAGGATGAAGGATGGAGACTTGGTGACAGAGCATCTAAACACCTTCAATACTATGGTAAGTCAACTGTCATCTATTGATATTAAAATATTAGATGAAGATAAGTGCATCAGTTTTTTGTGTTCTCTAGCAGATTCGTGGGACAGTCTGGTTATTGCAATAGGTAGCAATACAACTAATTTGAATTTTGATGACATTGTCTCATCCTTGCTGTCGGAGGAAATGAAACGGAGAAATATGGAGGGTCAGAATGGAGATGCCTTATCTTTACGAGGAAGGTCCCATAACAGAAACAAGAATAAGGTTTTGAGTGGGAGATCTAAATCTCCTAGAAAGTTTGTAAAGGTGTGCTGGAAATGTGGAAAGGAAGTGCACTACAAAAAGGACTACAAATCTAAAGCTCCTAAGAAAGGAAAGGTATCTGATGATGCTCCTTCTGCAGAGGTAAAAACCACCTCAGATGAAGGTGGGGAGGTGTATTTGTCTTCTTCTTCAAATACACATGTAGATCATGAGTCATGGTTGATTGACTCGGGTGCATCTTTTCACTTCACTCCCCATAGGGATTAGTTCTACGAGTATGAGAAATATGATGGTGGTGATGTCTTCCTAGTTGATGATAGGAAGTCCAGAATCATCGGATGTGGAAAAATCAAGTTGAAGCTGCAAGGTGGAAGGATTAGAACACTTCCTGGTGTTCTGCACATTCCTGCATTGGCTAGAAATCTGATTTTTGTAAGCAAGATGGATGATGCAGGTGTAAAAACAGTGTACGAGAAAGATACCTGTCAGATGGTTCAGGGAGCACTGGTATTAATGCGGGGAGTTCGGATTGGAACTCTGTACAAGTTGTCAGGTCTTCGTAGTTTGCAAGATTGGAAAGAACAAAAGCTGCAGAGGCCAACATCAAAACCACTTTGGAATCCTAGGATATAGCCCTCCTGGATTCAGAGAGGGATCTCTCTATATAAGTGTTTTCAAAGATATTTCTTTAAGGCTTATGATATGATATTAGGCTAGTTATGAAGTACAATGGTTTGTTTTGGCTTTGGTTGGGTAGAATATCATCAAAATGAAGGAAGTCTTTTGAAGGGTAAAGTTGTGAGTAGGTAGAAAATGGTTCAGCTGATAGGATAGGTTGGAAACACTATCAATCCATTGGGCTATGGAGTCACAAAAGGATTTAATTGCATAGCAAGTTTCAAGAGTGTTCTATGGGGCAAGTCATCTATGTCAAAAGATCTCTTTAAGTTGATTTATGGTACTAAACATTAAAGTGTGGTGAAAGAAGCAAAATATAAGAAAACAAAGAATAGCTTATGATCAAGTAAGGAATTTTAACCTAGCCTGATTTCAGCATACTCAAAGGAAAGACGTAAAATTAACCTAAGATCAGGTAAGTACTTCTAAAATAGCCTTCTTTTGATATAATTTTAAAGGAAAACATTAAAAAAAAGAATAGCTCAAGATCAAGTAAGGAATTTTAACCTAGCATGCTTTCAGCATATTCAAAGGGAAAATATTCAAGATGAACATAAAAAGTAGTATAAGATTAGGTAAGGACTTTGAACCTATCCTGCTTTTGGCATACTCTTAAGGTAACTTTTCAAAGCAACTATTGGAGATAAAGTAGAGGACAGGGCTAACCATAGACTTCCCTAGTTCAACTTTACTTAGCAAAATTTTCAAGAACATTCAAGAACATAATCTCAAGTTTTACTCAGCAAGACATGCGCTCACCAACATTCCTTGACTGATCACACTATATTGAATCATCCTCAAATATACAATTAGCAGAAAACATAATGATAAAGCTTATCAATGAGATTTAGGGTACTCGACAATAAATCCTAATCTATAGTTGTTGTTCTTTATCAGAGAAAATGGACAGTAATGGAAAACATGATAAAAATAACAATTACAGTAAGAAAAACATCACCATTGACATAAACCAGGATCTCATAAATCATCTTATGTATTTGATGTTCAAACCAGTTACAATCTTCAAGTCTAGTGGGTCTTTTATAGCTTCAAACTTCTCATCTCAACCTATCTTTCTTCAATTACAAAATAGAGCTTTAGCAACCTCAAATCTATTTACATTCAGTGAGTATTCAACCAACAATAATAATGAACTCCTTACATTCAGTTTATCTCTTTTTTAATCAATTTTGCATTAAATTTCATCAACTAAGGTCACTTTTGTTGACTTTGGAGGCTTTTGGTAGGTTGGTAATTAATTATGAGCTGTCTTTGGCAAAATATCTCTGACTGTGCATTTACTGTGTATTCTTTTGAGGAAATAATTCTGCAGGTGGCATTTCTAGCTTTAGTTGACTTACTAATGTGGCATTTGGAGACTTTATTCATTGATTTGTGTTGATTTGGTACTTTGAACATCAATTAGGCCTTTATAATCATATTTGAGCTTTAAACTTCATCTGCTAACTGTATTCATTGTTAAATATCCCTTTTTCTTTGGCTTTCGGTCTTCATTTTCGGGTTAAGCTCCTTAATCTCCCATATTTATGTCTTTAATCCTTTAAACTATGGGATTAAGCTTTTAATCTTCAACTTCACTTTAACATTTTAATCTTTAACCTCTGTCTTCATTGTTTTTCCTTCTTTGCTATGTACAGGTGGCTTTTAGTGCGTTGGAGGGTTTCATTTATTTTATCATTTTCAATGGACTATTGATAAACACTCATAAACCTTGTAAATCTCATTTTACACCTTTAAACCCCAAGGATCATCATCCCAAGGGGTTTTCTGCTATTTGATCTAGCTATGGAGGAATTTTTAACTCCTAAGCCGCCTTTAAAGACCTGCAACATAAACAAATAATTAAATAAAACCCTACATTTTAGCGGCTGACTACTTTGGAGGCTTGGCGGAGGGTGAAAGGAGCAGTGAGGAGGGGAAAATGTAGCTGGAGGAGGTTCTGCAGAAAAAACCATGATAAACAGGTTTAAATTTGAATTTGGAGCGAAATGATGAAAAGTGGTTTTGGAAATACCGTTGGCAGTTTTCACGCGATGATTGAGTGGTAAATGGTTTTTCCTGGAGGGAACGTGATCCAATTAAAAGGAGACGTGTGGCTTTTTCAAAGCCAGCTGTCTCGCGCGATGTTTGGATGTTAAACCTCAGATGGCGAAGTTGCGCGAAATGCGATATTAGTCGTTGGATGAGGAGGGGGAGATCCAACGGTGGGGAGAGGAGTGCGATGGGAAAGGTGCACGGGCGGAAGTTTTGGTGGGAGCTAGGTGGCAAGCAACCATTGGATGGGCATTTGAATGGTGGGAGGTAGGCTCTGGCAGGATTGGATGTCATTTTAAGGAAGAGACATTGGATTTGATTAATTAATGGCAAATATTTGATTATAGGGGTGTAAGGGTATAATTAAGTCGGGAGGATAGGGGAGAAAGGGAGGCACGGTAGCTGTTAGATCAAGGCTTGAGGCCTATGATATATGGCTAGGATTTCTCGATGATTTGTTAAGCACAGCGGGGAAAATATAACGCAAAAGGAATTTTTTAAGAGGCATGGGGGATAAAAATAAAGGTAAGGGACGGGGGCTAAGAGGAAAGGGAAGGTGCGGTTTCATGGGGGAATAAGTTGACCTGAGGCGGAGAAAAAGGGGTCGGTGGCTGTGATTTTAAGTGTCAGCTCATAGGCGTGGGTCATATGACTGGAAAGGGGCTAGGATTTTAAGCCCTTAGGGGCTTAAAGCCTATTTATGAAAGAGGGGCATTTTTTAGGCAAAAAGAAGGTTTTTAGGGGTTTTTTGAGGTTCCGATAGGCAAAATAGGATGGTTTAAACCATAGAAAAAGGATTTTTTATGAGTTTAAAAGGCATTTTGGAAGGTTTTCTAGAATGATGAGGGGAAAATGAGAAAGAGAAAAGGGGATTTTTCAGGGGAAAATGAAGGATAAAAAAGGGCAAAAATGAGTGAAATAGGCTTAGAACATGATGGAAGAATGTCTGAAAAACCGTCTCTTTGGATATCAACATCGTTTCTTGGTGGATTTTTTCAATAAAACAACAGTGAAGATTAATTTTTGAGTTTGGGCAGCATCAGAAGGCTTCAAGAATGAGAATTTTTCTATGAAAAAAATCTGTTGGAGGCTCAAGACCCGTTTTAGCCATCATTTGCTATGACAAAAATTTATTGATGGCTAACAGTGGCTCCACATGGGAATGGAAGCTCCTTGGAGGTGTCAAGAACTTCATAAATTGGTCTCTGGGATGTAGAACTATGCTTTTATCCATTGACAACTTTTATTCTCTGATCATGTTGCTTAGAAAGATGATCAATACTTTATATCAGCAAACAAATTTCTCCCAAACATTCTACCTACACAACATACTTTTCCTAGCATTCTTTCTTCATAAGGTGCACTTGGACTTGCAAACCTTTGTCATCAACATTTTATTCTTTTATTGAAAGCAGGAAACTAATCTAAATATACTCGTATTTCTTCCATGAGCTTAGATTAAGCAGTTGAACTCATTATTTCTCTACCTAAACTAGTATCTATCAGGATTAAACTGTCTGGCAGATTGTATTCTCTATTTTCTAAAATAGAAATTGAAACACAGTCAAATAAATATTATATTGTTTGATTTTCCATGGTGTCTATGGTTGTATGTACAAGCCAGACATAGACTTTATTTGCAAAAATTTAAAACAAAACTGTGAAGCCTTAAGATCTGAAAAACAAAAACCATCTGTCATTCTTTCTTTTAGCTCTGGTTTTGATCTTTTAGACCTATTCTTTTTCTATTCTTTCTTGGTTCATATTTTAAGCATGTTTGAACCATTCTCTTATTGTTCTTTGGCTCAAATTTTGGTCTGATTAGAGCCATTTCTTTCTATCCTAATCTAATCTACTGATAAGCCAAGATTAAACAGTTTGGAAAATCTAATTCACTAACCTATCAGCAGTAACTGAAAACTGTATAGTCATGATTAGGTTGTATGACTAAATAGCATTGTTCTTTTGGTAGTGGCATTTAAGCTTGCACACTTTCAGATTTCTCCTTTCTCTTTTGGTATGGGGTTGTACTTTTCTTTTTTATTTCTGCCCTCTTTTTCTATTTTCTTTTTTTTTTAAATTTTTTATTTTTCAAATTCAAAAAGAAATGTTATATACAATGAGAAAAAATCTCTGAAACTAAAATATCAGCTAACAGAAGTAATGTTTGAGCATCCTACCATTGACAGGACCCCTAAAAACCTCAGCTCCATCCAACTATTGTAAAAAGAATGCATTGTTTCCAATGGCAGATTGAATAAGATAAGGGCCTTGCCATAAATTATCAAACTTTCCATGTTTACCCTTATCTTCTCTCCTTGAATCCCATTTTAAAACTTTATCACCAGTTTTAAAATCACTTGCCTTGGTTGTTTTGTCAAATAGCTTCTTAATGTTTTCTTGTAGTTGTTGTGCTCTGATGTATACTTCCTTTCTAGTTTGTTGGAGATGTATAGTCTGGTTTATTCTTCTGGTTATATCATCATCTTCAGACTGTACTTCTTGGATCATCTTCATGACTAGCACTCCTAAACTAGTTGGAAATATTGTATTTGTTCCATAAACTAGTTGGTAAGGAGAGATCCCAATTGGCTTTTTAATTGTCAATTTGTCTGCCCATAAAGCATGTACTATCTTATTCTGCCATGACTTCTTGTTATCTTCTACCAACTTCTTCATAATGTTTACCAAAATTTTATTTGATGATTCTTCCAACCCATTACTTTGAGGGTAATAAGCTGTAGAATGACCCAATATAATCTGATATTTATGATAGAATTCCACCATATTTTTAGACCCAAATGCAGCATCATTATCAGTTATGATCTTCCTAGGATAGCTAAATCTAGACAGTATATGGTTTTCAAGGAATTAAATGATGACTGAATCTATGGCATTCCTATATGGGATGGCTTCTATCCACTTGGTAAAATAGTCTGTTGCTGTGAGAATCCATCTATGTTGAGCAGATGAGGCAGGATGGATTTCCCCAATGAAGTCTAGACCCCACTACTGAAACGAAGCTTCAACAGTGATTGGTTGCAGAGGTAAGGGAAGCAATTTTATTTTGCCTTCAAAAATTTGGCATTTGTGACAGGCAGTAATCATTTTATGGACATCTTGAAAGAGGGTGGGCTAGTAATAGCCAGCTCTAAGGATTTTTCTAGTAGTTTACTTCTAGTAGAGGTGGCCTCCACATTCTCCTTCATGAAACTCATGCTTAATCTTATCTGCATCATTCTCAGGCAAACATTTAAACAATAATCCACTAGAATTTTTCCAATATAAAAATTTATCCAAAATGTAGTAATTTACAACCTTTAACTTTAAGACTCTTGCCTTTATTTTAGACAAACCAAGAGGGACATTTAGATTGAGCAAAAAATACAAAATATCAGCATACCAAGATGAATTTAAAAAATGATGTTCAATAATTGGAGCTGTCAAATCCTCTTGTTCATCTAATGCATTAAACATGTTTATATCAAGAGCTTGAAAGTTGGATTCAGCCATACGTTTTGCTAGTACTTCACCTTTTATGAGATTATTGGGTTTGATTTCCAAATCATATTCTAAAATCACAGCAATCCACTTTCCTCTTTTGCCATCTGGATCTTGGGTCAATATGTCTTTTACAACTGAATGAGGCACAAATGCTATAATGTGGGAATGTAAAATGTAAACTCTGAATTATTTTAAGGCTTTGACCAAAGAAAATGATTTTTTTTCCATTATATTGTACTTTAGAGGTGCATCTCTTAATGCCTTGCTGAAAAATGCAATTGGCTGCTCTTGTCCATTCAAGTTTTTCTGTAATAGGACAATAGCTACTATGTGTTCTAATGCAAATGAAAAAATGAAGAAATCCTTTGTAAAATCAGGACTAATGAGAATTGGTATTTTGGTAAGGGCTTGTTCTACCAGCTCAAATGATTTCTTTGCTTCTAAGGTCCATTTAACTCCTTCTTCTCTTTTAAGCATGTTTGTCATGTTTCTAAGGAGTTCAGCCAGATTGGGTATGAACTTTCTCAAGAAATTAATCTTTCCAATGAAAGATTGAAGTTCCTTGATGTTTCTAGGATGGTTTATTTTCATTATACCATCAATCCTTTTTGGATCTATCCTTATTCCCTCTTATGATATGATATGTCCAAGAATTTTACCTTCTTGGAGACCGAACAATGTTTTCTTTGGATTTAAGGACAACCCAAATTTTCTTCATTTTTCAAAGACTTTTCTCAAGTGTATTAGGTGTTCTTCATCTATTTTAGAATAGATAGTAATGTCATCTAAGTAAATCACTATGAAGCAACATATTTCTTCTGAAAATGCAATATCCATGGCTCTCTGAAATGTGGCACCAACATTCATTAAACCAAAGGGCATTTTCAAATACATGAAAGTACCCCAAGGTGTATTAAAGGTTGTTTTAAGTTGATTATCAGGATGTACCAATATTTGATTGTAACTTGAGAAGCCATCTAGCAAAGAAATTCTTCTAGAACCAACTACCCTTTGTAAGATATGATCCATTTTGGGTTAGGGATAATTGTCTTTTAATGAGGCTTTGTTGAAGTTTCTAAAGTCAATCCAAAGCCATATTTCTCCTGTTTTCTTCCTAACAGATACAATATTAGACACCCACTTGGAGTATCTAATAGGTACTATGATTCCAGCATCATACATTTTCCTAATTTCTTTCTCTACCAGAGGTAATTGAACAGGGTTAATTCTGCACAATTTTTGTTTAAAAGGCTTCTGGTTTTCCTTGAGGAGTATCTTATGCTACATTATTTCTGTATCATATGATTTCAAATATTCATAACTCCATGTAAACATATCGGAAAATTCTTTAAAAAGTTTAATGTATTTTAGTTTAATGTGAGCTAGCAGTGTTTTAGATAATTTTATCATTTTAGGCTTTTCCTCACTGCCTATGTTGCACTCTTCCATTTCAGTTTCAATAGGTTCCAGTTTTGGCTTTTTGGCAGCATCATTAAAGTCGAGCAATTCTTCTAATGGAACTAGTCCTTTTGGAAAGCTGTGATCTTTAAATTGCAGCATTTCTAAGCCTTCTTTTTCTAAATCTGTGCTATTTTCTGTTGTAAGCTTGGTTCATGGGTAAACAGATTTATATTAGCAATTTCAGGAGATTTTTCTTCTTCAACAAGTGGATTTTATTCATTAGGAAAGTCTTGTTCATAATCTAAATCTGAGTTTGGTATTTCCAATTCATTTTTTGACTTTAGGAAGTCTTCTATTTGTTTTTCTCCCTCAAAAAATTACCAATATCTTTCATTATCCGGGACAGCTGGTCTAAATTTGACTTGGGTGGTGCATTGCTTGGTTTCATAAGGTGTTAGACAAGTTATAGCAGCAAAATCTAATCCATTAGCCATAATGTTTTGGTTCCTTGGGACAAAGGTAAGCTTGAATTTATCAAATGTTTTTAACAAGTCCATGGCATCATCTCTATAGGCTCTAAGTCTAGGATGTTTAGAACTATATTCCCCATTTACTTGCCTAATTATTAATTCTAAATCCCCATGAAATTTTATTCTTTTGGCCCCTAATTTTTTCAATAAATGCAGGCCTAAAATGAGAGCTTCATACTCTGCTATGTTGTTTGTACATTGGAACTTTAATCTATAGGAATGACCCTCAACATGATTTTTTTTAGTGTTATGCAACCATATGCCTGATCCTGCACCAGTTTTAGTACAAAACCCATCAAAACTTATACTCCAAAGAGGATTGTTTTCAGGTCTATCATTTATTTTATTGTTGTCCTCTTTGTTTTGTTCATCATTATGTTCTGTACAAAGGCATGTACTATGTTTTTCTGTGGTTTGTTCCTCAACATTTTCAGTGTTTTGAGGATTTGTTCTTTGATGTCCATGATTGGTATTGTTTTTATGATTGTTTTTTACCTCAAGACTTGTGATATGTTTGCTATAATTTTCTAAATTTGCAAATTGTTTTTTATTTTTCTCCTTGTTTTCCTCTTCATCTATGGTTGTCACTATGTTTGGATGTGAAGGAAAAATCATATTGGGTGATGTTTCATTAACTAACTATTTCTCATCAGGAATCTCTTCATTGTAAAGAATGAATGAATCAATATTAGTGTGTATAGAATAGAGAGGAGAATTTTTTGGTATTTCTTGGTTACTCACCATGTATTTCATGTGTGTTTCCCTATAGAGTCTTCTAGGTTGACTGAAGACAGGGATGGTGGCACAAGTCATATCCATCTGCATAGTGCCTGGTAACTTAGCACCGCATGATCTTGAAAGAAGCATTCCATATTTGGGGGGTATATCAGCCACTACAATGTCCATTACTAAGCTTTTGGCTAGAATTTGAGGTAAGTTAACACATAGATCTTTTATTAGGCCTAGGCAACTTACTTTGCTTGAATCAAAGGAATATAAATATTTATAAGGTACAATTACCTCAAGGCCTAGTTTTTCCATGATTACTTTAAGCATGAGATTGTGTGATGCCCCTGAATCAAGCATGGGATTGTGAAAAATATTATCATGGATGTTCAAACTGATGTAAAATGGAGGGGTAGTTCCTTCTTGAAACTTTCCTTCTATTTTAGGACCAAACAGAAGCTCTGGTGTATCATCATTTAAGTTAACAGTATCATGAACCTAATAGAACAAGGTCATGCCCATTGGGAGCCTTGGACCTGGCAGATGTAGCCCAGGAGGGGTGAACTGACTCATCATGTTGTTGTGTTGTTATGGTGAAGTTATGCTGTTGTGTATCTATGATTTAACATGTTAAACAATAATTTTAATTAACATTCCCTCACACATAAACTGAAAAACAGTTACCAAAAAACACTGTTTAATTTGCAATATATGACAAACACTTTGCACACTTAATTTAATGGAAATGGATACTTTGCACAACATTACAAATACTTTCATTTTCAGATCAATCAGTCACACAAGTCAAAGGACACTGGTAAAAGTATTTTTTTAAAACTTGATGTTAAGTTTGAATTGCCATTGTTTAAAGGTGAAGTCAATGCAGAAAAGCTTGATAATTGGATTAGGCAATTGGAGGTCTATTTTAGAATCCAGAACCTTCAAGATGATGATACCAAAATCCAATTAGCTTCATTGATAATGGAAGGTGCAACACTTGTTTGGTGGGAAGCCAAGAAAAAGGAGGAGATCAAGAAGCATGGTAAGATTATTCTATCATGGACTGATTTCATTACTACAACAAAACAAAATTTTTATCCATTAGATCATATCTAGAAAGCCATAATGAACTGGAAAAAACTGTAGACAATTGAAAGGATAGAATGTGAAAGAATACACCCAAGAATTTAGGAGAAGAGTTGTCTTATTAGGGGTAGATTTGCAGAGCCAAGATACTTTGGTAAAGTACATATGAGGCTTACATAGCTACCTTAAACATACTACCCTCATGTTTAACCCCACAAGTCTAGATGAGGTATGTGTTCAGGCCACATATTTAGAAGCTAGAGGGAAAAACATTTCTGAAGAGGGTAGGAACAAAAATTTTAAGGGGAAAAACAAAGAGAAGAACTCAAAAGGTAAAAGAAAAAAGAATGCATTTGTTAAGAAAGAGGGAGAAAAATCAATTTTTAAACAATGTTCAAAAGAAGTCCATGATGAAAATCATTGTTGGACATCACATCCTGAAAAGAGACCCAAACATTTCAACAACAAATGGAAATAGAAAATTGTAGCTACAACTCAACATGATTTAGGAGAGGATTCAGGTGATGAGTCTAAAATTACAGCCATGGGATTGAAGAACATTAAGGGGAAAGAAATTGAAACTAAACCCAGTACTAGTACATCAAACTGTCACATACATGCTCCAAATGAAGAAGAGAGAATTGAACTGTTTCATGTGAGGGTCATATCCAAACATAATAAGATTGAAAAATTGTTTGACAGTGGGTCACAAGAAAATTTAATCTCTAAATACTTGGTCAATAAAATTAATCTTGAGACCATACCACATCCAAAACCATATCCACTTGGTTGGATTTGTAAGGACGAAAATTTACGGGTTTCAAAGAACTGTATATTGCAGTTTGCAATAACTGTACATTTTTTTGACACAGTTGAATTAGATGTGGTTCCACTTGACATAACAAGTATTGTGTTGGGGAGTCCTTACTTGTATGATAGGAAAGAGATCTTCCATATCCATGAGAAAAAATACCATTTATTCAAATATGGAAAGGAGTACATTTTTATAGCACATCGCAAGAAGAAAAACATTGATATGGTAAATGCTAGACAGGTAAAGAGGCTGGTAAATTCAAGTAATAATTTTGTTCTTCTAATGATTAAGCCTAAAGCTTATGTTAATTATGAATCATTTGAGGGTTGTGATCCTAAGTTGAAATCATATTTATATGATCTATTTGATGCAAATCATGAAATGTTTTAGGAGCCAACAGGATTATCTCCAAAGTTGGAGATTCAACATGAGATTCAGTTGCAGCAAGATTTTCCTCTTCCAAACATCGGCATGTATCGCATGTCGGTAATGGATAATGCTGAAATAAAGAGGAAATTCAAGGAGATGATGGAAAAAGGAATAATAAGGCGAAGAACTTCTCCATGTGGTTCACCCATAGTCTTGATTCCGAAGAAAGATGGGACTTGACTCATGTGTGTAGACTTTAGAGATTTGAACAAGATAACGGTAAAGAATCGATACCCACTCCCAAGGATAAATTATTTTCTTGATCAACTGAAAGAGGAGAATTTTTTCACTAAGTTAGATTTACGAAGTTGATATAATCAAGTAATAATTGCATAAAGTGATATATGGAAGACTCCATTAAAAACTAAACAAGGACTCTTTGAGTGGTTGGTTATGCCATTAGGTTTGTGTAATGCACTGGAAACTTTCATTCATGTTATGGATAATGTTTTGCATCCATGTCTTGATGAATTTGTGATTGTGTACTTAGATGACATATTTATTTTCAGAAAAAAAAAAGAGAGAAGAACATGTCTTGCATGTGAATAGGGTGCTTGATTTTTTGAAGAAAGAGAAATTATTTCTTAAGATGTCAAAGTGTGAGTTTGGAAAGACTTATTTGGTTTTTTTGGGACACATTGTAGGAGGAGGAAAATTGAGAATTGATCCCTCTAAAGTGGAAGCCATTGTCAATTGGCCCACACCCAAAACAATAACCGAGGTAAGAAGTTTCTTAGGTGCAGCTCAATATTGGAGAAAGTTTATTGCTAACGTTTCTGCCATGAAAAATCATATGCATGTAGTGACAAGTGTGAATAAATGCTTCCAATGGGGAGGAAAAAAAAAAAAATCTTTCAAAGCTTTAAAAGACAAGATCAGTTCAACTCCAGTCCTTTCATTACTGAATTTGAGATAGCCATTCGAGATGCAAACTGATTCTAGTGATTATGCCCTGGGCGCAGTTCTTTTGTAGCATGGTAAGCCTATCACTTTTCATTCTGAAACATTCAATGGTGTTGTAACAAATTATCCTACATATTACAAATAAGTGTATGTGTTGGTAAAAAGAATCAATAAGTGGGAACACTACTTGATGGGTAAAGAAACGATTATACATACTGATCACCAACCATTACAGTACTTGTCATCTAAAACAAAATTGTGGAAATCATGAAATTTCAGGTGGATGGGATTTCTTCAACAATTTCACTTGGTTATAAGGTATAAGAAAGGTATTTTCAATAAATTTTCTGATATGCTTTCAAGACCTATTATTAGTACATATACTTTACTCAAAAAAATTTCTATTGTACATGAGAGTTACATAGAAAAATATGCACATGATGTTGATTTTCACGATGTGTATACTAGTTTGAGTGAAGGGAATAAAGCTGAATAAAATGATTATCACATGCATAAAAAAAATTTGTTTCATTTGGGAAAATTGTGTATACCACAAGGAGAAAGGCTAAGTGTCATGAGAGAAGCTCATTAATCTCTTATTGCTGGACACATTGGAGTAAGAAAAACAATGGTGCATATACAAAGGTATTGTTATTGGCCTCGCATGATAGATAGTGTGTCACGTTTTATAAGAGGTTGTTCTATGTGTTCAACAAGAAAGCCTAGAAATATGAAGCTTGGGTTGTAAACGCCACTACCGGTACCATCAAGGGCATGGGAGAGTGTCTCCATGGACTTTGTTGGAGGTCTACCTATGTCAAGAAAACAACATGATTACCTTTATGTAGTTGTGGATAGATTCAGTAAAATGTGTATACTTATGCCATGTAACAAAACCATTATTGTTGAACAAGCTGTTGAACTTTATTTTCAACATGTATGGGTTCATTGTGGATTTCCTACTTCTAATGTTAGTGACAGGGATTCCAAGTTCATTGGGAATTTTTGGTCCAATATTTGGAGTATGATGGAAACAAATTTGAAAAAGAGTACGGATTTTCATTCGCAAACTAATGGAAAAACAATGGTGGTGAACAGAATCGTTGTGCATCTATTGAGAGGATATTGCAGCAAACCTCCTAAGTTGTGAGATGAGAAACTGCATTACATTCATCATGCTTACAAGTGGGAAAAGCACTCTTCTATAAATACATCACCTTTTAAAGTATGCTTTAGGTATTTTCCGAAATCACCATTAGACTTCATCTTTGAGAAGGATGTTGCAATTTATGGGCATAGTGATATTGACAAGGCTCAAAAATTCATTGAGAAAATTCAGATTATACATCAACAAGTTCAAGAATAGCTTGATAAAATTCAAATAAAATGCAAGGAGAGGCATGGCAAACATAGAGTTGATCACAAGTTTCAAGAAGGAGATGAGGTATGGTTGCACATAAGAAAAGAAAAGATGCAAGGAGAAGGTAAAAAGCTCAAAGCCATTCACTATGGTCCATTCAAGATCATAAAGCAAGTTGGTAACAATGCATTTCAACTTGAATTGCCTTCATATATGAAAATGTATTCAGTTGTTAATGTTGAAAACTTACTTTTGTATGAGCCACATTTGATTGATGATCCAGGAAGTGATGTTCAATTTCCTTCTATTGAAGATTTCTCGCTAGAATTTTTAGATGAGCTCAAGGAAGACACAATTCTTCATGGTAGGAAAAGAGCATCCAAGAGGGGTAGTGTTCACTACCTTCGAGTTCAGCTCAAAGGCAGTAAGCCAAGCAAGGAAAAGTGGATGGAAGTTGGAAAGGTGAGGGATTTGTACCCTCATCTACTGAACATGTAATCATAGTCTATTCAGGTCCAAAAGCTTCCCAATGGGGACGTGTGATTAGGAGTTCATAAATTTTGATCAAAATTGAAAGTTACAGGATTAGGTTGAAACTAGGATGGTTGCGTGGATCTAGTCTTCCTAATTCTGGCACCGTGAACAGTTCAAAAAACTGATGTCGTATGAGGGAGATATCATGTTCTGATCGATTTCCTGAACTACTAAATTTTGTGACACGTTTGACTGGAATGCCCAGTTATCATGGAGGATCTACAGTTAGAAAAAAAAGGAATATTTCAAAGAATATTCCTTTTCTCAGAGCCAGTCAGAATCTGACAAGTGTCACGTTGTGATTTTATGATGGGATATACGTTGTGCTTTTGTGGCTAATTGGAGGGTGACACATGGTTAGCCCCGAGGCCACCACGTATCCCCTGGATTATGTAATAAAATTTTATGGACGCTATCAGGCTTGACCCCACAACCTCCCATGGATAAACCACCCACCACAATCATATGTACTGCGCATTATTTCTTAACCCATCAAAATTCAAAGGATATATTTTAATTGTAATACAAGGAAAAGTGGGGGTTGAGGACCACGGACGGTCCCAACCCACCGGCGGCCCCATAGAACAGTCACATGTCAATGCAACCAAACTAAAACATAATATGTAACTTCTAACAGTTTCATAACTCCAACATTTGTCACTACCGATAAGCCATATCACATGGTGGGTTTCGTGCTATGGTTACTCTGACGGTTTATCGTATCCATAGACTCTGCAAACATTTAACACACTGCAAGCCTTGTCACATCCAACTTCGTGTGGTCAAATATGATAGTTACGTGACGTTTAACTCCGGTTTCAAAGTTTTACTGGGGGAGTTGTTTTCGAAGAGGAATGCCTTATGACGTAATTATTGTTAACAAGTTAGAAAGTTAATAATTTGTAAGTGATTCTCATATTATTATTATTAACCAAAAAGAGAATCTATGAAACATCAATAACTTCAAAAGTTTTTCCACTAAATACAATTATTTCATAAATACCAATGACAAAAATTGACTTGTGTTTGGAGAAATGAACCCATCAATTATAAAAACGAATTATTCACTATACCACTCAAACTATTTTTTTTAAATATTTTCAAATTATTAAATCTAAACCAACCATGCATTTTTTATTTTTTTCAAATTAAAATTCTAAAATCTGTGACACACCTGACTTAACAACTTGACAAATATGTAAGTTAGTCAAGATTCTTTGCTTTATATTTTTCATTGTACGATATTGGTATATCCACATAATTCCCATTTCAATTTCAAGGGGCTTTCACATCACGTCACTATTAAAAAAAGATAGAAGCTTTTGATGCATCGAATCATTTACAAAACATATATTGCCTGTAGTTCCATTACGTTGTTAATAAACCACGGGTTTTTGGGGTTGGAATGTTTCCACCCCCTACCCTTCACAATGAATGTTACTATTAGATTAGCGGTAAGATAGCACGCCCCTATTTTTTGGGGTTTTGGCCATTTTTAACTGAAGTTAAGTGCATTTCACCAAAATTAGTGGAGATTTTTTAGGAGTTATTGGGAAAATGACTTTGAGGGTCAATTTTTGCCAAAATGGAGTGAATAAAGAGTGGATATAGACTAATTGGAGCATTTTGGAGCCATTGGTGCAGATAAAATAGCCATTACAGGCCTATAAACACATGTATTTGCAAATTTTTTAGCATAATGAAAGATGGACATGCCATTGGGAGCTAGACCAGCAGATGTAGATTAGGAAGGGTGAACTGCTTCATCATGCCTGTTGTGTAAATGTTATGTGTGGTTTTATTTCTCTATTATACATTGTTGCTCAATTTTACTTAAGCTTATTTTCATGCTTCTAATATACAAAATCATCTATATTTCATGGTTAAAATTCTCAATATTTAAGCAAACTTTGGAGGCAAGTATGCATGTGCTTTATAACTGAAAATACACTTAGCACAACAAAATAATACAGTCCTTTCAAATCAATCCTCTTCGAGTAATGGTTGGCCGAGTTTTCCTTTCTCTCCTTCATGCTTGTAAAACAATCCATATTAGTTCCAGCGACCTGCCTCCACCTCACAAAATTCAAATTGGTCCCAAAACTAGCAGTGACCCCTGGAATGACCAATTTACCTATGGGAACAGGGTCTCAAAATCCACCCACATTACCAGCTCCATACCCAGTACAAAAAAATACTCAGGCTAGTATATGCCCTCAAACTCCATCCCAACCAAATCCTAATTCTAATAACAACCCGGTTCAGCTGATCCAAATTGTTGAGAATCCAGACTTTGAAACTGAACAAAAGGAATGGAATGAACTTAGGCTGACATCAGGGTGTGTTATTTCACCTAAAGAAGATACTGCCCTGCCAAAAATTGGGTCTTAAATTCCAACAATACCTAAAAAATAAATAGTGACTGAAACAGAGATAAAAAAAAGGGAGGGACACAGTCGACCAAAAAAATCCTGAAAATATTATTATTTCCTCTCCTCCATTCCCTGAGAGATTAGTAATATCCAAGCCAATTGTCTCTTCATATGTTTATCTCATAGGGGAATTAAAAAATATTTTCATTAAAATTCCTCACCTACAGGCTATAAAAAGTTGGGAAAAATACTGAGAGTGGGGGAGTGAATCAGTATTTAGGGCTGAACTATTTTTCTTTTCTTTCTCTTAAAACCTTATGTTACAGTACTGCATTCAACATGTATGTCCAGATATCTTATTATGTATTTACTTAGAGAATTGCATCAGATAAGCATTAAGCATGAACAGAAATAACAGAACAAACCATCAAATATACACAACACATATCAACACCAGGATTTAAGGTGGAAACCCAATTTGGGAGAAAACCACCGCTACTGTAATCTCAGTCTTCAATATTTATTTATAGAGAAAACTTCGTACAATGTATGTTGGTGCAGACTTATACCAGCACGTAGGCACCCACCTGCAGAAGGCTATGACCTTCTCTCATTTACCAGCTACCACTGGAAGGGAGCTACAACCCACTCTATGAAGGCTTCGAACCTCAGCACTACTGCAGACCTCGTTTCATCAATTTTCATACTGGATCCACCAGTTTCCATACGACATACCTTATCAGTCACAAGATTTATTTATTTTCTGTATACACACACCAGATGTCGTCCATCATCCAAACCAGAGATTTATCATCGTCATATTATACTCATGGCTGCATCGTAGTCTCAGATTTATCAGTTAAGAACAGAGCTCGCCCATCCAGATATTCCTTAGAAAAAATTATTCATTCACAACCCTTACACCTGCCCACCTCGTTCTTTATTTTTATTCTCCTTATATAGTTTTCCCTTGATTAAAACCATGATTCAAAAACCACGAAACGCTAGTGGTAATCCTTTTAGTTTGTCCCACGGGGCTTTTGATCTCTTTTTAATTTATTTATCAATTTTTAAAGAAATTGATAAATAATTATATTTACATCTTTTGAATTCCCAAGCCTTATATCTATAGTTTAACCCTTCGTACTTTATTAGATACATCCAACGCTTCTAAATAAATCAAAATTGCGATAAACCTTTGACCCCGGGTCCATGCCCATCGTACCATAGTAAACCTCGTGCAAGTCCAGCGTCTGATCACCGTTAGATTAGCAAGCATCTAGATCAATGGTGTATATGCATATCGCTCGACCTCTGATTCCAAATGTTAATGGGTGATGGCCAGTCGTACCTGTGTTAATCTTCACGCACCTTCAACAATTGATAACCGTCTGATGACCCCTTCCCAGATCAACAACACTCAACGATATCGCTAGGCATCCTGGGTCGAACTATAACGCGCGATGGCACACAGTAAAAAGTGGTTTTGAATAATCGTATGAGGACATGTGTCGCTCGTTCTATGGAATCGCTCCCCACCTCTTGAATACCGCTTGCCCGTTGAAAGCGGTGCAATGAAAACCACAAACCGCCTTCATTGTTCATATGGTCATAGTTCCGCTCATCCACGCAGGGTTCCGTCGCCTTTTAAAAGTATTATTATAATTAAATTTCTCTTTAATGTTTTGTGTTTCTTCATAACCAAGAGTTCCGCTACTCCATTAATCTGAACCATCTCCCATTACAGAGGTTCAGGGATACTTAACAAAATTCCACGGTGCTTCATCAAAATACACAAATATTTGCCAGATATTCAATTTGTCCTTCAATCTATTACCTTGACTCTTCCTAGCAGCTCTCCCTTTTTCCATCTCCTTTGCAAACTGTATTAAACTCCTAATTCAATTCTACTACTCTATCTCTAATTCCTCTGTTTCATCTACTGCCTTTGCTACCTCTTTGTTTCTTTTTCCTTCCTATCTTTGCTTCTCCAATTCCTTTTCCATTAATGACAATATTTCCAACAATCTCCCCCTTTGGCATTGATGGCAATACTCTTCCTCTGATGGCCTTACAAAAGCCCTTTGTTGCTTTTCCTCCCCCTTTGACATCAATGGAAAATATTTTGATCAAGATCCTTTGAACCGATAATGCCATGCTCCCCCTGAGATCATGCATCTTCAAACATAATATGACCAACAATTCATGATTTTCATATGACCAATGCTTCCCCTGAGCCTGTGGATTTAGAGATACCTAACAGCACCGCAAAACCAATTTAATCTTCTGTATTTAAGTAGACTTGATCCTCTGCATGGTAGAGACTACTCCTAGTTTTTTTCTAAGATATTCGAACACTTCCCTGGGTAGAGGTTTGGTAAATATATCAGCAACTTGTTCTTTGGAGGAAACATACTCCAATTTCACCTTTTGTTCAAGCACTTGTTCATGTAAGAAGTGATATTTGATGGGAATGTGCTTGGTCTTGGAATGCATAACAGGATTCTTTGAGATACTGATAGCACTTGTATTATCACACATAATGGAGATAGGAGGTGAACATTCGATTTGAAAGTCTTGTAGGGTTTGCATCATCCAGAGAAGTTGAGTGCAACATGATGTAGCAGCCACATATTCTACTTCTGCTATAGATAAGGCAATGGAAATTTGATTCTTGCTGAACCAAGATACTAACCAGGGCCCCATATAGAATGCACCACCACTAGTTCTTTTCCGATCATCAACACTTCCAGCCCAATCTGCATCAGTGTATGCATGAAGAGTAAGATCAGATTTTTTTGGATACCATAGTCCAAAGTCTTGATTTCCTTGTAGATATTTTAATATTCTTTTCACAGCTTGAAGATGAGACTCTTTTGGATTAGCTTGGAATCGTCAAACAATCCCAACTGCATGCATGATGTCTGGTCATGTTCCAGTGAGATAAAGTAGACTTCCTATCATAGATCTGTATTCAGGTTGATTCACCGTGGGGGAATCATCATTAGAACTGAGATTGCATCTGGTTATCATTGGAGTACTTACAGGTTTGCAGTCTTCCATGCCATACTTCTTCAGGATTTGCTTGAGGTATTTTTCTTGTGATAAGAATATGCCATCTGTTGCTTGTTGCACTTGCAAGCCAAGAAAGAATGTTAGTTCCCCAAGAAAATACATTTCAAATTATTTTTGCATATCAGAAGCAAATTTATGACTCATAGACTCTTTATTACTTCCAAAAATGATATCATCAACATATACAACCACAATCAATAGTTTGTCATTTTCAGTTTTTTTGTATAAGTTGCTATCAGCAGACCCTTTTGAAAATACTTGTTGATGAAGATATTTGTCAAGATGATAGTACCATGCCCTTGGAGCTTGTTTGAGACCATATATAGCCTATTTAATTCTACAAACAAGTTTTTCATCATTTCCCAAAATGAATCCTTCTGGTTGTTCTATAAACTTCTTCTTCTAGATCACCATTGAGAAAGGCAGATTTAACATCCATTTGATAAACTTTGATTTGTTGGAAGCTTGAGAAAGAAAGAAACATTCTTATGGCTTCGAGTCTGGCTACAGGAGCAAAAGTTTCTTCAAATTCTATACCTTCTTGTTGAGCATACCCTTTGCACACAAGTCTAGCTTTATTTCTTATCACATCCCCATTTTCATTTAACTTGTTTTTGAATATCCATTTAGTTACAATGAAATTTTTGTCATGAGGCCTTGGTACTAACTCCCAAGTGTGATTCTTTTCAATTTGATCAAGTGCTATAGGGTAAACTGCTTGGGTTTTTGGTTTTCGAATATCCCTCTCAGGGCTTTCCAGTGCTCGAGGCAGATAGTAAGATTAGCTGTGTTGTTCACAAAGATGGCATGAGCATGTTCATATTAACTTAAAACAACTTGATGGAATGCGATAGAGAATAACCTCTTTGACAATCTTGGAGTCCCTTGGAGAGTGCTAGGTAGCGAAACAAGAGTCCTTCTTCACCGGCTCCAAATATTAGTCCTGCAATCGTTCAAAGCACCCGTGTAATTTCTAACATAACACATAACCTATAAATCAAGTCAATATATAATGAACTTCTAAATTATACACATCTGAGCCATTCATATCATACTATGTAAATTTTCAAACAATAATGACAATATTAAGCATTGAATGGACAAAACAAACACAGTTCTGTTGATTTTGAAAGAAGGAGGACTACAACTGTCGGTTGTACCAAGCCCTCCTCAGTCTCCCAATCTCTTTTATCTCTCAAGTGAAGAAGTCCAAGTCAGCAAGCTCTCTAGGAACCTCTTTGACTCTTGGCCTTCACAATACAACACTATTCTCTATTCCACAAGTATGCAAAAACCTTTAGCAATCCTTCGACCTTCAATTAAGAGCCTTCAACTCCTTCTTATAGGAGAGGGAGAAAGCCATTATTGCCTTTCTCTTTCCACTAGTTTGGAATGGAAAAAACTTAGATGTTTCTTTAGTCTCTATGCTTTTTCCTCCTTTGGAGTTCATTCTTGTTATAGCAATGACCAATAATGAATTGGTGCTTTGCAGTTTCCTCTGTCAACTGACTCTCTTGTGAGGGAAAGCCGGAGATTCAAATCATTTTCCGCGCGTTTTTCCCATTTCAAACTTAAAACACGGGTAACACTGCCCTCTAGTGTAAACAGAGCATTGCCCTAGCCACTAACGCAGCACATTCACTGGTCTTATGCATTATAATGCTCCTGATTTGTTATAGAAAGGCATTACCTTGGCAGAAATAGGTTTAATTTGGGTCTTTGTATTCCTTCCATATTTGTCTTCCCCTCTGAGCTGATGAGGAGGTATTTTGACCTGCAATAGATGCCCCCTAAAGTGTGAGGTCAGAGATGAAGATGATGACCAAAATACTTTATAATTTGTGTAGAGATAAAGAGATTTAAAGACTGAGGAAAACCTAAAACAACAACATATGTCAGAAAATATAGTATCTGCCTTGAGTCGGGCATTTTCCATGCTCAGTAGCTTAAACAACATGATTTCTCTTAGAATAGAGATATGAAGAATCTATCCACCAATAGGCACAATGTGGAAGTGTCTGTCATAACATGATCAGGCTGAAGAAGTTGTCTCCATAAACAATATCGCAACTTGGGGAAGGAAACACAACTTTAATGATGTAGCCTTTGCCCCAAGGTCTTGACCGCCGATTCACTTAAACTGCATATTCCTCTACATGTGAATGAAGGAGTTGTCATCGAACATGTGAGAAATCGTCTGATTACCAGTCAATAATGAAAACTGTTAACAGACGCGAAGGTGGCCACCGATAATGATGATGGTCCCTAAGATGCACAGTACAATCTAGCGAGTGTGAAAAATGAGTTGAAGTCGAACACTCATAGAATCATTCGACCAGGAGCCAATGATGAAGACCCCTGATCAAACACAAGACTACCTGCCACTGATGTCTACAAGTATCCGGGTACTGATGGGTTTCTGGATCAACTTCCTAGATAAGATGTTGAAGTTGATAGGAAGTGATCTGTTGAAAGGTAGGCACTGAGGCGTCCTACATCAGTCTACACGAAACGGAAACCAACTGATTTTTTTTATGATTGAGATAATGAAGAGTAAATGGGAATGTCAGACGACAAATAATTTTTTGCATAATGAGCGGTTTGGTTAATAACAGGAGCAGTAGATAGTGAGATCTGCTTGAACAATAGAAGGCACTCTAGCAGGGTACTAGGCAGTTGAAGCTTGATGAACACCAAAGAGTGTGTTAGGATTTTACCGGTGCAGGGACGCTGGGAAATGAAGGCTAATAGTCATAGATGGTAGGGTTCGGCTAACTGCAAAAGAGTTTTCTGGGAAGTGCCATGTTCAAGAATTTTGCTGCCAAATCAACCTTTTTGAAAATGTAACAAAGCTAGTATCCATTTTGTCCAAATTTTCCCTGTATAATTAAGTTTAGTGAGTCCAGACGAGTAAACTCGGTGAATTTTTCATATTTAGAGAGTCTAAAAAATGTCAAGAAAGACAACTCTGTGCCCCATCTGATTAGGTTTAATGAGTCAAGATGAGTAAAATCGGGGAATTTTTCATGTTTAGAGAGTCTGAAAAATGTCAGGAAAGACAACTCCACGTTCTATCTGATTAGGTTTAATGAGTCCAGACGAACAAACTCGGTGAATTTTTCATGTTTAGAGAGTCTGAAAAATATTATAAAAGACGACTCCATTGGGGTACCTTTTTCATGTCTTGATAACCGGGCACAGCAAAGGGGTAATAGTAAGCTCGAAACAGTTCATTTTTCATGAGTTAGTCCATTGAACCCGAAAAAGTGAGAAATCTATGTTCGATGGACGTCTACCTCATTTTGTTATGAGTACGAGGAGACAGAGTAAACTGAATACTCTTTGTGAAATTTTAACGAGTCCAACAAAGAAAAACTCCGTGCCCTCCGTGAAATTTTAATGAGTCACGCGGAGAAAACTCGGTTACCTCCGTGAAATTTTAACGAGTCACACAGAGAAAAATCGGTTACTTTTTCAGTTTAAAGAGCTTTGAAAAAGAGAAAAGAATGGCTCCATCCTTTCTGTCATGGTAGTTTAACAAGCCCGACAAAGGCAACTCAGGGTTTTTTCAGTTTTATGAGTGAGAAAAAGATTGCTAAAAAGAAAGCTCAATGCTTCTTCATAGTTTTAACGAGTTTGAAGAAGAAAACTCTAGGATTTTCGGATTAACAAGTAGAAAAAACCATACAAAAATAATGCTCGATGTCAACTTCGTATAAGTTTAACAAGTTCGAAGAAGGGAACTCGAGGTTTTTTGGATTAACGAGTAAGAAAAATACTGTAAAAAGAACGCTCGATATAACATGAGTATGTCTGCATATAAATCTTGATCACTCATCAGGACATCAGTACCAAATCTCAATAGTTGCGACACATGCGTAGCAAGAATTCATGACTTTGTTGACTAGCTTAAGAGATTCATGCCCCAAAAATGGCTATAAAAAGGTCAGAAGGCCTTCATCTTCACTGTGCAAAGTGTTGTGAAGAAGCTCTAGGGTGAAAGAGGTGAAAACTTTAGCTGACGATTACGGTCAATCCGGGCAACGGTTTTCCTTCCCGCGAGATCCAGGTAGGAGCTAGAACCTCATGCTATCATTTAATTATATTTTTGTTACTTTTTTCTGGTACAAAATCTTAGATTTCTGAGGCCCTAAAAAAAATGCTTGTGCCTAACGCGGGCCATTAGTGTTATAGACGCGTTAAATGCATAACCCATGAGGATTTAATGCGTTAGCGCACTGTGTTTTTGCACTAGGACCAGCATTAGGCACACCGTGTTTTTTAGCAACTCGATTTCTACTATTTTGAAATGGTCGAGGCAAGTTTTGATCGGTTGAAAATGTTGTTTGTGCAAGTATTCAGATGTTTAAACATGAGTATCTGGCGAGACAGAGAACATGAACGGGAAGAACAAGAGATGGTGAATGATGTTGCAAGCTTGATGGCTCTCCGCAGGTGTGGATTGCTAAAATATTCCCACTTAGAGCTAATGAGGGGTCAAGAGGACCTCCTGAGCTAGCTAATCCAGCAATGGGACGAACAACATCATGTTTTTCAGATTGGGGGTAATGAACTCTCAATTGAAAAGGATGGTGTGTACTTTTTGACCGGCCTATCATGTCGTGGGGCAAGGCCCAAATTGACAGGGTCCAGAGTTGACCCACGTTCCACTACTGATCTGATTCGTGCACATTGCATACGTGACACTCAGGCTGTGAGCAACCAGATATCGATTGAACAGGTGACCTTGAGACTGTTGCGGTCTATATTATGGATGATTGTTCGCTTGGTAGGTGCTAAGAGTCATCATGTGGCCACCAAGGCCCAGATGCTCCTAGCCTTGGACTGTATGCAACCTCAGGTTTTTGACTGGTGTGACGGAGTTGTCCGTCGGGTCCGAGCAGAGCTTACTGCATGTAAGACCCGTACCCAGAGAGAGTTTGGATACGGTACACTGATTGTCTCTTTCATACTGGAGCGGATACCACTGATGAGGCCCAGGATCATTACAGCGCCATTGGGTCCACGTGAGCCAAGGCAGGCTCGGTGGGCCGCTTTGCTTCCGCGGACTAGAGAGGGTCCTGTCCGCCACTGTTTTGATGATGGATTTTTCGATTGGCTTAACTCACAGATTATTATGATCGAGGATTATCCCTATGTAGGGATGAACTTCACAGGCGATCCAGAGTTAGTGTTTCTCCTTGGCACCCAGTGGGGGCTCGATGGTAAGAAGGAAATGATCAGTGAGTTTCCAAAGAAGTACTTTGTTTTTTATCTTTTGAATGTTTATGCATTTTTTTGTTGTTGAGATAGGGTGAAAATTATGTTTTGACATGAAGCTTTTGTTTGCTTGACACAAATGTGGCACATGTCTGGCCAGTTGGGGCCCCTCGCTATGCACGGCGAGGACTGTAGCTACCCGGGGCTGGCGCACCAGTAGAGGACGCAGAAGCTGGCAATGATGATGATGCCCAAGTTTTACATGAACTCTCCAGAAACCTGGAGGGTCTAAGTATGGGTATAACATCCCTTCCTATGCGGGAGGTTCTAGTTTGTCTGCAACGGCATACTATAGGTGTGCCGGAGAGATTCTTAGTGCCTCTGAGGAGGATATCTAGAGCAGTTGTATGCTACCATGATCATCAGGCCTAGCTGGCGGAGCAGATGTATTAGTGTCAGAGCATGGCTTAGTATAGCCAAATTTTTGTAAAACACCCAAGTTTTGGAAGATTTTTTGATGTTACGTTGTACTGGACATGACATATATATATATATATATATATATATTTGGTGATTTTGTGTTTTTAAATTTTTATGTCTTTTCAATGATCTATAAAAATATATGTACTCATGAGTGAATATTTTATAGTAAATATGACAAATGCCAATCTAAGACATAATTTTCCAAATGCATTAAATTCTCTAGGAACGTGCTCAAAGGTAATTGTTTGAAAATGACATTCTAGAAGTCTTACCCTTAAAAAAATAATGTAACAACACAGGATGGCGGGCACGATAATGATTGTTTAATTGCATAATGATGAGTTGGGAATCTAACTTGACCACTAAATTGGAGATGTCACGAGATGCTGCTTCCATGAGGAGTTGGATCATTGACATTGTTGGAAATATGATGCAGAGTGTTGTCCTTGATGGCAACCCACTGAATAAAGATGAAGACATGAGAGTGTTGGCATGTGTTGTCCTTGATGTGTTTTCCTTGATGGAAATCCACCTGATGAAGTTATTCTTGACCTGATGGACTTGGTAGATGATGTAAATCTGATGTGAAATGATGTTAGTTAGCAATATGATGCTGAGTGTTGTCATTGAATGGCAACCCACTTGATGAAGAAGATGGAAACTTACTTGATGAAGTTGTGCTTGATAGAATATGTTCTTGATGAAGTAAATTTGATGTATCTACAGAGAGTACAGAAGGTAATGAAGAAAGGAATTCAATATGTGCTAGATCCATGATGAAAAGAGTATGTTTCAAGGAATACGCGGATTTGTCTAGGCGAAGTAAATGAGATCTAGCATACGCTGGTCCGTTTGACGGAGAGGAAGCATGTATATACACAGCTTCGCTGAAGAGAAAGCGCGTATGCGCAATGAAATTAGCTCTGTAATTTGTACAAAAGTATACGCGGGTTTGTATGGTAGAAGATGCGTATATACGCGGTATCAGTGAAAGGAAAGCGCGTATGCAAACTAGGGTTTGCTGAAGCATGGGGTATGAAATGTCTGATCTGTTCTGCTGTGTTGTTGCTATCTGTATTCTACAGTTTTGAGTTGTCTGTTTCAGTTTGGTTGTATGATGAAGCTTAAATATGAGGAGTGGGTCCAGTCTGAAAATATGATGAAACGTGGATTGCAAGTGGTGTCCTAAAGGAAGCTTTGGATCCAGTGTGAAAATTGATGAAACGTGGTCCATAGAGGTGCTGAGGGTTGTAGCCTTCAGTCAGGGGGTCGTAGCTCCCTTTTTGGTGAGAAGTTTGGTAAATGGATAAATGAGATCGGGGTTGTATCTCCCTTCCGGGTGAGGCTGGTAAACGAGATCAGGGGGTCGTAGCTCCCTTCCAGGAGAGGCTGGTAAACGAGCGCAGGTGGGTGCCTGCGTGCTGGTAGGAGTCTGCGCCAGCACATATGTTGTAAAGATCTTTTCTCTATAATAAAATATTGAAGGCTGAGCAACTGCAGCGGTGGTTTTCTCCCGACTTGGGTTTCCACCTAAAATCCTGGTGTTCATGTGTGATGCTTATGTGTGATGGTTTATTCTGTTCTTACTGCACATGTTTAATGTTTATAGAACATCTAATGAAAGAATGATGGAATGATATAAGTGAAGAATTAATGGCATAACTAGATCTCTGTGTATACACAAGTTTTATGAAGGATATCCGCGTGTATACGCTAGTTGGCTTCAAAAATGTAGCGTATGGGTTTTAGAAGTAAGAAAAAGTAAAAAGTTTTGAATATGCAGTAAATACTGATTCACCCCCCCTCTCAGTATTTTTCCCAACAATTGGTATCAGAGCAGGTCCTTCTGCAGAAACTTGATCGCTTGAAGGAGATCCGTCGCAATGGGAAAGAAGCAAAATAAGAAGGCTACTCAAAGCAAGAAGATGTCTCAGAAATCATGTATCACAGAAATTGAAGAAGATGAATCAGATAGTGATTGGGGTCCTGATAATCTTATTTGTAAAAAGAATGGTGAAGATAGTGAGAATTATGCTATGGACCTAGAAGAAGTTATCAAATATCAACAAAGAATATTTAATGAGAAGGAATCTGCCTCCAAAAAGTTGATCTTTAGACTGAAAAGGATGTTCGATGATGTATACAGTCGAAGTAAAGGACTTGAAGTAGATCTGGAAAATTCAAATAAGAAGAATGAATAACTTGAAGCAGAAATCATTTCCCTCAAAGCAGATCTCGAAAAATCAAACAAGAAGAATGAAAGACTTGAAGCTGAAGTCATCTCTCTCAAAGAAGACCCGGAAATATTCAACAACAAGAATGAAGAACTTGAAGCAGAAGTCATCTCTCTGAAAGTAGATCTCGAAGCATCAAACAAGAAGAATGAAGAACTCTTACAAACTTTTGAAGAACAAGAAAAAGGGTTGAAAGAAGAGATTCTAAATCTGAATCATCAAGTAGAAGATGGAAGAAGGAAAGAAGAAAGCATGACAAAGCAATGTCAAGCCTTGGAGGTTGAGGTAAACATTCTCAAAGGTAAATTAGAAGAAAAGGTTAAAATTTTGAGGTTTCATAATAGTACTAACATTTTGGACAATATTCTGAGTAATCAAAGGTCTCCTGCTATCAAACATGGTCTTGGTTTCCATGAAACTGTTAAAGGAGAATCTAGCTCCCAAGGAAGTGCCAAAAATTCAGAGGATGTCAATGCAAAACCTGAAGTGTTGAAAGAGACAAAAGCTCAACCAACAATCATGAATTCTCAAAGGAATTCATTCAAGAACGTTGAATGTTTTAAATGTCATAAATATGGACATGTTGCAGCAAATTGCAGGAGCAGATCATTTCAGCCTCAAACAAAAAGTTCCTACATAGAAAGGTACTCTGGTTTCTTCAAGGGATATTGTTTTTCATGTAACAAGTATGGACATAAAGCAGCTGATTGTAAAAGGAGGAAGATTAGAAATACTCACTATGATGCTTATGATTATTTCTCTGGACACATGAGATGTTATTCTTGTAAAAAGTATGGACATATAGAAAAAGAATGCAGGATGAACAGATTTGGGAAAGTGGACAATCTCCAGCACACAATTAGAAAGTTCAAGAGAATTTGGAAAAAGAAGGAGGACTGGTCAGAAACGTAGGGAATACTGACCCTACTGCAGTCATCAGCTTCTGAAGCTTACTTCTCTTAGTGACTATAGAAGTGATGTGAGATACATTATGGAGCTTAGTTATGTATCGTCACAGAGGGAGCAATGTATGATGACTCTCATGGTTGATTTGATTACTCTGGTTATGTTTATTTCTGACAGCGCATCTGATGTGGAAAAGACAGGTACAGGAAGTACAAGTTCAGGGGGAGATGAAGGAATGTGAAAAATTTATATGCTGCACTTTCCATACGCGGGTTCTATGAACAAAAGTAGCGTATACACGCGAGTTACAGCAGACACAGTCGCGTATGCTTTGATGATAAGAGAATTTATATGATAGCTGAAGATCTAGAGCAGAGGTTCAGGGGGAGTATCACTCTGATTGTTAATAACTGTATTATTGACTCTGTATCAGCTTAATTTCTCAATAATGAAGATATGATACTTGATGTCTTATGTTGAAGATTATAGATGAGTCTTTTTTGTTGTTTGATGAAGAGTATTGGTTGCTGAGATGAAAGTCTTATAATTCAGAGATAAGGACAGTTCTTGCAGAGATTGTTGCTGAAGACTTGCTGATGAACGTATTCAGGTTGCATGAGTTAAGGAGCACTAGTTCAGGGGGAGCAACAGGTTGAATGATAATGATTGCATTGTTGGCACTATGACTGCTTATTATTCTTGGTTATTGTGATACTCATGCTTAAATGATGATGACTTGGTACATGGTTTATTATGATGAGATTTTGAGCCTTGTTTGCGGAAAAGTATCTTTTGTGCTCACACATGGATGAATTAGAAGTCTTATGATTCAGAGATAAGAATAGATCATGCAGATTTTGTTACTATGGCTGAGATCTTTTCCCTACATATGTTACTTCATGTTAAATCTTAAAGATCATGGTGATATTGGACCACATGGATGATTGACATATATTTGAAGATGTTGTTCTGGTATGATAATCTCTCTTAGAAAGATTGAATTGATGCTACAAAGAATCTGAAGGCTTGGTTACTAATGTGCTTATGCTACAATCGTTGGATGACGCTTGAAGACACTCCAGGGAAGCATTCAAATATCTCTAGGGAAGCATTCAAATATCTCAGAAAGAAGTTGAACACTATCTTTTTCTCATAGAGGATCATATCTGGTTAAAATATAGAAGATGGTATTGAATACGCGGGTTCCCTGAAACATAGTCGCGTATATACGCGAGTTCATGCACATAAAACCGCGTATGTCTGATTGCTGACAAATTTCTGTTTGGGGTCAGCTCTCTTCAGAACAGCTGCAGTGCTGTTTGGTATCTCTGATACTGTTTGGTATCTCTGGTGGTGTTCCAGTTCTCATAATTCTATTTCTAATTTTTTGAGAAAGATGCCTTGATGATTTGTTGGTGAAAGTGTTCAGGATGCACAAACTAAGGGGGAGCCTTATTCATATGGAAAGGTTGCTTGGATGCACAGATTCAGGGGGAGCATTAGCCTTGCTGAGTATAATACATTGTTGGCATTATGATGGTTCTGAAATATGTTCTCTCTCTTGAGGACTTTCTGGTGTTGGTCATAAATGGTCATATTTGTAGTTTGATGAAAAGGTCATGATTGAGACCCATGATGTAAATTGTAATATTCAGTCATGTAAGGACTTGTCAAATTTTGTAAACCCACTTGGTTGGGTAGCTGAGTTGAAATGTGTAAACCCACTTGGTTGGGTACTTCAGTCTTATATATAAATCCACTTGGTTGGATATTTGATGTAAGTATGAGTCTTTGGTGATACGAAGTTCATAGAGTCATGTACTTCATTGAAAAATATGTTTGAAGATTCAGCATGAAATCAGGGGGAGCTTGGTCACTTCAGTATATATCAGATCTGCAGAATGCTTCTTCTACATGAGGAGAAAAGGGGGAGAGTGTGTTGGTTTTGATCCGCCCTTTGCCCTTGATGTCAAAGGGGGAGAGTGACATGGTGTTTGAATGAAGAGAAAGAATGGTGTCAAAAATGGGGAGAGTGACATGGTGTCATTGTTTCTTAATGTACCTATCTGTTGTGGTGATCAAACACCATCGTGGTTGCCATCAAGTCCAAAGGGGGAGATTTTTGGCAATATGATGCAGAGTGTTGTCCTTGATGGCAACCCACTGAATGAAGATGAAGACATGAGATTGTTGGCATGTGTTGTCCTTGATGGCAATACACCTGATGAATTTATTCTTGACTTGATGGACTTGGTAAATGATGTAAATCTGATGTGAAATGATGTTAGTTAGCAATATGATGCTGAGTGTTGTCATTGGATGGCAACCCACTTGATGAAGAAGATGGCAACTTACTTGATGAAGTTGTGCTTGATAGAATATGTTCTTGATGAAGTAAATCTGATGTATCTACAGAGAGTACAGAAGGTAATGAAGAAAGGAATTCAATATGTGCTAGATCCATGATGAAAAGAGTATGTTTCAAGGAATACGCGGATTTGTCTAGGCGAAGTCGCGTATGCATGCGGTTAAGTACGTGCCAAGTCACGTATGGGCAAAAGCGCTCAAAAAGTGAAAAACCAGGGGTAACCACCATGGTATTGACCCATTGTTTTGGGTAATGATTCGTCTAAATGACCCCGTCCAGGAATACCATCGGATGTAATGTGGTTTTGGCTCATGGTATTGAAAAAGGGTAAACCTATATAAAGAGAAGAAATTCATTGTACAAATCATGAGTGTGGGAGCAAGATGTCTGAGCTTGAATGAATAATTCTCTGTGAAGTATATATGTATGTAAAGGGTAAAGGTTTGATGATAGATCTGAATCTATGTTGCACCTATGAAGAAATGATGAAGCGGGATATCTAGATCTGAAATGTATCTGTATCTGCTAGATCTATTTATGGAATGATTAGATCTGAGATAAGGCAAACATCTGTCTGAAGTAAAGGGTTAAATCTGTGTGATGTATCTGTTCTGAATAATTGCAATGACCTAAATGTCTAAAGAACCATACGCTAGTTCGCAGCAGAGGAAGCGTGTATAGACGCAACTTCGGTGAAGAGAAAGCGCGTATGCGCAATGAAATTAGCTTTGTAATTTGTACAGAAGTATATGCAGGTTTGTATGGTAGAAGACGTGTATATACGTGGTATCAGTGAAAGGAAAGCGTGTATGCAAACTAGGGTTTGCTAAAGCATGGGGTATGAAATGTCTGATCTGTTCTGTTGTGTTGTTGCTATCTGTATTCTACAGTTCTGAGTTGTCTGTTTCAATTTGGTTGTATGATGAAGCTTAAATATGAGGAGTGGGGCCATTCTGAAAATATGATGAAACGTCGATTGCAAGTGGTGTTCTAAAGGAAGCTTTGGATCCAGTGTGAAAATTGATGAAACGTGGTCCATAGAGGTGCTGAGGGTTGTAGCCTTCAGTCAGGGGGTCGTAGCTCCCTTCTAGGTGAGGCTGGTAAACGAGATCAGGGGGTCGTAGCTCCCTTCCAGGAGAGGCTGGTAAACGAGTCAGGGGGTTGGAGCTCCCTTCCAGGAGAGGCTGGTAAACGAGCGCAGGTGGGTGCCTGCGTGCTGGTCAAGTCTGCGCCGGCACATATGTTGTAAGATGTTTTCTCTATAATAAAATATTGAAGGCTGAGCAACTGCAGCGGTGGTTTTCTCCCGACTTGGGTTTCCACCTAAAATTCTGGTGTTCATGTGTGATGCTTATGTGTGATGGTTTATTCTGTTCTTACTGCACATGTTTACTGTTTATAGAACATCTAATGAATGAATGATGGAATGATATAAGTGAAGAATTAATGGCATAACTAGATCTCTGTGTATATGCGAGTTTTATGAAGGATATCCGCGTGTATACGCTAGTTGGCTTCAGCAAAGTAGCGTATGGGTTTTAGAAGTAAGAAAAAAGTAAAAAGTTTTGAATATGCAGTAAATACTGATTCACCCCCCCTCTCAGTATTTTTCCCAACAATTTGTATCAGAGCAGGTCCTTCTGCAGAAGCTTGATCGCTTGAAGGAGATCCATCGCAATGGGAAAGAAGCAAAAGAAGAAGGCTACTCAAAGCAAGAAGATGTCTCAGAAATCATGTATCACAGAAATTGAAGACAATGAATTAGATAGTGATTGGGGTCCTGATAATCTTATTTGTACAAAGAATGGTGAAGATAGTGAGAATTATGCTATGGACCTAAAAGAAGTTATCAAATATCAACAAAGAATATTTAATGAGAAGGAATCTGCCTCCAAAAAGTTTATCTTTAGACTGAAAAGGATGTTCGATGATGTATACAATCGAAGTAAAGGACTTGAACCAGATCTGGAAAATTCAAATAAGAAGAATGTAGAACTTGAAGCAGAAATCATTTCCCTCAAAGCAAATCTCGAAAAATCAAACAAGAAGAATGAAAGACTTGAAGCTGAAGTCATCTCTCTCAAAGAAGACTCGAAAATATTCAACAACAAGAATGAAGAACTTGAAGCGGAAGTCATCTCTCTGAAAGTAGATCTCGAAGCATCAAACAAGAAGAATGAAGAACTCTTACAAACTTTTGAAGAACAAGAAAAGGGGTTGAAAGAAGAGATTCTAAATCTAAATCATCAAGTAGAAGATGGAAGAAGGAAAGATGAAAGCATGAAGAAGCAATTCCAAGGATTGGAGGTAGAGGTAAACATTCTCAAAGGTAAATTAGAAGAAAAGGTTAAACTTTTGAGGTTTCAAGATAGTACTAATATTTTGGAAAATATTCTGAGTAATCAAAGGTCTCCTGCTATCAAACTTGGTCTTGGTTTCCATGAAACTGTTAAAGGAGAATCTAGCTCACAAGGAAGTGCTAAAGATTCAAAGGAATTCAATGCAAAACCTGAAGAGTTGAAAGGAACAAAAGATCAAACAACAATCATGAATTCTCAAAGGAATTCATTCAAGAACATTGAATTTTTTAAATGTCATGATTATGGGCATGTTGCAGCAAATTGCAGGAGCAGATCATTTCAGCCTCAAAAAAACAGTTCCTACATAGAAAGGTACTCTAGTTTCTTCAAGGGATATTGTTTTTCATGTAACAAGTATGGACATAAAGCAGTTGATTGTAAAGGAGGAAGATTAGAAATACTCACTATGATGCTTATGCTTATTTCTCTGGACATATGCGATGTTATTCTTGTAACAAGTATGGACATATAGAAGAAGAATGCAGGATGAACAGATCTAGGAAAGTGGACAATCTCCAGCACACAATTAGAAAGTTCAAGCAAATCTGGAAAAAGAAGGAGGACTGGTCAGAAACGTAGGGAATACTGACCCTACTGCAGTCATCAACTTCTGAAGCTTACTTCTCTTAATGACTACAGAAGTGATGTGAGATACATTATGGATCTTAGTAATGTATCGTCACAGGGGGAGCAATGTATGATGACTCTCATGGTTGATTTGATTACTCTGGTTATGTTTATTTCTGACAGCACATCTGATGTGGAAAAGACAGGTACAGGAAGTACAAGTTCAGGGGGAGATGAAGGAATGTGAAAAATTTCTATGCTTCACTTTCCATACGCGGGTTCTATGAACAAAAGTCGCGTATACACGCGAGTTACAATAGACACAGTCGTGTATGCTTTGATGATAAGAGAATTTATATGATAGCTAAAGATCTGGAGCAGAGGTTCAGGGGGAGTATCAGTCTGATTGTTAATAATTGTATTATTGACTCTGTATCAGCTTAATTTCTCAATAATGATGATATGATACTTGATGTCTTATGTTGAAGATTATGGATGAGTCTTGTTTGCTGTTTGATGAAGAGTATTCGTTGCTGAGATGAAAGTCTTATAATTCAGAGATAAGGACAGTTCTTGCAGAGATTGTTGCTGATGACTTGCTGATGAATGTATTCAAGTTGCACGAGTTAAGAAGGAGCACTGGTTCAGGGGGAGCAGCAGGTTGAATGATAATGATTGCATTGTTGGCACTATGACTGCTTATTATTCTTGGTTATTGTGATACTCATGCTTAAATGATGATGACTTGGTACATGGTTTATTATGATTAGATTTTGAGCCTTGTTTGTTGAAAAGTATCTTTTGTGCTCACACATGGATGAATTAGAAGTCTTATGATTCATAGATAAGAATAGATCTTGGAGAGTTTGTTACTATGGCTGAGATATTTTCCCTACATATGTTACTTCATGTTAAATCTTAAAGATCATGGTGATATTGGACCACATGGATGATTGACATATATTTGAAGATGTTGTTCTGGTATGATAATCTCTCTTAGAAAGATTGAATTGATGCTGCAAATAATCTGAAGGCTTGGTTACTAATGTGCTTATGCTACAATCGTTGGATGATGCTTGAAGACACTCCAGGGAAGCATTCAAATATCTCCAGGGAAGCATTCAAATATCTCAGAAAGAAGCTGAACACTGTCTTTTTCTCATAGAGGATCAGATCTAGTTAAAATATAGAAGATGGTATTGAATACGCGGGTTTCCTGAAACACAGTCGCGTATATACGCGAGTTCATGCACATAAAACCGCGTATGTCTGATTGCTGACAAATTTCTGTTTGGGGTCAGCTCTCTTCAGCACAGCTGCAGTGCTGTTTGGTATCTCTGATACTGTTTGGTATCTCTGGTGGTGTTTCAGTTCTCATAATTCTATTTCTAATGTTTTGATAAAGATACCTTGATGATTTGTTGGTGAAAGTGTTCAGGATGCACAAACTAAGGGGGAGCCTTAGTCATATGGAAAGGTTGCTTGGATGCACAGATTCAGGGGGAGCATTAGCCTTGCTGAGTATAATACATTGTTGGCATTATGATGGTTCTGAAATATGTTCTCTCTCTTGAGGACTTTCTGGTGTTGGTCATAAATGGTCATATTTATAGTTTGATGAATAGGTCATGATTGAGACCCATGATGTAAATTGTAATATTCAGTCATGTAAGGACTTGTCAAATTTTGTAAACCCACTTGGTTGGGTAGCTGAGTTGAAATGTGTAAACACACTTGTTTGGGTACTTGAGTCTTATATAAATCCACTTGGTTGGATATTTGATGTAAGTATGATTCTTTGGTGATAGGAAGTTCATAGAGTCATGTACTTCATTGAAAAATATGTTTGAAGATTCAGCATGAACTCAGGGGGAGCTTGGTCACTTCAGTATATATCAGATTTGCAGAATGCTTCTTCTACATGAGGAGAAAAGTGGGAGAGTGTGTTGGTTTTGATCCGCCCTTTGCCCTTGATGTCAAAGGGGGAGAGTGACATGGTGTTTGAATGAAGAGAAAGAATGGTGTCAAAAATGGGGAGAGTAACATGGTGTCATTGTATTCTTAATATACCTATCTGTTGTGAAGATCAAACACCATCGTGGTTGCCATCAAGTCCAAAGGGGGAGATTGTTGGCAATATGATGCAGAGTGTTGTCCTTGATGGCAACCCACTGAATGAAGATGAAGACATGAGAGTGTTGGCATGTGTTGTCCTTGATGGCAATACACCTGATGAAGTTATTCTTGACTTGATGGACTTGGTAAATGATGTAAATCTCATGTGATATGATGTTTGTTGACAATATGATGTAGATATTTGTTCTTGAATGGCAACCCACCTGATGAAGATGATGGCAACTTACTGGATGAAGTTGTGCTTGATATAATATGTCTTGATGAGCTAAAACTGATGTATCTACAGTGAGTACAGAAGGCAATGAAGAAAGGAATTCAGCATGTGCTAAATATATGATGAAAAGAGTATGTTTCAAGGAATACGCGGATCTGTCTAGGGGAAGTTGCGTATGCATGCGGAAAAGAACGTGCCAAGTCGCATATGGGTAAAAGCGCTCAAAAGGTGAAAAACCAGGGGTAACCACCATGGTATTGACCCATTGTATTGGGTAATGATTCGTCTAAATGACCCCGTCCAGGAATACCATCGGAAGTAATGTAGTTTTGGGCTCATGGTATTGTTTTGGCTCATGGTATTGAAAAAAGGGTAAACCTATATAAGGAGAAGAAATTCATTGTGCAAATGAGGAGTGTGGGTGCAAGATGTCTGAGCTTGAATGAATACTTCTCTGTGAAGTATATCTGTATGGAAAGGGTAAAGGTTTGATGATAGATCTGAATCTATGATGCACCTATGAAGAAATGATGAAGCGGGATATCTAGATCTGAAATGTATCTGTATTTGCTAGATATATTTATGGAATGATTAGATCTGAGATAAGGCGAACATCTGTCTGAAGTAAAGGGTTAAATCTGTGTGATGTATCTGTTCTGAAGAATTGCAATGACCTAAATGTCTGAAGAACCATACGCTAGTTCGCCGCAGAGGAAGCACGTATATACGCGGCTTCGCTGAAGAGAAAGCGCGTATGCGCAATGAAATTAGATCTATAATATGTACAGAAGTATACGCTGGTTTATGTGAACAGAAGCGCGTATATACGCGACATCAGTGAAAGGAAAGCGTGTATGCAAACTAGGGTTTGCTGAAGTCTGTGGTAAGAAATGTCTGATTTGTTCTGCTGGTTTACTGATATCTGTCAGTGAGTTATATGTATCTGTTTCATGGTTGACTGTGCTTAAAAGTATGGAAAGGGTCCAGTCTAAAAATATGATGAAACGTGGCCTGCAAGTTGTGTTCTATTGAAGTTGTTGGATCCAGTGTGAAAATTGATGAAACGTGGTCCAAGGTGGTGCTGAGGGTTGTAGCCTTCAGTCAGGGGGTCGTAGCTCCCTTCCAGGTGAGGCTGGTAAACGAGATCGGGGGTCGTAGCTCCCTTCCAGGTGAGGCTGGTAAACGAGATCGGGGGGTCGTAGCTCCCTTCCAGGAGAGGCTGGTAAACGAGCGCAGGTGGGTGCCTGCGTGCTGGTAGGAGTCTGCACCAGCACATATGTTGTAAGATGCTTTCTCTATAATAAAATATTGAAGGCTGAGCAACTGCAGCGGTGGTTTTATCCCGACTTGGGTTTCCACCTAAAATCCTGGTGTTCATGTGTGATGCTTATGTGTGATGGTTTATTCTATTCTTACTGCACATGTTTACTATTTATAGAACATATAATGAATGAATGATGGAATGATATAAGTGAAGAATTAATGGCATAACTAGATCTCTGTGTATACGCGAGTTTTATGAAGGATATCCGCGTGTATACGCTAGTTGGCTTCAGCAAAGTAGCGTATGGGTTTTAGAAGTAAGAAAAAGTAAAAATTTTTGAATATGCAGTAAATACTGATTCACCCCCCCTCTCAGTATTTTTCCCAACAGACATGTACTCAGCGAAATTATCGGTGGCGTTACCCAGGAAGATTCCCCCGGAACCAAGAAGGTCCGACTCAGGAGTGTAGAGAACCCAAGCAGCTGAAGCAATGCATCTAGTGTGACAACTAGCACCGTCCACATATTCGACGTATGCTAAGGGGAGCGATGGCATCTGTGTGAAAGAAAAATATTATACATGAGAAAAACACCTTGAAAACCAAGACACAATCTAGAAGACATCAAAATAATAAGAAAAACTTATATACATAAAATTACAAAGCATATGCCTAGTGCGAAACTAGGTAAAATTCTTCTTTAAGTAAAGCCCTTTGCAGGGCTCTGCGAGTGGAATTCCATTACAGTACTGAATTTCGTAAGCTCCCTTTGAGAGGGCTTTAGTGACGATGTAAGGACCAAGCCATAATGGTTGGAGTGTTCCTGCCCCCAAGAGGTCATGTTTCTGATCATAAAGTAGAACTAGATTTCCCTCTTAGAAAGAATGAGGCTTGACAGATTTGTCATATTGAGCCTTGACTCGGCGCTAGTGAGCTTCGAGTGCTAGTGTAGCATCTCGACGAGTTTCATCCAAATGATCGAGTGAGAGCAAGCACTCTTCCGTGGCAGTGGTGCTAGGAAGGAGTTCAACAGCAAGTTTGAGTGATGGAATTTTGCACTCAATTGGAAGTACTACCTCCAGGCCAAAAGCAAGTTGGAATAGTGTGAAGCCTATGGCAGTTTCGACTGATGTTCGGTACGCCCATAACACGGAATACAACTTCTGATTCCAAGTGGTTTTATGGTTTCTGACCAATCGACGAATCATGGTTTTGAGGACGCCATTTACAGCTTTGACTTGACCATTAGCTTGAGGATAATAAGATGAAGATTGATCTTGCCGGAAACCTAGCATGGATGTTAATTCGGTCATCATATGATTCTGAAAGTGAGATCCATGATCTGTGACAATCGATAGGGGTATGCTGAACTGACAGATTACCTGATTAAACAGGAAGAGAGCGGCGGTTTCGCCATCGGCCTTGAAAGTGGGAAGGGCTTCTGCCCATTTCGTAAAATAGTCGACCGCAACCACAATGTAGTTGTGTCCATTTTCTGAAGTGGGATTGAAGGTGACGAAATCAATTCCCCATTTAGCGAAAGGACCAATGGAGATAACCGGGTGAAGGGGGGCAGGATGAGCGCGCATTTTATTTGTGAAAATTTGACATGGATGGCACTTCTGTACTATTGCAATACAGTCTTTAAACAAAGTGGGCCAATAGTAACCTGCACGAAAGATTTTTTGGGCAGTAGCTATGCCCGAAAGATGACCACCACATGCCACGGTGTGGCAGTCATTCAAAACGCATTCCACCTCATCGAAAGTGAGACAATGTCGGAGAATAGTATCAACACCACGGCGATATAGTGTATCGGTTAGCACGAGGTAGTGCTTTTCTTGGTGGCGGATATGACGACTGTCATCGGACATGAGAGTCAGGTGAAAGCATTGGGTTTGTAGGTAGAAAAAAATGTCTCCGTACCATGGGTCCGAAGAATTGACCAAGTACACAGATTCATCAAGAAACGAATCGTGACCTACTTCTACTGGGTCAATTCTAGGAAAATCCGATAATAATTCAGCGAAGACGAGGGATTTCTTTGCTTTGGAAGCCATGAAGACCAAATCAAATTGCTGGAGGATTATGATCCATTTGGAATATTTTCCTCCAATAATTTTTCTAGAAAAGATATGGTACATGGGGTTCTCCAAATCAATGACCGTAGTCTGTCACAGCAATATATAGTGTTGGAGTCGAGTGAGAGCAAAAACTACCGCCAGAGAAAGTTTCTCCACATGTGAATAACATAATTCAAGTCCGATTATACCTTTGGACAAATAGTATATCACATGTTCACTATCGTCATTGTGTACTTGAACGAAAACTATTCCAAGTGAGGATGGTGAGGCTACCAGGTAGAGGAGAAAGTCGCGTGAGTAATCGGGGGCACTAAGGAGTGGGGCTGAAGCACGTTCATGTTTTAAAGCATCAAATGACCATTGAGCTTGGTCATCCCACAAGTATAGTGTTCCTTTCTTCAATAATTGCATGAATCCTTTCGTCATCTCGGCATAGTTAACGATGAAACGACGCAAACATTTTTCCTTCCCTTGCAAAATTTGGAGTTGAAGGATGGATTGTGGTGCCGACAATTCAACAATTGCCTTAAAATTATCAGGATCAACCCTAATCCCGTGCTTGGAGACAATGAAACATAACAGACGTCCGGAATCGACCATAAATATGCATTTATGAGGATTCAAACGTATATTGTAGAATCTGCACCTAACAAAAATTTCTCTTAAATGAGCAAGCTGATCCCGTCGCTTCTTGGAATGGGCCGGAAGGTCATCCAAGTAAGCCTGTACAATATGTCGAATGTCATGAAAAGCGTAGTCCATAGCCCGCTGAAAATTTTCTCCAGCATTCTTCAGACCGAATGGCAGTTTTCGATACGCAAAAGTGCCCCAAGGATAGATGAAAGCAGTTTTATGTTGGTCATCTTTTTTAATTGCAATCTGGTTATAGCCCGAGAATCCATCCATGAAGGAAAAATATTTGCACCCGGCACAATCGTCGAGAATCTGATCAATGAATGGTGTAGGATAATTATCTTTGGGACAAGCGGCATTCAGATCGCGAGAGTCGACGCAAACTTGAATGGTGCCTTGTTTTTTATCAATGGGAACCGGATTGGAAACCCATTCCGTTAAAGGAACGGGATAAATGAAACCAACGTTCAAATTTTTTTATACTTCAATCTTGATGGCGGCTGCTTTGCGCGGGTGGACAGGTCTGAGATGTTGCCGAACAGGTTTGGAATTATCATAAATCTTGATTTCGTGCTCCACAATAGAAGGGTCTATGCCGGGAATTTTGTCATAAGACCAAGCAAAAACATCGCGGAATTCCTTAAAAAGGGATGTGAAGCGTGCAATTTCCTCTGGATTGCAATCGACTCCAATTTGAATATTTTCCACGATACCTGTTTTGACCGAGATATCAATGAGTATTGTCTTAGAAATATTACCCATGTTCCCTTCTGAATCGATAGTTTGAATAGTTGTATAAGCAGAGGGAACCACCTCAGGTTGGTCAAAGGATGGGATTTCAGTTTTTATTGCCTCCGAGTCAATCATCGAAGCGTGATGGTAAAACTCTCCCCAAGGTCGTTCTTCTAGAGACATGATCTCTCGAATAGCTTCGTCTGTAGGCAAGACTTCATTGAGGAGATCCTTAGAGAGAACAATGATGGGAGGGAGGTTTGTACCTTCGGTCGAAACCATAGCAGTGGAGGGTTCAGATGCGGTTTGGATGGCTTTATAAACCAACTCAGCCGGCGAAAGCGGCATCTGATCTCCATAAGAATCAATGTCTGAAGGTGCTGGGATGATCCATGGGCCGATAGAGCCATACAAAGTGCTGGATATCATTGCAACCGTGTTTGGGATCAATGGCGACGGGAGAGGAAAAAAACCCAGTAGGGAAGATTCCTTCAGAAGACCGGTACCGATACTGACGTAAGAGTCAGGAAAGCTTCCTATTAGGGGTATAGTGCTACTTGGTAATGTGGCATAATCAGGGGTGCAGAAGGATAGCTGATCCACTGTGACTATTTTTCCATCCAATGTAAATAGGATGAGTTGGAAGACCCAAGACACAATGGGAGTCATGGCATAAGACCAATTGCTACCAAGCAATAGATTATAGTCTAGATGGTGCTCTACGACTTCAACGTCCACGTTTACCATTTTCCCATTCAGAGTGATGGGAAAGCTATCAAGGTATCCTTTTGGGAGGAAAGTGTGGCCATCGAAAGATTTGAGGGAAGTCGATGGCGAGGTGAGGGTAGGAGAACCTAAATTGAGCCAGCAAGCTTATGACATAACGCAGGTCGAAGCACCTTCGTCTATGATAGTGCGATGGATTGGTCTCCCTTTCGACACAACCTGCACCTGGAATGCAAGTTGGTGTGAAAGGTGAGGTTTAGCCTTTTCCATATCAAAGATAGCTAGCATGGAATCCTGGTGGTCTATTCCACCAATGGCCGAAAGCAAGGCTTTCCTTTGTGCTGGACAGGTTTGTAATACTTCGAGAGCAGACATAGCTGACGGTTCCTACACGAAATCTTATACAATGTTGTAGTTTTGGGCTGCACGTGCAGAGGTGTTATGAGTCGTCCGTCGAAGTGTCCCTTTGGGGGGACGAATCATGGGGTCAGAAGTAGGCCATTCGATATGCACATCGTTTGGTGGCGGTGGATTTGAACTAGTACCAGGTTCTTGAGCATCTATGGTAGGGCTTCCATAAAGCTTAGCTCGAGTTTTAAGGTCAACACTCTCAGTGCCATAAGTGGCAGATGGTCCTTCACTGGAAGGATATGAACCACCATTTCCCTATTGATGGGGTTGTGGCAGATTGTCAACCATTTGTTGATGTTGTTGTTGTTGATTAGGGAAAGGATTATGAAGAGCGGCAGGTGTTCGCCCAGAATCCTTGTTGGCAATAAAATCGGTGCATTCCTACAGCCGAGGACATTTGTATGTCAAGTGGTCCTCTACACAGATTTTGCAAGGAAATTTCATGGGTTTATCCTTCCCTTTGTCATTCTTGGCAGTGTTTTTTTGATTAGGTTTATTCTGATTATCTGACTACTCTTCCGAAGAAGATGAATTTTTCTTGTTCTTCTTGTTTTTCCCGCTAGGTTTTTGTGAGGTTTGCACCGAATTTACCTCAGCGGTGGGAAGAGTAGTTGTTTGGTGAGGGGCGGTGGTAACCAAAGATGGTTGGGAGGCTTTCCCCTGAGACTACTTTGTGGCTACGCCAAAGATCGTGCCAATGAGACCATCGGCATGAGCTCCAATTTTCTGAGTAGCCAGAGGATTTGGGTTGCCAGGGGCATGGGGGAGAAAATCATACAGCATGCCAGATTATGACCAGATTAAATCTAAATGCTGGGCACGGCGAATGCATTGATATTTTGTAACTGCACCAGAAAGGCCAATGTCTTTAGCTATGTGGGGTAAGAGAGACTTGCAAAACCAATTGGCTAAGAGATGATCCGGAATTAGCGCTTTGACTAGCCTCATCCTATGTCTCAATTCATGAATTTGATCGGAGATGTGGGTGGCGGTGTCTTGGCGGAGCGAAGTTAATAGTTCCGTTCTGGTTTCAAATATAATTGGTAGTTGGAAGTTCTTTAGAAAATCCGTTGCTAAAGCACCAAACGTATTGATGGTGGCGCGTGGTAATTCAATGTACCACCTGGCAGCATTGCCTGTAAGTGTGCGGGGAAACAGTCAAAGTCAGACACTATCATCTACCATGGAATTGGATATAGACCATAGGTGAAAGGTAGTGATGTGTGCGGCTGGGTCTTCCCCTTGTTTCCCGTCAAACTTCGGGATGTCGGAAGGAATCTTATGCGGTACTGGAGGCCAAAGCGGGTTGTGATTGATGGGATCATTAGTCAGTTTATGGATATCAGGGATGTCCAAATCTGCCAAGAATGGCAATTGTGGATTTTCCCCCGAATCTAACCAAGGCAGTATGGGCTGACTCTTTATACCATAGGGTCCACCCATCAATGTGTTACCAGGAGGATACGTAGGACTTTGGTAAAAACTTCCTATAGGTGGAGGAGTAGGGACATACGGTTGCTGTCCATAGGGCATGTTGTATTATGGGGCGAACTGTTGGTTACCCCTAGTATAAAAGTGCCCTCCCATTCCAGATCGAGGTTGGGGTTGGTTAGTCCAAATGGATGCAATATAGTTTCCTGGAGGCATGCTACTACTTGCATAGTTTGGCAACGGCATAGACCCTACACCTATATTTGAACCACTTAAGGGAAGAGTATTAACAATAGGTTGTCCTATTTTTCCTAAGGATTGCAGAGGAAGTGAAATGTTCCCTGCTACCTGCATGCTGGTGACACTGCCCCCTGGCATAGAGGCCAAGGGGTTTGAACTCAGTAGAGGGTTCCAACCGAAAGGGTTGCTGAAAGGTATCGAAGTAGTCATACTCGTGGGAGGAGCTACCGTGGGTCCCAACGTGGTCACAGTAGGAGTAGATGTCGAAGGATTCAGCAAGCTACTGACAGTTGTGATGACCGTAGGGTTGGGAGTAGGTATATGTTGACTACTTGGGTTACCTAGTGATGGCATAGAACTGACCACCGACGGGGAGGATGGTGGTGAACCTGGGATGGTTTCCATTGGCATCGACCCTGTGGATGCCGGTGGTGAAATGGATGTTGGTGCGGCCGAAGACATATCTTGGCGTGGTGGAATCTGAACTATCACAAGCCCTAATGGATTAGTGAGTGGAGGATTTTAATGAGGTACAACCCCTTCAGTTAAAGGGTCCTCCGGAAATTTCGGATGATATGAGGCTATGTGATAATCAAGATTAGTTAGTGGAGACTGCTCTTCCGTAGAAGGCACGGGTTCACCAAGGTTCAGTTCTTCCTCAATAGTTAGAGGAGGTAGACCTTGCTTTCGTCTAGACAGATGGCATGGGTCGGGGGACACCACGGTGACCTGCTTAATTTTAACAAATTTTAATAAATTGTGATGTACTATAAAGTCTTAGTGACAGTAACCACACACCTAAAAAATAAATAAATAAATGACTCTCTAAAATCAATTAGCAAGCAGCCATAATAGGGTGCTCTGTTTGAGTACTACCATTTTCTGGTGATGAAATCCAGTATCGCAACAGTATACAGAGAGGGTTGATCGAAAGTATAGTTACGGTCACTCTAGAGCTTCGCCCGAACCTCAGACGATAGGTGTAAGAACTCTTGTGAAGATGAGTACCCTCCTAAAGACCGAAGACAGACTGGATCCGTCTGTTTCAGGTACTAGGACAGGCCATCCCAGTCACCTTGTGTAAGTCCCTAAAAATTATGGCCACTAAAGATACCTCAAATCACAGACATCATCAGGGGGGTTCACGGTCAAGGACAGTGTGCTATATGGGCAGAATACCTAGATCCCCGATCTAGTTTCAACATCCCCAAAGGGAACCCCAATATATAACACACCCACCGGAAGCAGTCGAAGGCGGGATACCTTCTTGTGCACCCAAGTGTTGTCTCGCGCTGAGCTCCAGTAAAGGAACGGTCCCGATAATATGAGTGCAGTAGGATTTCACTCGTTAATGACTCTAGTTTCAAGTTTTGAGATCTTGGGTAGTTTTCTCACTATTCCTAACCCAAGATCCTAGCTTGAACTACTCTTTGTGTGAGCTCAAAAAAAGAGTAATGATTGATTTTATTATCACTTTATTCTTAGTGTACTTGATTATTAGTCTTGCAGAGGGGGAGTGGACGTATGAAATGTGATGAGACTCTGACTCAAGAAACCATGCAAAACATGCTCTAGATATGAAATTCGATGAAGAGTGTTTCTACAGGGAGAGGTTTCTTTTCAACGTCCATGCACTAACATTCAAATAGCTTAGTTCAACTTTTAAAGATTCAAACTTCTATCTACCTCTTTTAAACAGTCTATGAACTGAAAATTTCAGAATAAACTCAGCTAGATGCAGAAAAATAATAAAAAAAAAATTCTCTTAAAAAGTAAATGCTTTGGACACTAACTTTTCAAACAAGAAAAACAAATAGAAATGACAGCTTAGCAGACAAGCACAGGGATTCAGTCAGCAAAAGGTACTGATGGCGAAAAAACTCTGCAACTAAAACACCATCACAGCAGTGAACAACAAGGTTTTGGTTGAGTAACGCTCTGTATGTGAGTAAAGATAACAAATAACGCACTTTATTTAATCAGAGACAACGTATTAACACACTGGACAACCTACAAAGGTAGTGTTAGCCAGGGAAAAGTTCTTCAGTTGTTCAAATAGAAACAGGATTGAACTCTGCGAGTGTTTGATATGTCTACTGGGCATAAAAAATGGTCGGAAGGGTCTATGAACAGAGGAAAGAAGAGAGGAGGGAAGAAATAGTCTGGAAACTATGGGGAAACTCCCCAACGGAGTTGCCAATTCTTCTATAGGGTAAACTGCTTGGGTTGTTGGTTTTCGAATATCCCTCTCAGGGCTTTCCGGTGCCCGAGGCAGACAGTAAGCCTAGCTGTGTTGTTCACAAAGATGGAATGAGCATGTTCATATTAACTTAAAATAACTTGATGGAATGCAATAGATAATTACCTCTTTGACAATCTTGGAGTCCCTTGGAGAGCGCTAGGCAGCGAAATAAGAGTCCTTCTTCACCGGCTCCAAATATTAGTCCCGCAATCGGTCAAAGCACCCGTGTAATTTCTAACATAACACATATCCTATCAATCAAGTCAATATATAATGAACTTCTAAATTATACACATCTGAGCCATTCATATCATACTATGTAAATTTTCAAACGATAATGACAATATTAAGCATTGAATGGACAAAGCGAACACAGTTCTATTGATTTTGAAAGAAGGAGGATTACAACCGTCGGTTGTACCAAGCCCTCCTCATTCTCCCAATCTCTTTTATCTCTCAAGTGAAGAAGTCCAAGTCAAAAATCTCTCTAAGAACCTCTTTGACTCTTGGCCTTCACAATACAACACTATTCTCTATTCCACAAGTATGCAAAAACCTTTAGCAATCCTTCGACCTTCAATTAAGAGCCTTCAACTCCTTCTTATAGGAGAGGGAGAAAGCCATTTTTGCCTTTCTCTTTCCACTAGTTTGGAATGGAAAAAACTTAGATGTTTCTTTAATCTCGATGCTTTTTCCTCCTTTGGAGTTCAGTCTTGTTATAGAAATGACCAATAATGAACTGGTGCTCTGCAGTTTCCTCTGTGAAATGACTCTCTTGTGAGGGAAAGCCGAAGATTCAAATCATTTTCTGTGCGTTTTTCCCATTTAAATCATAAAACACGGGTAACGCTACCCTCTAGTGTAAATAGAGCATTTCCCTAGCCACTAACGCGGCACATTCACTGGTCTTATGCGTTATAACGCTCCTGATTTGTTATAGAAAGGCGTTACCTTGGCAGAAATAGGTTTAATTTGGTTCTTTATATTCCTTCCATATTTGTCTTCCCCTCTGAGTTGATGAGGAGGTATTTTTACTTGTAACATCAAGCTCTTCATTCATGGCTTGAATCCAACATTCATATTTGCTAGCTTGACTGACATTGTGAGGTTCAATAGTGGACAGAAATGCCAGATTGCTAGAAGATCCTACAAGAGTCCTTGTTTGTACACCTGATCCTTTTTCTCCCAAAATTTGAGATTCTGGATGATTCTTTTGAACATATCTAGATGGAGCCTTTTCAGACAAATCCTCTTCGGGTTCTTCACTTGGTTCACTATTTGTATCATTACTATTTGATGTAGAAGGATATGTGTCATCATCATCTTCATTTGTCGTTTGCTTTTCTTCTTTTGGAGCTGGAGGAGACTCATCAATAACGACCTCAATACATTCAACAATCTTCCGAAGTCTTTTATTGTAACATTTATATGCCCTAATCCTAGAGGAGTAACCAAGAAATATTCCTTCATCTACTCTGGGTTCAAACTTTCCAACTTTTTCATCATTATTCTTGATAAAACATTTGCTCCCAAAAATTCTAAAATGCTTTATAGTGGGAGGATTACCATACCAGATTTCATATGGAGTTTTATCACTATTTATATGAACATGTGCTTTGTTGAGAATGTTTACTGTTGTATGTGCTGCTTCTCCCCAAAATGTGTCAAGTGTTCCGGAATCATCAAGCATAGCTCTAGCCATTTGTTGAACTATTCTGTTCATTCTTTCTGCAACGCCATTCTGTTGTGGAGTGCCAGCTACAGAGAACTATCTTTTTATGCCATGTTGTTCACAAAAGTCAAGGAATTAATTGGATGTATATTCTCCTCCTTGATCAAATCTGAGACACTTGATTTTTAGATCTAATTCATTCTCAACTAGTGCTTTGAAGATCTGAAATTTCTCAAATGTTTCATCTTTGTGTTTAAGCAGCCCAATCCAACACATTCTAGAAAAATCATCAATGAATAAGATATAGTATTCTTCAACATGTGGTGACTTTTTCCTCATAGGTCCACATATGTCAGTATGAATGATGTTCTTCAATATATACAGGTTGTTTGGAGTTCTTTTTCCTTTTATAATTGCTTTACCTGTATCAAGATCACGTACCACACATTCTTTTGAAGTAAAGACAAATTCAGTTCCTTGATCACACATTTTACTAAAACTTAACAAGTTATGCTTTAATCCATCCACATACATGACTTCGTTAGCTTTCACCTTTCCTTTTAGAAAAATAGACCCTTTTCCCTTAATGACCGCAACAGTGTCATTTCCAAATGTAACATTTTTTTCTTTTTCTAGAGCACTATATGCAAGAAGTTTGTCTTTATCACCTATCATGTGTCTTGAGCATCCACTATCAATGTACCATTGGTTTTCTTCATCTTCTGCAAATAACGCTATGCCACAATTTTCAACTTGTAATTCCTTCTTTTTCCATACTTTGGAGCTTGAAGGAACATGTTCTTTTGGCTGAACTTTGCTCCTGCATTCTGATTCTTCATGGCCAAATTTATTGCAATAAGCACATTCAACTTCATTTTGAAGAGGAGAAAAGTTGTTATAAGTATTCTTCTTTGTTTCAATATCAATCGTTTTCTTTCTTGCTTCTCTTGTCATGATGGTTTTATATGCAACACATTGAACAACTTTATGACCAAAATTGTGACATGAGAAACATTGTCCATTGAAGAAGAAATTTCTACGATCATAAAATCTTCTATATGAATTTACTTGTTGATTGGAGTTTCTTTGAAAGACCTTCCTGTTTGTGTTCTTTGAATTGAGATGATCATGCTTTACCTGTGAAGATTCTTTATTCCCTTGCTGAGTGGCAGCATGTTGTAAACCAGCTGTAACTGATTTTAGATAATTTGATGCTGAAGCCTGAGAAGATTCTCCAATATACCCAAGACCTATATTTATAAGAGGAGAACGTTGTACCTTGATAATCTCATCTAAGGTTTCAGATCCTTTAGAAAATCTAAGATTCAGAGTCTTTACTTTATCAAGTTCTTTTCTTAGACTTACTACTTCACACTCTAATTTATCATTGTGTTTCTCCTTTTCTTCAAGCTGATTTTTCAGAGTTTCTATGGTTATTTTACTCTCTTCTAAGCAAATTTTGAGTTTATTGTTTTCATCAATAAAATAATTGTCTTCTAGAGCATCCACAAAAGTATCCTTTTCTTCTCTATATTCTTTTTCAAATTCCATAAGAAGTCTAAGATCTTGTTCATATTCTTCCTCACTATCAGATAACCCATCACTATCTTCATGAGTATAGTAACTCTTCTTAGTGCTAAAACGATTCTTATTCCTTCTTGCTACTTCCTTCCCCTTTTTATGTGTTTCTTTATAAGGACACTTTGCAGCATAATGACCAACTCTTCCACAATCAAAACATTTGAAAGGAAGCTTACCTCTAAACCATCCTGTGCCAAGTTGAAGTTTCTTTACAAAGTTTATCTCATCCTCTTCTGAGATATATCTTGATCCTTATGGTTTTTGTACTTCCTTCCCTTTTGTAGAAGTTATAAAGACTACTTCTTTGACTTCAGATGGTCCTCCTCTTCTCATTTCATATGCAGTTAGTATGCCATGAAGTTTCACCACAGTGAGATTTTGAAGATCCTGCTTTTCTTCAAGAGCAGAGACTTTTGATTCAAATTTCGTCATTAGTGATCTTAAGACTTTCTCAACCAAAGTAGATTCGGTTATTGTTTCTCCCAAATTTCTCATACGATTTACAATATCATCAAGACGTAAAAAGAAATTTGCAATGCTCTCTTCATTATCCATTTTTAGATTCTCATATTGAATTCTGAGAGTTTGAAGTTTAGCACTTTTTACCTTTGCATCACCTTCATAACTCAGAATGATTTTGTCCCATATTGTCTTTGTTGTATTCAGCTGCATGACTTTGACAAATTCTGATTCAGTTAGACTTCCCAATAGAGCATTGACCGCCTTTGCATTTGTTTCATAATTCTTTCTTTCCGTCGGATCTGTTGGTACTGCAGCTGGATATTGATATCATTGTTCAACAATTTCCCATACCTCTGCTCCCAAAGACTGAAGATAGGATCTCATCCTTGTCTTCCAAAAGATTAAATTATTTCCGTTAAAGAGTGGAGGCCTGATAGATGCTATTCCATCTTGATTTCTCATCTTGCTTGATCTTCCTTCTAGCGGCTAAGCTTTTCAGAAGGACCTGCTCTGATACCAATTGTTGGGAAAAATACTGAGAGGGGGGGGGGGTGAATCAGTATTTAGGGCTGAACTATTTTTCTTTTCTTTCTCTTAAAACCTTATGTTATAGTACTGCATTCAACATGTATGTCCAGATATCTTATTATGTCTTTACTTAGAGCACTGCATCAGATAAGCATTAAGCATGAACAGAAATAATAGAACAAACCATCAAATATACACAACACATATCAACACCAGGATTTAAGGTGGAAACCCAATTTGTGAGAAAACCACCGCTGTTGTAATCTCAGTCTTCAATATTTATTTATAGATAAAACTTCGTACAATGTATGCTGGTGTAGACTTATACCAGCACGCAAGCACCCACCTGGAGAAGGCTACGACCTTCTCTCATTTACCAGCTACCACTAGAATTGAGCTACAACCCCCTCTCTGAAGGCTTCGAACCTCAGCACTACTGCAGACCTCGTTTCATCAATTTTCATACTGGATCCACCAGTTTCCATACGACATACCTTGTCAGTCACCAGATTTATTTATTTTCTATATACACACACCAGATGTCATCCCTCATCCAAACCAGAGATTTATCATCGTCAGATTATATTCATGGGTGCATCATAGTCTCAGATTTATCAATTAAGAATAGGGCTCACCCATATAGATATTCCTTAGAAAAATTTATTCATTCACAACCCTTACACTTGCCCACCTCATTATTTATTTTTCTTCTCCTTATATAGTTTTCCCTTTATTAAAACCATGAGTCAAAAACCATGAACCGCTAGTGGTAATCCTTTTAGTTTGTCCCACAGGGCTTTTGATCTCTTTTTAATTTATTTATCAATTTTTAAAGAAATTGATAAATAATTATATTTACATCTTTTGAATTCCCAAGCCTTATATCTAAAGTTTAACCCTTCGGACTTTATTAGAGACATCCAACGCTTCTAAATAAATCAAACTTGCGATAAAACTTTGACCCCGGGCCCACGCCCATCGTACCATAGTAAAAATCGCGCAAGTCTAGCGTTTGATCACCGTTAGATTAGCAAGCATATAGATCAATGGTGTATATGCATATCGCTCGACCTTCGATGCCAAACGTTAATGGGTGATGGCCAGTCATACCTGTGTTAATCTTCATGCACCTTCAACAATTGATAACCTTCCGATGACCCCTTCCCAGATCAACGGCGCTCAACGATATCGTTGGGCATCCTGGGTCGAACTATAATGCGCGATGGCGCACAGTAAAAAGTGGTTTTGAAGAATCGTACGAGGATGTGTGTTGCCCATTCTATGGAATTTCTCCCCACCTCTTGAATACTGCTTGCCCATTGAAAGCGGTGCGATGAAAACCACAAACTGCCTTCACTGTTCATATGGTCATAGTTCCATTCATCCACGAAGGGTTTCGTCGCCTTTTAAAAGTATTATTATAATTAAATTGCTCTTTAATGTTTTGCATTCCGTCGTAACCAAGAGTTCTACTACTCCATTAATCTGCGCCATCTCCCATCAACTCCCTTACCAGATACAGAATATCATTCAACCCTTCCAATCATCATTCGACTCCATTACAGAGGTTCAGGGGATTCCATACAAGAATGACATCAGTAAAAACACATATAATACACATATCCTAACTCTACAACGATGAATTCATTCTTCTCTGTGCACCATAGGTATCCTCTGTCCATTATGAAATTGATCACACAGGTCATTCCAGATTTACTCAACCATACTTAACAAAATTCCATGGTGCTTCATCAACATACACAAATTTTGGCCAGATATTCAATTTTTCCTTCAACATATTACCTTGACTCTTCCTAGTAGCTCTCCCTTTTGCCATCTCCTTTTCAAACTGTATTAAACTCCTAATTCAATTCTACTACTCTGTTTCATCTACTGCCTTTGCTACCTCTCTGTTTCTTTTTCCTTCCTGTCTTTGCTTTGCCAATTCCTTTTCCATCAATGACAATATTTCCAACATAAAAGACATCGCTATTTATGCTAAAACATTTAAAGAATTGTGTGTAAAAAAACATGTGGGGAAAGCAAAGACTTTGACAAATATTCATGTAGTAGGGACACTATCAAATTTACTTTTGGGTAAAGAAACACCAATAAAATATGAGGATCTAGGAAACCCCATAGTCACAGTCCATATCTATGGCCACTCCTTCTCAAACATGTCAATTGATTTGGGGGCATCTATTAATATTTTAACTATCAAAACCTGTGAGACACTTGGTATAACGGCCTTGGAACCCACCACTACCTTGTTGGAATTTGTTGACCAATCTGTTTTTAAACCAAAAGGTACATTACAGGATATCCTGGTTTCTATGGACTAGTGGGAATACTCGGCAGATTTTTTAGTTATTAATCCAAAAATAAGATTAGATGGACATCCCCTAATATTGGGATGGCCTTCGTTGGCGACAACTGATGCTTACATAGGCTGTTGAAAATGCAGCATGACCATTGCTAAAGGAGATGCCATAAATAATATTGCAATATATCCCCCTACAAAACCAAGTGGGAAGACCACTTGGTTTTGTAGGCACGCGGAAAGACCACTTCCCCCTTCCCTTTATTGATCAGGTCCTTGATACATTGGTAGGAAAGTGGTTTTTTTCCTTTCTTGATAGTTTTAGTGGCTATAACCAAATCCAGATAGCCCATGAAGACCAAGATAAAAAAAACTTCACCTACCCCTAGGGTACATTTTCCTATAGAATATTGCCATTCCGTTTATGCAATGCTCCAACAACATTTGAAAGGGCCATTATTAGTATTTTTTTTTATTTAATAAATTAAGGGCTCAAGGTATACATGGATGAATTCACTCCATATGGAGATGAGTTCGATCAGGCACTTTAAACACTGGAAAAAGTATTAGAATGATGTATTTCTACCATATTATGCTTGAGCAATGAAAAGTGTCACATGATGATGACCAAAGGGGTGATCCTAGGACACTACATCTCTACAGTTGGAATCCAAGTAGATACATCAAAGATAAAGGTAATTCTCTTATTAGCCACACCTTGTACTCAGACAGAGGTACGTAGTTTCCTTGGATATTCAGGGTACTATCGTAGGTTCATAAATAATTTTTCACAAATTGTTGCACCTTTGTATGCATTAACTGGAAACGTTGAATTCCATTGGTCTAACAAATGTGACACTGATTTTTCATATTTGAAGAAACTAGTCTCGACTCCACCAGTCTTGCGTGGCCCCAATTGGAATTTTCCCTTTCATATTTCTTCAGATGCATTAGATACAGTGATAGGAGTTGCTCTAGGTCAAGAGGAGGACAAGAATCCTACGTTGTTTACTATTTCAACAAGAATCTCACTCCCCTTGAACTAAATTATACAACGATCGAAAAGGAATTATTGGATATCATTTATGCTATAAAAAAAATTTAGACATTACATAACTGGCTATCAAGTATTCATGTATATCGATATTTCTACCATTAGGTATTTATATAAGAATACTATTAAAAATGGGAGAGTAACTGGTTGGTTGTTTCTTATACAAGAGTTTGATATAACTATTAAGCACCATCCAGGGAAGGAGAACGTAGTTGCAGATTTCTTGTCTCGAGTCCCAAAGGAAAATGAACCACTAGCGGTAGATGATCAATTCCCTGATGAGAATTTGTTTGTTGTGGCAGTAAAAGTGCCATGGTATGTAGATGTAGAAAATTATCTGGCAGTAGGGAAGCTTCCGAGACACACGACAACAAAGGAACAAAAGTTATTTGTTCAACACAGTGTTATATTCTCTTAGATTTGTGGATACCTTTTCCACACAAGAGCTGATATGCACACATGCATATGCATTCGAGACGACGAGATCCATGAAATATTGAAGGCCTACCATGATGATCCTTGTAGCTGACATTTTGAAAATCGTAGGACAAGGCACAAAATATTATGAATGGGTTGCTATTGGCCCACAATTTTTAAGGATGCAAAGAAATATGTTCAAGACTATGATAGTTGCCAAAGAATCGATTGCCTTGGCCAATCCGATGAGATGCCATTACAGCCACAGTTGGTAGTAGAACCTTTCAAACGATGGGCATTGGACTTTGTTGGGCCATTCAATCCGCCATCAAATCAGAAGGTCTACATACTAGTTTCCATAGATTATGTGACGAAGTGGGTAGAAACAGTGGGTTTTCCAAGAGCTACAGAAGAGTCTGTGATCAATTTTATTTTTGAGCTATTTGTGCGGTATGGCTTACCCAGTGAAGTGATAACTGATGGAGGGGCACAGTTTGTAGGACATAAAGTTATGACCACTCTACGGAACAACCATGTCACTCATAGAGTCACCTCTCCCTACCACTCACAGGTGAATGGGTAGGTCGAAAGTACCAATAAATTCATTGAGGTGATTCTCACTAAAACAGTCTCAACACATTGCCAGGATTGGGCTACTAGACTGCCAGAGGCCTTGTGAGCTTACCATACAACTTAGCGAAAAACTACCAGATATTCTCCGCACTACCTGGTATTTGGAAAGGAACCAATTTTTCCCATTGAATTTGAGATAAAGACTCTTAGAACAACCCATGAAGTGGGGTTGGATTTGATAGAAGCCCAAGTTAAAAGACTTCAACATATAAATTAATTAGATGAAGCACGTCTAATTTCTCTACAACGCACTGCAATTATTCAACAAAAATGGACTAAGTGGCACGATAGCCTCATAAAAAATAAGGTGTTCCAAAAAGGAGATTGGGCACTCCTCTATGACTCTATATTCCAAGAATTTCTGGGTAAATTACAAACAAGGTGGCTCGGGCCATATGAAATTCAAGAAGTGCACAACAATGGTACCATTACCTTGACCACCATAGATGGATCCGGCTCTGCCTTTCGAGTCAACGGACACTGAGTGTGCCCCTTATCATAAACCACTCACAAACGAGTCTTTTTTCCAGCAGGTGTGTGATGATCCTACTATCCAAATTTTAGTTGTAGGGAGTAATGACCCGACAGCTTCAATTTCATAAAAAAATGTTACTTATTTTTTTGTATATAGTGTATATATGCTTCCTGCATTTGATTGTAATTTACAATTTTTTTTCATAATTTTATAAAAAAATTCCATTTGCTTTCTCTTTTGATTTTTTTTGTTGTTCAAATTGATTGAATAGTTGTTGTTCAATCGAGTGAACAATTGTTGTTCAAAGAAAATGAACCATGTTTTGTTTCCTTTCGTGTGTGTGTGTGTGTGTGTATGTTTTGTTTATAATCAAAAAATTGAATAGTTGTTGTTCAATTGATTGAACAACTATTGTTCGAACCAAATGAACAATTTTTTTTCAGCTGCTTTTTTATTAATATTTTTGTTGTTCAATCCATTGAACAATTGTTTTTCAATTATTGAACATATGTTGTTCGATCCAATTGAATAGTTTTTTTTCTAGAGTGTTTTTTTTTTAATTAATATTCTTGACTTTTCTATTCAATCCATTGAAAATTTGTTGTTCAATCAATTGAATATTTCTTTTTAAACCAATTGAACAACTTCATTCTTTTTGTTATGTGTTTTTAAAAAAAATTTGTTTAAAGTAGAAAACTTTTTCCTTTCGTCTTTTGATGATTTCTTTTTAATATCAACTCTTCATTTACACATTCTTGCCATAAAAACCATTTTATTGATTGAGGAATTTGCACCTAAAATAAGGGAAAAGTACTGATATTACTAATATTATGTTTTTTTGAAATTTTGATGGATATCTTTTCTTTGGAAGCTGACATGGTTTATCTATATAATGAATGGTTGGATATATCATTATCATAATTCTATGGTAGTTTATATTTTTACACTCTCAAGTGGTAATTCTCTTTGGCATGAGGATATGGGAATAAGGGCATAATTTTTATTGGCATTCTTTTTACTTCTTACACCATCCATAACTCTTAAGGAGTTAATGAGCCTCCCTCCATTTATAACAAAAATAAAATATATCTCTATGTGAAAATTAAAAAAAATTAAAGAATAGGATAGGGGGTGTCATTATGAGCCAGCCTACCATGATCATGAGGATATAACAGCGGACATTCCTACAATGGCCACCACACCAGGGTAGTGACCTTCTCAACAGCTAAAACTACTTGAAGGATAGGAGGTCTCATCACGAGTTGGCCTGATAACTCTCTTAAATCACCGTGAATGGCACTATGATTATCTGGCCACCACACCAGCATAGTGGTCTCTCCACAAAACAAGCAAAGTGTCTACTTTTAAATACAGGATTCTAGCTCATTTTTTGGGTTAAAACAACAACCCTATCGAGGCTATGGATTCCTGCTAGCAGGAGTGGCTTTTCCTGTGGTATTCGAGTATTTTTTACAACAAGAAATTATTTTACATGCCCCTATCTCTTATTGATCCATTCCTGAAGCGAAATGCACTGTTTGACTAAGTTTTATCATTATAATAACATATATGCATAATCAACTTTGATTTTAGATGAATTATCTTCATTTTTCCGAATTGAGTGATAAGATCATCTGTCATAATCTGTTACCTGTCATGCTTCCACCATATTATGTTGTCAAAATAGAAAATCATTTTCATAATAATTTCTCCTCCGCTTTTATCCCTTTTTAGTTATTTCCACCTAATGTACATTTGCGATGATTGCCAACCTCTGACTTCTATTTCATGTGCATTCATGATTTCTACCACCTTTCCTTTTTTCTTGTGCTTAAAGGCCATGGATGCCCTTCTCTCATTGGAGGGGGTATGAATATTGATAATAAACAGGCATGCGAATTAATTATGAGACTCCATTCGAATAGGCTATTTGGAAAATAGAATCATTACATTAACGTCATGCAGTCACATTTCTAATAATTAATTTTATAAGAGCCGCATGTAGTGTTTGTACTATTTTTAACTAACAGTGCCAAGAGAAGTGGATGCAGAAGGGTGAAGAAATCAGTTCTGAAAGAAAAATAGCTATGGGTGGAAACTCTCTTTGCAATGAACCCACAAAATTTCAAGTTATAGAATTGGCTCGCACTGTTCTTCGGCAATCTGGTCGGATCTTGAACATGCTACAAGGGTTCAATACAGAGATAGTAATTGAATTCCTGCAAAACCTACGAGAAGGACACACCATAGTTAAAGGTAGAATTATACTAGTATTCGAAGAAGTAATTGTTGAGGTCTCTAGACTTCCAAAGGAAGGGAAAAATTGGACTGATAAACATGTCCTCATACAAGAAGCAGTTTTACTATATTAGGACCCAGAAAAGGAAACTTTATTGAACCTGCATCCTTGAAGCAATCTTGGTGAGAATTGGCAGTCATCATCCAAAAATATATCACATGTGATGGATGCCAAGACGTGGTAAAGTCTCGTCACCTAAAATTGTTAGTTGTACTCAAACAAAATATTTCAATTAATTTAACTGTTTTCTTGAATTCTATATTGCTTGACACTGTTGTTCAGATTAGGAAAGCTAAAAACCCTTAGGCGGTTATCAGCCATCATGGCCTGATAAAATTGATTATTGTTCATGAGTTAATCAAACATTAGTTAGCATGAGATATATTTGTCAATCTTTCCCTACCTACCCTTGAAGGAAACCCTGATAGAGCAGAAATTAAGCATCCAAGAAAAGACATGGCAATCCCTAGGAAAGCTAGAGGGAAGAGAACCTGTTTCTCAACCTCAAGTCCAGTAAAATGAAGATAGACTGAAATAATAAAACTTCAGCAAAATACCTCAACATTTCCAGAGGAAACAAGGCCATCCTTTACATCCCCTCTAAGCCCTCAAAATTCACCTTTACAGGGTTATGAGGAGGAGATGGCTCAAGTATTAGAATAGATGAGAGCATATTGTGAAGCTAGGAGCCCATTTGAACAAATTGAGGAGTAGAGGGATCTTCCGAACAAGCCTGCCTTTGCTGGAAGTTCTGCTGACACTGAAATCCTACCTTCCACTGATGAATTGCAGGATTTGAGGGATTTATCTCCCTCTGATAATGAATTTTGGAATAAGGAAGACTAGATAGAGAGAGAATATGAGTTTGGAAATCAGTCAGGGGATACTGTTTTATTAGACCAACACACAAATGTGTATACAACTCCTCTGACACCTAAATAAAATATTTCTCCACCCATCCAATATATCAATGTTATCACAACCTCTTTAGTGCCAAAAGAAAACATTATTTCATTAAATTATAACCCTAATACTGGCACAACTCCTCGTGAACCTAAAGCTATTTTTGCACCTTCCCCTACTAGAACCCCTTTGCAGGAAAAATTAGCTTGGGCTAAGTTGAGAAAATGCACAGGAAATGCACAAAATTGAGAAAAAGAATGAAACAATTAAGGGAATGGTTGAAAGAGGTGGATAAGGCCTGGAAGCCTAAAAAGAAAGTAGATATTGTGGAAACCCAAAAAATAAAATTCACACAAGCTGTAGATATTGTTGAAGTCTTTGTGCAAACTAATTTGATACCTACATATGACAAAGAAACCCAAATGGAGGAAACACGTGCTTATAGCCCTTTGGTGCAAAGAGCTGCCAATCAAGAGCTTTGTAATGAATTGATTCAAATGCAACAAGAATTGGTCTAGTATCGAAAGTAAGTAGTGCCTTTGCAAGAAAATCAGGCATTACTAAAATGATTTAATGACCATATTGCAACTGAAGATGAAACCTTTTCCCAACTTAGGGAAGAAAGAGTGAAAGTAAAAAGGGCACGAGCTCAATTGGAACATGCTAAGGAAAAAACCAGTGTTTTTTGTTCTCTTTACTCAGATGTGTTTTGTTGCAGACCACCAGTCACCAATTATGCCTTATTTATAGTGGAAAGGTATTTGTTGTTGAAGATCAAAGTTGTCAGAGTAGGGAAGCCTACTACATTTAAGTTCATTAAGGAATTTGTCCAATTTTGTAATGAATAAGATGAACAGGTCCAACACCTTCTGTGCGAATTGTACTTGCACACTTTCTTTTTAGAAGATGAAATAGATAGTAACTCTAGTCCCTTCATCGAGGACATTTAGTTTCAATATTTTCTATCTTTTGCTAAAAACCAAATTAGATGGGTTAAGGCCTACAATATGTTCCACAAAAGAGAACATGGGTTAGATTTATGGGTGACAGGGGAACCTACAAAACCCATACATTTATTCATTCAACATAAGAGATTTATGCAATGGAAAGGAGTGATAGCCAAGCTAGGGCCAATTCATAAAGATATTGTATAGAATGGGAAAGCATACTTCCAGGATATTCAGGGGGATGCTTTATTAGCAGCTAAGAAAATATCGAAAGCCTCTACCAATAACACTAAGAATAGAGAGCCAATTGGTTACAGGAATTTTAAAGTTTCTCCTTCTCATTTTAATCTGTATAGAAATTTAATTTTAAACATGGGCCCTGCATGGATAGGATGTAGATATAGATGCCCCATAATATGGTACCCTCTTGAATATTACCACCATGATTATGAATTTCCAAAGGGACATACAAACTTGGAATTTGCGAAAGTAAAACAAAAGCATGGTTTTAGACTTTACAAGGAAGAGGTATATCCTACCTATTCCTTAACTCAACTACACCTCAATCATTTGTTTGCACGAGGAAATGAAAAAAGGTCAGCAGGGGAGTATGTTGGGCCAAGGAAAAGGTACATTTTACACCCATTTTTTGCTTGATTTATTATTAACTTTTTTATGTTCTCCTTCATTTTAGAAATAAATCAAATGAGAATAGTGTAAAAGTAGGGTTAAATGAATTATTAATAAATAGTGTGTTTAATAGTATAAAAAATAACTTTTGTTTTCTTTATTGATAGTAAATCCAAACCAACCATCTGCCTACAAAACGACCAAACAATAGTAGTCAAGAAAATAAAATGAAATCTTGTCTTGTTCCTGAAAATCAGCAAAAGATGGAAAGACACGTCTATTCTTGAAGAGTTCAATTGATAGCTGCGAAGCCTCAAGATGTCCTGTTCCAGAGGATTCACTATCCTCTGTTTTTTTTCTCCTTAGGGTTATAAGAGGCCGTAGGTGAAATATTACAGAGAGATTTTTACGTGTATTGTAATTTTCTGTAATGAACATTTTATTTAGACCCAGTATTTGAACTCGTGATGATGTACCCATTCTATTAATTAATGAAAGAGTTATCGTTTTCATTAACTCTATAAGCCCGGTCCCTGGGAGTTTTCCTGTTATTTTTGTGACCGGGCTTATAAGTTCTGTGACCATCCATTCCATTCCATTTCACTTCATCCCGCTTCATTTTCACTCCACTTCATTCCATTTCACTTCATTTTATTCCATTTCATCAATAAAATTATTTTTCATGACCATTTCCATCTGGTCATTTGTCATCCGTTCATGTTCATTCATCCAAATAATAGTTGTGTCATTTTCTGCAACTGACATCTGTTTCCGCAGCTGACACCAGTTTCCGCAGCCAGAAGCAGATTCTGCAGCTACAACTCAGTTTTCAAAAATGTACAACTAGATGTTATTTCCATAATCATGAAATTAAATGCAAGTGAAAGGACCAAAAATAAAGGCATGGAGCATTCAAGATACCAATGAAGAGCAACTAATTGAAGACCAAGGAAAAAGGCAAAGATTCCAAGGTATGAGTAAAATTCATTTCAAAGAGCATTGAAAACACATTTTTATATAGTTCTGAACCATAAGCTCCATCCATTATGTGCAATGATTATATTGACAAATTCCGTAACCCTTTCACGATCTCCATATGATCCTCTCGCATCATTCTCAAACGATTCCATAATTAAACCCCTGATCTTCACTCATACTCCAATATTCCACCGATGATAATGAGATGTAGTTGATTTTACCACGGACTCTTACAACCGCATAAATCCATAGCCGTTGTTTAAACGTGCTCACATTTATTGTGTAGCCACCAAATTTCAAAACACTGTCGGATGTGTTATACTCCTCCTATTTGTTCTGTTAATCTCACAGCCGTGTCTCTGCCGTGCTCACAAAACCCCTCTCTATTCTGTCTCACTCCACTTTGTTCTCTATTACGCTACAGCCTGTATATCCACTCTTTGATATCTACCTACAGTCATTGTGCTCATCTCCGTGCATTCAGCCGTTATATTTCCATTAAACCCTCATGCAGGAAAATTTGTGAAGAGAAGAAAGAAGAATGGGTAAATTGCTAAGAGCAGATCTGGAAGGACCTAAGTTCATGGAGGGATATCCGCAAGTAAGGGATATATTGAAGAAAGCAAAGTGGCTGCGGTTTATCCAAAAATTCAGAGGCTACCATAAAGAAGTGACAAAAGCATTTGCAAGGTCATTCAATGGCTTGGAAGTAGAGATTGGAGAACTTAAGTTTGCGGTGAATGAGGCATCTATAGCAACTGCCACGGAACTTCTTCAAGAGGGTGAGCGTTGGTTTAAGAATAAAAGCATTAGTGATGAAGCCTGGAGAATAATCTTACGAAACCAAGGTATGGACATAACTATTTTTAAAAGAGGAATTCCTTTGTTCATGCATTGAAAGAGGAATGGGCTGTTCCTGATGTTCCTGGAGTTGAATTTGTTTCAAAAATTCATTACGTGAAGGCCGTTTTGATTATGTATATGTACCATACCGAGTTGCGATGATTTTCTAGATAATCAAACTCTCAATCTGCCATATTTTCTATTAAATAGTTTGAAGAAAATGTCAGTGACTGTTCAGAAGCATTTAGGGGATGTAGAACCACATCTATATCACCATGGTCTTGTAAAAATTTTGATTGAAAAAGAGTTAAAGGAGAAGAAAGACACATGGGAACAATTTTTGATTAGAAATTTCTTTGAGGACCCTCAGGAAATTCCTGAAGGTAGCACATCAAGAAGGAGTAGGAGAAAAAGAACAAATGATGAAACCCAAAGTACTCCTACTCAAGAAATTCCTGAAGGTAGCACATCAAAGAGGAGTAGGAGAAAGAAAACAAATGATGAAATTCAAAATACTCCGACTACTACAATTGAAAGAACTGATAGGGAAGAGAGACTGTCAAAGAGGAAGAAGAAAGAAACTAAGGGTAAAAAGCCAATAACACCAAAAGAGAGAAAAACTATTGAGGCTATACATCAAACTCCTTCTTCCGAAGAAGCAGATCATCAAGTGTCATCTGAAAGACTGATTCACCTTCAAGCATAGTCATCTATGGCCAAGAAGACAGAGAAAGGAAAACAAAATCAAAAGGATAGTGTACCACAGCGTGTAAGAAGAAGCAGTAGACTTAAGGGGAAATTGAGGAAAACACAAATGAAGGGTCCTCATTTCATTGATTTGGGAGAGGAAACATCTCTCAACGAGTCCCCATACGACCACAGTCCATCTCACTCTCAATCAGTTAGTGAACCTGGTTCATTTCATTCCCAGTCAGACATGGAACATAGTCCATTCCATTCTCAACAAGATGTTGATGTGAGCCCTTCTCAGCTAGATTTTGAAGATAACTCTCCTTCACGGAATTTTGGGGACAACCCAATAAAAATGATAGCTGATATAGACCCCAAGCAGCAAGAAGTATATGATTATATAGAATATTTGGAAAAAGTAGCTACAGGTCCCAGTACTTCGTCCATTCAGCCTCACACAGTACAAGATGATCTAGTCCAATCACTAAAATAGGAAGTCTTTGAGCTAGAGCTTTTAAATAAAGACATTAAAAATGAAAATGATGCATTGAAGGAACAAGGTAAATTGGACAAAATCATTCATGATAATACCATGCTACATCTAGGAATATGGCAGAAGAAGAACAAGAAATTGAAAAGGAAATGCCAGAAGTTAAGCAAAGCACTGGTTAATATCAAATTTAGGTGCTTAATGAAGAAGCCTAGAATGATGGTAGCACCAAGGAAAAAGAGGAGAGGTTTGGATGTACTGGCTGAAGTGTCAAGGCATATGAACTGAGGAAGGATTATCAAAATTTTGGTTGCATGAGGAAATGCAACACCTTCACAGTGGGGGTATGTTGAGTCTCAAATATCCATCTTTTCCATACATTTTTCTAGACCTTTTTCATCCACCTAAACCTTCCAAGTTGTCAATATCATTGTATATTAATTGCAAAAGACAATCTAACATGGTTTTTAATTATATTTTTATGTCTGCCGTTTGATTTATATTTTGCTCATTTAGTTGCGGAATCTTGCCACTTTTCGCCGAGTGGCTGCACTAACTTTCCGCGGCCATTTTTGTGAAACTCTGTATTCTGGTGTCTGTCCTACGGAAAAACGAGCCACATGGGCGAGTCGAAATGATGTGGACATGGATCGTGTCGTATTGGCTCGAGAAACGGAAATCCATCTAAAGAGGCTGCGGTCAAAGGTATCCAAATGGAAGTCAACCGTAGAGTCCCACGGTGACAGGACTCTGTTTCGTGTCACGTGAAGGTTCATATGGCCGTTTCTGAGTTGCGGAGGACAAATCAACATCTGTACACGGCTCCATAACCGAATTCAAACATCCACTCCTCATAGATTTACTCTTCAATACAGCCATGATCCTAGATCTATGGACGTAACGGTCTACGTGTTCTCCATCAACATAAACTTTAGGAATCAGTTATATTTCTTTTGTTATAAATAACATGTTTGTATATGCATATTAGATTAGTCTCTGTTATTTTTTATTAGTTTTCTCTGTAATGTAATTACGCTGCCACTGTGCCGTAATATCACCTTTCTGATATGACTGCATTTTAATATAAGAAGACTGTTTCCAAATGTAATTCGTACTTGAAGATTGCTGCCAAGGCTGGTGTAGAGGGCCCCTGCACTTGCCAAGGTTATGTGCATTATTGTATAGTTCTTGTTTTATTTATTTAAAGCTCATTGTGCCATAATCCATTCACATGTTTATACGTTGCATCTTTCATGGTATATATGCTTCATTTCTGTTTATAATCTTTCATGCTTTCCATTTTACTTCTGTCTTTCATGTTTTATGTTATTGTTAACTGATCAGTGTTCTTGTTTCGGGTTATAAATAGGCGGCCGAGCATTTGCCTTAACTTTTTGACTAATGACATGGAATTAACATTGTTCTGCTGCTAATTTGTTTTTCTTAGTTTTAAATTTAATTTCGTCTTTGTTTGTTTAATTCGGTTTTGCTCATTTGCTTCGGTAGTTAAATTTAGATATATTAAATTGCTCATAACATCTTCAGTTGCCTCCGAAAGCCACAGCTGGACTGATGGTGAGGGATTGAATTATGGATGTGTAGTTTGATATTGGTTTCCTTTCTGCAAGTTAGAAATATTAAATTGTGCATGACATCTTCAGTTACCTCCGAAAGCCACAGCTGGACTGATGGTGAGGGATTGAATTATGAATGTGTGGTTTGATATTAGTTTACTTTCTGCAAGTTAGATATCAGTTACTCAAGTTGTTTATGGTTACTTCCGAAAATCATAGTTGGACTAATGATGAGGGATCAGAAGACAAGTTGATGTAATTTGATTTAGATTTACTTTGTTGCAATTTTGGATTTCTTTAAGCATAGTTTCTTTTGTGTTTAGACAACAGCAAGAATAGTTTGGTTTTCATGCTCAATAGTTCACTGTTTTGATTTATTAGACTAGCAGCACCTTTTCATTTCAGCAACACATTTTCATTTCCTTTCAAGTTTTGTCATTATATGTTTCAAATTACTTTTTAAGTTTCAAGTTGGTAAATAATTATAGAGGATATCATTTCCTTGAACAAATATAACCATACTTGTTTTTATTTTAGAATCTCCATCTCACCTTAGAAAACCAAAAATGACAAAAAGTTAAGAAATAGGTTATCTTGCACATATAGTGCGCCGCACTTCATCAGCTTACGAATCCCGGATTGATAAATTAATGTAGCAATTTAGGACACACTAAATTGACCAAAAATTTTGGCGCCGTTGTCGGGGAAGTGTAACTAGGTAGCCAATTTCTTAAAAAAATAATAATAATAATAATAAAAGAAGGGAAAACTTGATAACTTCTTGAAGTATGCTCTCCTCTTGCACCTAGTGTGATCTGGAGGATCAGAAAAGAGAGTTATTGGTTTAGTAATTTCTTAAGTATGCTCTCTTCTTGCACCTAGTGTGACCTGGAAGATCAGAAAGAGAATTATTAGCCCAACTTTTAAAAATAAAAATAAAAAAAATGACATGCATAGAGCAAGAGATTCTAGGGGAAGGTTTATAGCTAAAGCCAAGAGTTTGATTTTCACAACTCCATCTTCTTCAAGGCATAGACCCGATTCACCACCATCTACCCCTAGCCTTAAGATTTTTGGAAGTCAAGGAACAGCTGAATTAGAGGATTCTCCTATACCACCTAATAAAACCCATTTAGAAAACAAAGAGACTCTCTCTCATCCTCCCTTGGTAGAAGAACTAGAGGACTTTAAGGACTCTAAAGAAACTATCATGGCAGAGGAAGTAATAGATGGAGGTAGAGGTAGAGGTAGAAGAGAAGGAAACAATGGAGACAACAATGGTGAAGGAAATAATGGAAGAAATAGGGAAGGAGACAACTTGTTTGGATTCCCTATAGTTGATGAGGAAACTCATACAACGATGAAAAATATCTCACCATCTGTTCTCCCTAACTTTTATGGATTGCGAAGTGAGGATCTTGAAACATTTCTATTTGAGTTTGAAGTCGTGTGCCGAACCTATGACTATATGGAAGACTCTCAAAAACTCAAACTGTTTCCTTCAACATTGAAGGGAGCTACTTTGAAATGGTTCATGGGATTAGCCACTCAATCTATTAGGACTTGGAATGATATGAAACAAACATTTTTGGATAGATACTTTGACTATTGTATGCCCACCAATCACAAGGATGAGGTATTCAAAATGATGCAAAAAGAAGATGAAAATTTGGAAGACTTACTTGAAAGATTTCAATATAACTTGAAAAGAGCAAAGATGAGCAACTTAGATGATGAAACCTTGAAATCTCTCATATTAAAATCAATTAGAGATGAATGGATAGATATTTTAAACATGATGGGGAAAGGAGACATTTCTCAACTTCCACTTCGTGATATAACAGAACTATGTGTCCATCTCTCAAGAGGAAAATCTAAAACAGGAAAAGGGCCTAGGGATCCTTCTCTTATTAGGGCTAACAAATCTGCAACTGGATCAGTAAGTAGGGCAGATATTGGTAATATTCTTGATGAATTCAAAACTGATATCTTAGGGAGCCTTAGTGAACAACTAGACACCCTTAAAATCCAAAACAAGCAGAAACATATGCTCTAGCCACCTTTTGTCCAAAATGTAGGAAGAAACATGCTTTAAGGGAATGTCCCTTGGATGAAAAATTTGTAGAAACATGTATGATTTGCTCAGAGAATCATGAGATCAAGGATTTTCCTTCAATTCCTGGACTCAAAGCTGTCTTTCAAGAAGACCCAAACTCAGTATAATCTCTCTGTTTTGTTGCAAGGAGACCTTGGCAGGGACAACAAACTCAAGGGTTTAACAACCCTATGAATTTTCAAACCCCACCAAATTGGAATCCTTGGCAACAACCTTGGCTCCAACATCAAAATCCATATCAGCCATGGGTACAAGGGATGCGAAATACTTATGGGAGATTTGCTCAATTTTATCAATATCCTCCATCTTTTCAAAATCAACAAGCTCCACAACTTCCAAACACAAATCCACAACTTTCATTGTCATTTCCCCAACAACATCCTTCTCAACAAAATCCAAATCCTCAAATTATGCTCCGATACCAACAAAAGACAAATCAACTTCCAGCTCAGCCATTGCCAAATCCTAACAATAAGAATCCTCAAAATACTTACATGGTAGAAGGACAACAATTTCCTACCTATATGATTGTTCCTCTCAACGATGTACAACTCAGATCTGGTAGAGTTTTAGAAAAAACTTCTATAGATATTCAAGAGCAAGATACCTCTGAGGAGGATTCTCTTTAAAGAAATAAGGGTTCTGAGGAAGCATCTCTTCAAAATTCAAACATTCAAAAAGAATAAGAAAAGTTAATCCCCACAACTCCTATAGTTGAGCAACCTGCATCTTTATCTACACCTCCTTTTCCTGAAAGACTACAAATTGACAAGGGGGTGGAAAAACAAATCTTGTTGCCTAACTATGACTTTCTAGATGAATTGAAGAATGTTTGTATCAAGATTTCCTTGTTACAAGCCATTCGAGAGATTCCTATTTTAGCAAAAACAATAAAGGAGTTGAGTTTCAAAAGACCAGGAAGTAAACTAAAAGACACAAGAAGAATCCACCTGGTAGGAAAGATTGCAGAGATTATGATGGGAAAAATTACCATGCAGAAGTATGTAGATCCAGGAAGTCCAATTGTCAAGACACATATAAATGGGATAGAAATTCCAAACACATTGATTGACTTAGGGGCTTCTATCAACATTATGAGTAGACAGACTATGGACCAGATAAAACTTCTTAACCTTCTTTTTACACCTACTCTACTGCAACTTGCAGATCGATCAATTATTAAACCAGATGGTGTATTAGAAGATATTTCAGTATCCTTAGATTCTTGGTAATATCCAGTAGATTTTATGATTTTGACTCCCAAGAGTAACCTAGGAGGGCACCCAATTATCTTAGGAAGACCTTGGCTAGCCACAGCTGATGCTTTTATTAGTTGTAGATCTGGAGATATGTACATTTCTAATGGTAATTCGACAAATAAATTCAATTTGTATCCTCCAGCAAAAGCAATTACAGAAGTAGGAGACAATGAATGGGTCGATGATGAGGACATTATACAACTTGTCTTTACCATTTCTGAGATCAGTGAGGATAGTCAAATTCTGAACACATTAGAAAATTTTGAGACATCTTCAGAATATGACCCCACATAATTTCAGTTGGAATCTGACATAGAATATTTATCATCAAGACAAATGTCTCTTTACTCTATGGAAGAGTTTGGTAGTTCTACCATTGAGATTTTTCCAGGAAAAACATTGAATATCAACAAACATTTGAAAAAGTCACAACAAGAAGAACTAACCAAAATCTTGCAAAAACATTCTACTGCATTTGCATGGGAGTATACTGACATGAAAGGTATTGATCCTAAGACTTGCATCCATCATATCTATATTGAGGAAAAAAGTAGACCAATCAGACAACCTCAAATAAGGATGAATCCAAATCTTAGGGAGATAGTGAAAGAAGAGCTCCAAAAACTACTCAATGTAAACTTCATTTATCCAATTTCAGATAGCCGATGGGTTTCTCCTCTGGTTATAGTACCTAAAAAGAATGGTAAGTGGAGGGTATGCATTGATTACAGGGAATTTAACAAAGCAACTTTGAAGGATCACTTTCCTTTGCATTTTATTGATCAGGTATTAGACACATTAGCAGGTAAAAAGTACTTTTCATTTTTGGATGGTTTTAGTGGCTATAATCAAATTCAGGTAGCACCTGAAGATCAAGATAAGACCACATTTACTTGTCCATGGGGAAATTTTGCCTACCGAGTACTTCCTTTTGGGTTATGTAATGCACCTGCAACATTCCAAAGAGCAGTACTAGGAATTGTTTCTGATCTAATCCATGATTGTGTAGAGGTTTATATGGATGATTTTACAGTTTATGGATGATAAACCATGCGACGGACACTTTGCAGACAAAAGGACGGCCTATAAAATCCTCTCTTTAGGATATTATTGGTCTTCCCTCTTCAAATATGCAAAACAATATGTCAAAAGGTGTGACAGCTGCCAAAGAGTGGGGAAACCTACCCTTTCAAATGAAATGTCATTGCAAACACAGGTACTCATTGAACCCTTTGAAAAATGGGCTTTAGATTTCATTGGACCTATTAATCCACCATCTAAGCAAAAGAAGTATATATTGGTTTGTACTAATTATGTTACTAAATGGGTAGAAGCTAAAGAATTAGTATCTGCTACTGAAAATTCAGTTGTTCATTTTCTTTATGAGGATATTTTTACTCGCTTTGGTGTTCCAAGAGAAATTGTGACAGATCAGGGGAGCCAATTCACATCCAATTTGGTGGAGAAGTTGATGGAAGAATACAAAATAAAGCACAGAAGATTTACTCCTTACCATCCGCAAGCAAATGGTCGAGTGGAGTCCACAAACAAAGTTCTTGAAAGTATCATCACCAAAACTATTCATCTACATAGAAGAGATTGGGCAGAAAGGCTTTCTGAAGCCTTGTGGGCCTACAGAACTACATGGAGAAATACAACAGGACATTCTCCCTATGAACTTGTTTATGGGAAAGAAGTCTTACTCCCCATTGAGTTCCAAGTCAAGACCTTCAAGATAGCAGTTCAGTTGGGGATGGACTTATCAGAAGCCCAAAAGCATAGAATGGAGCAATTGAATGAGCTAGATGAGATCAGACAAGAGGCAATTCTAAGAATTGATCTAGTTCAATATCAAAGAGCTAAATGGCATGACAAGTACATCAAAGAGAAGAAGTTTCAAGAAGGAGATTGGGCATTGTTATTTGATTCCAATTTTAAAGATTTTCAAGGAAAATTTCAGACTCATTGGCTTGGGCCATATGAGATTGACAAGATCTTTAACAATGGAGCGGTAAGAATCAAGACCATTGATGAGTTTCAAACCCTTCTTATTGTGAATGGCCATAGATTGAAAGTTTATCATAAGCCACTCTCAAAAGAGGATTTTTTCAAAGTGTTTCAAGAGAATTCTGCAATTAGGCTGGTACAGAAGAATTCTTCTTCTCCACCAGCCTAGCTTTTGTTCTTTTCAATTAAAAAATAAAAAATAAAAAAAAAATTGTATAAGCCTGAAAACCAATCACTGATTGGCAGTCTTATACAGAAAATATAGGGTGAAAATCAGGATCACCTGACACTCTATATTTTCCAAAAAAAAAAAATCTCTCTTTCATTTTATAAGTTTTGTGACCATCCATTCCATTCCATTTCACTTCATCCCACTTCATTTTCACTCCACTTCATTCCATTTCACTTCATTTTATTCCATTTCATCAATAAAATTCCTTTTCATGACCATTTCCATCTGTTCATTTGTCATCCGTTCATGTTCATTCATCCAAATAATAGATGTGTCAGTTTCCGCAGCTGATACCAGTTTCCGCAGCCAGAAGCAGATTCCGCAGCTACAACTCTGTTTTCAAAAATGTACAGCCAAATGTTATTTCCATAAACATGAAATTAAATGCAGGTGAAAGGACCAAAAATAAAGGCATGGAGCATTCAAGATACCAATGAAGAGCAATTAATTGAAGACCAAGGAAAAAGGCAAAGATTCCAAGGTATGAGTAAAATTCATTTCAAATAGCATTGAAAACACATTTTTATATAGTTCTGAACCATAAGCTCCATCCATTATGTGCAATGATTATATTTACAAATTTCGTAACCCTTTCACGATCTCCATATGATCCTCTCGCATCATTCTCAAACGATTCCATAATTAAACCCCCGATCTTCACTCATACTCCAATATTCCACCGATGATAATGAGACGTGGTTGATTTGAACACAGACTCTTACAGCCGCATAAATCCATAGCCGTTGTTTAAACGTGCTCACATTTATTGTGCAGCCACCAAATTTCAAAACATTGTCGGATGTGTTATACTCCTATTTGTTCTATTAATCTCACAGCTGTGTCTCTGTCGTGCTCACGAAACCCCTCTCTGTTCTGTCTCACTCCACTTCATTCTCTATTATGCTATAGCCTGTATATCCACTCTTTGATATCTACCTACAGTCATTGTGCTCATCTCCGTGCATTCAGCCGTTCTATTTCCATTAAACCCTCATGCAGGCAAATTTGTGAAGAGCAGAAAGAAGAATGGGTAAATTGCTAAGAGCAGAACTGGAAGGACCTAAGTTCATGGAGGGATATCCGCAAGTAAGGGATATATTGAAGAAAGCAAAGTGGCTGCGGTTTATCCAAAAATTCAGAGGTTACCATAAAGAAGTGACAAAATCATTTGAAAGGTCGTTCAATGGCTTGGAAGTAGAGATTGGAGACCTTAAGTTTGCGGTGAACGAGGCATCTATAGCAACTGCCACGGAACTTCTTCAAGAGGGTGAGCATTGGTTTAAGAATAAAAGCATTAGTGATGAAGCTTGGAGAATAATCTTACGAAACCAAGGTATGGACATAACTATTTTTAAAAGAGGAATTCCTGTTCATGCATTGAAAGAGGAATGGGCTACTTTTCTGCTAGTTGTTCAAAAATTCATTACCTGTGAAGGCCGTTTTGGGTCCATGTATATGTACCATACCAGGTTGCTGATGAATTTTCTAGATAATCAAACTCTCAATCTCCCATATTTTCTATTAAATAGTTTGAATAAGATGTATATGACTGTTCAAAAGCATTTAGGAGATGTAGAACGACATCTATATCACCACGGTCTTGTAAAAATTTTGATTGAAAAAGAGTTAAAGGAGAAGAAAGACACATGGGAACAATTTTTGATTAGAAATTTCTTTGAGGAACCTCAGGAAATTCCTGAAGGTAGCACAACAAAAAGGAGTAGGAGAAAAATAATAAATGATGAAACTCAAATTACTCCTACTCAAGAAATTCCTGAAGGTAGCACATCAAAGAGGAGTAGGAGAAAGAAAACAAATGATGAAATTCAAAATACTCCTACTACTACAATTGAAAGAACTGATAGGGAAGAGAGACTGTCAAAGAGGAAGAAGAAAGAAACTAAAGGTAAAAAGCCAATAACACCAAAAGAGAGAAAAAGTATTGAGGCTATACATCAAACCCCTTCTTCCGAAGAAGAAGATCATCAAGTGTTATCTGAAAGATTAGTTTATCTTCAAAAATAGTCATCTATGGCCAAGAAGACAGAGAAAGGAAAACAAAAACAAAAGGATAGTGTACCACAGCGTGTGAGAAGAAGCAGCGGACTTAAGGGGAAATTGAGGAAAATGCAAATGAAGGGTCCTCATTTCATTGATTTGGGAGAGGAAACATCTGAACAGTCCCCAGCTGACCATAGTCCATCTCACTCTCAATCAGTTAGTGAACCTGGTTCATTTCATTCTCAGTCAGACATTGAACACATTCCATCCCATTCTCAGCAAGATGTTGATGTGAGCCCTTCTCAGCCAGATTTTGGGGACAGCCCAATAAAAATGACACCTGATATAGACCCCAAGAAGCAGGAAGTATATGATTATATAGAATCTTTGGAAAAGGCAACTACAGGTCCCAGTACTTCGTCCATCCATCCTCACACAGTACAAGATGATCTAGTCCAATCACTAAAACAGGAAGTCTTTGAGCTAGAGCTTTTAAATAGACACATCAAAAATGAAAATGAGACATTGAAGGAACAAGGTAAATTGGACAAAATCATTCATGATAATACCATGCTACATCTGGGAATATGGCAGAAGAAGAACAAGAAATTGAAAAAGAAATGCCAGAAGTTAAGCAGAGCATTGGTTAATATCAAATTTAGATGCCTAATGAAGAAGCCCAGGATGATGGCAGCACCAAGGAAAAAGAGGAGAGGTTTGGATGTACTGGCTGAAGTGTCAAGGCATATGAATTGAGGAAGGATTATCAAAATTTTGGTTGCATGAGGACATGCAACACCTTCACAGTGGGGGTATGTTGAGTCTCAAATCTGCATCTTTTCCATACACTTTTCTATACCTTTTTCATCCACCTGAACCTCCAAAGTTGTCAATATCATTGTAGATTAATTGCAAAAGAGCATCTAACATGGTTTTTAACTATATTTTTGTGTCTGCTGTTTGATTTAGATTTTTCTCATTTAGCTGCAGAATCTTGCCACTTTACGCAGCTGCTGCAACTTTCCGCAGCCATTTTGTGAAACTCTATGTTACAGGTGTCTACAGGAAAAACGAGCCACATGGGCAAGTCAGAAATGATGTGGACATGGATCGTGTCCTATTGGCTTGAGAAAATTCATCTAAGGAGGCTGCGGTCAAAGGTGTCCAAATGAAAGTCAACCGTAGAGTCCCACGGTGACAGGACTCTGTTTCGTGTCACGTGAAGATTCATATCGCCGTTTCTGAGTTGCGGGGGACAAATCAACATCTGTACATGGCTCCATAGCCAAATTCAAACATCCACTCCTCATAGATTTACTCTTCAATACGGCCATGATCCTAGATCTGTGGACGTAATGGTCTACGTGTTCTCCATCAGCATAAAATTTAGGAGTCAGTTATATTTCTTTTGTTATAAATAACGCGTTTGTATACGCATATTAGATTAGTCTCTGTTAGTTTTTATTAGTCTGCTCTGTAATGTAATTACGCTGCCACTGTGCCATAATATTACCTTTCTGTTATGAATGCATTTTAATATAAGAAGACTTTGTTTCCAAACGTAATTCGTACTTGAAGATTGTTGCCAAGGCTGGTGTAGAGGGCCCCTACACTTGCCAAGGTTCTGTGCATTATTGTATAGTTCTTGTTTTATTTCTTTAAAGCTCATTGTGCCATAATCCATTCACATGTTTATACATTGCATCTTTCATGGTATATATGCTTCATTTCTGTTTATAATATTTCATGCTTTCCATTTTACTTCTTTCTTTCCTGTTTTATATTATTGATAACTGATTAGTGTTCTTGTTTCGGGCTATAAATAGGCAGCCCAGGAATTTGCATAACTTTTTGACTAATGACATGGAATTAACATTGTTCTGCTGCTAATTTGTTTTTCTTAGTTTCTGTTTAATTTCAGTACTTCTTTGTTTAATTCAGTTTTTCTCATTTGCTTCAGTAGTGAAATTTAGATATATTAAATTGCTCATAACATCTTCAGTTACCTCCGAAAGCCACAGCTGGACTGATGGTGAGGGATTGAATTATGAATGTGTAGTTTGATATTAGTTTCCTTTTTGCAAGTTAGAAATATTAAATTGTGCATGACATCTTTAGTTACCTCCGAAAGCCACAGTTGGACTGATGGTGAGGGATTGAATTATGAATGTGTGGTTTGATATTATTTTACTTTCTACTAGTTAGATATCAGTTACTCAAGTTGTTTATGGTTACTTCCGAAAATCATAGCTGGACTAATGATGAGGGATCAGAAGTCAAGTTGATGTAATTTGATTTAGATTTACTTTGTTGCAATTTTGGATTTCTTTAAGCATAGTTTCTGTTGTGTTTAGACAGCAGCAAGAATAGTTTGGTTTTCATGCTCAATAGTTCACTGTTTTGATTTATTAAGACTAGCAGCACCTTTTCATTTCAGCAGCACATTTTCATTTCCTTTCAAGTTTTGTCATTATATGTTTCAAATTCCTTTTTAAGTTTCAAGTTGGTCAATCATTATAGAGGATATCATTTCCTTGAACAAACATAACCATACTTGTTTTTATTTTAGAATCTCCATCTCACCTTAGAAAACCAAAAGCGACAAAAAGTTAAGAAATAGGTTATCTTGCACATATAGTGTGCCGCACTTCATCAGCTTATGAATCCCAGATTGATAAATTAATGTAGCAATTTAGGACACACTAAATTGACCAAAAAAGTGGGTGCGACTACGCAACTAGAGAGAGAACACATTTTGAAAGTCGTGTAGTCATTGTTTAGAGGGATCGTTGCTCTGGAGTGTGACCTCATCATCCGCGGAGCACGCGACTGACACGAAGTTACAAGACCGCAATATATGATCGGTCACACTTCCCGCTCACCTTGTCAATATTTTGAGACACACTCTGTGACTTCAAATCCTTGGAAAACATATTTTCCACTTGTGTAACATTCTAGGAAGAACGCATCGACCAACATCTTTAATCCTGGATGTTGACATTGGCCTACAGTCCACATTTCTTCATCACAGTCCTATAGTGGGAGCTAGTTCTTCAAGTGTATCTAGTGGCACAATCTTTTTGGAGTGGATACATCCCACCCAATTTGAAATAGGAAACCTGAGAAGGGGTGTAGATATTGATAACTTGTAATATTCCTAATTAGCTGAATATTAAATTTTGTCAATTAAATTTTCTCAAATTTAGTAGGTGAATAAAAAGATCAAGGGACCTATAAAGCCGGTAGTTTGAATAAAACCTCTTTTCCATAGCTAGTGTGAATGGTGCAGTATCTTGTGGGGCTAAGAGGACAAGAAAGAAGCATAAGGTGTGTGAATGCCAAGGGCCAAGTGATAGCCCAGTTAATGATTGGACCCAAGGTTGTTGGGGTTTCAAAAGAATAAGAAGGGGGTGACAGCAGCCATGGAAATAATTCTTGATTATTCTGATTTCCTGGTCTTTATGACTTGAGCATGCTTGAGCTGTTTAGCTAAGTCTGCAGTCTTGTTTAGCACACTGGTGTCTCCGAGTGGAGATTCCAACCTCATCCTTGGGGGACTTTGAGTGCTCACTAATGAGACGGATTTTTGAGGAGACTTCATTCATGAGTTTCACAAAGCTTCAGGAGAGGATTCCTACTATCAGTCGTGACCTATTTTTTTTATCCATCATCAGTCCACTTGCAACCCCTCTATAGGAGAGCATTCACTCAGTGACTTACGAATTCCAACGACAGAGAGATCCGGAAGAGGGTGAAATTCCATAGCATTCTCGCTTGGAATCTAGTGAAGAGGTCAACCCTTCAATAATTGAGCTTTTGGGAGTAGTTTCAGACATTTTCTCTTTCAGTTCAGCCCATAGCTCTTCATGCCCAGCAAAATTCGAAATTGGAAGAGGGCTAAGCATAGAAAGGCCCAATTTTGAAGATTGGAGTTTGGGGGAAATATTTCTAGGTTTTTCTGGGTTTTATGAGTAGAGTATGTGGTTAAAATTCCAAAATTTTCTGAGCAGTAGATCAGGAAATTTACGCAGTCCCTACTCAGCTAATAGCTATAGGAGCTAGGCAAGAAAGACAGATTTTGAAAGTTGGAATTAGAGAAAACCATTTTTGGATTTTTATGGGTTTTGGGCAAGGATTACCTTCCCAAACTCCTAGAAATTTCTAAGCAGTGGAAGTAGCCCAACCAACAGTCCGAAGTTAGCCACCTGTAGTATTTCCAACAAAGCAACGTAGAGGAAGAGTCCAAAAACAACAGTAGTAGGTCAGTGTTTTAGTGTGCAAACCTGAGGGTCATTTCAACCAGCTTTATCCAGTTAGATTGCTATCTATTTTTTACAATGTTGTCTTTTTTTTTCACCTTCAGATTTAATAAAATGGCTCAACAATTTTTGGCTCTTTTCAGGCATTTTAAATGTGTTTTCCATATTGTTGGAATTTTATTCTATTATTGCTTGTATTACTGTAATTTTTCCATTTGGGATATTAAAGTGGTATCAAAGCGTAATCTTGGCCCAACATGTGGTAAAACCTTAATTCTATGACAAGATTAGAATAAAAGGAAGGCACCAATGGAAGTAGAGAATGACAAGAAGGAGTTTAGTAGGCTCCTCCTCAAATTAGTATAGGAGCTCACCAGGGAAAAAAAGGAGATGAGAGTAGACAGACAAAGAAAAATCCCATGGGGGTTTCCAGAGAATGATCGGGTACTTCTCACCATTGGTCTAAGCAACCAATAGTACCACAGACCTCACAATGTTCCATTGTGCCCACTTTCTTAGTAGTGGGGACAGGAGGACCTCAAGAGCAAGAGGATCTCGATAATTATTTTGTGGAGTACCAATCTCATACATAGGATTTCAAAGATCATCTAACTTTCTGGGAATTTTTCCAACTTAACTATAATCGTAGACCCTGCAGCCAGAACCAAGGAAGGGGGTATAGCATGCAGAGCTCGGAGTTACAATGTACCATTGGGAGGATACCTTTTTTCCAAGTATGATGGGTCTAATCATAGTGCCATCTATTGATGAGGTTCCACCCATGGATGAGGTGTTGCCCATTGTTGAGGGATCCATGAGGTGTTCAAGGCCATGTCAGAGTTTCTAGCTGATAGTAGCACACAAGAGGTTGTTCAAGTGTCAGGTGACATACCAACCATTGATGAGGATTCTATAGGTACAGAGGCATCTAGATCTGTGATAGAGTTTCCAAACGGTAGCTACCTATCATTGATTATTAAGATGTTATGCATGATGAGCTATATTTGGAGGTAAAGTTAGTGGTTCATGGTTAGCCCGTGGTGGAGGATGATGAGCAACCATCCTTAGAGTTGGCCATCGATGAGGAGCAGTCATATGCATCGGTATTCAACGGAGATGTCATATTTTTAGATGGCAGTCCCCTTCAGGCATACGTTGATGGCGCTTGCGGAATTATTGGGCCACCTTTGCATGTTGTTGAGAGATATGTCATACTACCTAAGATGATTAAATGGATTATCTAGACTAGTGATATGGGGCGACATGAGTTGTGAATGGCACAACACTCGTGGGATGGAGGACATGTTTTGCATATGGTTTTTTGTGCATTTGATCCCTCTCTCAGGGTTGGATGGTGGGAGAATCTTATTTGGTACTTGGTGGAGTGGGCTGGGCTGATGGAGTTGGTTATAAGCCAAAGTGAGAGTTAACAGGCATGCTCAGGCATCGAGGATACTAGGGCCCCAGGTTAGCATTGGGATCTAGGCAAGACTTCCTACCATTTTTCGTATGCGCAGATTGACTATGGAATTGGTGGTATCGTTTACCCAATAGTCAAGCGCACACATTTTCTAGCGAGGTTTCAGTCAGCATTAGTGGCTAGTAAGTTTTCAAGGAAACTCCATGGGTCATTGGGTTATGTTTTGTATGCATGGACTCATGAGATAATCAACGCACTTTGGTAGGATATTATTGGAGGAGGTGGCATTGGTCAGCCACCAGATAGTGTGCTGTATGGGGCTCCTAATTCTCCACACTTATGTAGGGTACATAGTACATGGAGGAGCATAGTAGTTGTGACATCACTACTAGAACCTAGGGAGATTGACTTCTTGTGTCCCTCCAGGAGTATTTGGAGGGGAGAACCATTCATTGGAGGGTATGTTGATGCAATGGTAGAGGTGATGATGACACTCGTGTGCGGACTAACGCATATTGTCTCATATTTTTTCCACCACGTCCAGGGATGTGTAGGAGCATACAATAACAAGAAATGGCCTATAGAGGAGCACAAATATGCATGGTTGTTTGTTGTAGCATGTTGGGAATTGTAATATTCCCGAATGGGAAAATCAACAATATAAGCACAGAAAACATATTTTTCAGAAATCTGTGTTATAACAGTAAAATGAAACCCATGGATCAATTATATTAGACATTATAACAACCAATTCTATAAGGAGATTTGAAACAAATCACTCTTACTTAGTTAAACAAACCTCCTATGCCCAAAACAACCCAAAAACACTGCAACCCCATGAATACTGCAACAAGTAAAAACGTAGTTTACTATGGTTTTATACTCAAAAATAGAGAGAAAAAATAGATCTGGTGATATATTAATTAATAGAGCACAAAAACTGAGATCTAGTCTCCTTTACACAAATCCAAGATGACCCGACAAGGGTTTCTTGATAAACATGAAGTACAAGAAGTATATGCTACAGATCTATGGTTGAATCACATAGTATGGTTGAATCACTACTTATTTATAGCTACTCATACAAATAAATGGTTGTAGCTCCTCCTACTAGCTTTCTGGGAAAAATTCTGATCCTCCTCCGGGGAAACTAGCTCATAAAATAGGGGTTTTAACCCTTCCACTGCAACATCATAAAAAAAAACGTAGTTTCTCCAAGGGAATGCATTGTGTCTATAGGTGACTACTTGGTCCAATTCCAAGTGGTGTAAATGAAGCCCAAAATGTTCCTCTTAGATCCCTTCAACAAGTTCTCCAAGAAAGAGTGGGGAATTCCCGCATGATAAAACCCTTGCACTAAACAGTGCAGGAAACTTAGCTAAACAACTGAAGCATGAAATAAGTATAAATAGACTCAATCATAAAATCATATCCTGCAATCATAAATTTTCGTCCTAGAATGACATGAAACCCAAAAATAATCTTGCCCTCTTATGGAGCAATGCACTGTACATAGATGGTGAGAAGATGCAAATACTTTATGAAATGATCAATAAGGACAAAAATACATTTCTTAACATGCATGGTGATTATGCTAAAATTGAGGTCCATAGATGATCTCTCCCAAGAGAATCTCCTCAAAATGATTTTCAAAATGAAGGGATGCATACTCCCCTTGGAACACTCCATCAATAGATGCATACTCCCAAATGACAACGTTGTTGCCCTTAGTGATAAGGCTCTTGCCACCCCATGACTCCATGACTTGGCATGCCCTATGCCAAAATCATCCAACATCATGCTGCTATCTATTGGAGTCTCCTTGTGTGGAAGTACCTCCTGATCCTCCAATGCGGAAGGGTAGCCTCTTTGCACTTTGATTGTGCCATCCCTTTCTCCTAAAATATCATGCCAAGTATGGGAGAAAATCTGCCCATACTCTCCCAAGTGTAGCCAAAGCAATCATAGCTCTTTCTTCCTCCTTACACCTCCATCATACAAATCATGAGATGAAAACATGATGATTGATATGAAGAATGCCATATCAACCAACATACCCTTTGAAGAAGGATATGTCACATGATGGCTAAAATCTTTCAAGAGTAGAAAACATAGCCATGTGTCTTGCTGCCCTGTGTCATAGATATGTAGGTGAATCACCAACCTCTTGCTTACCATCCACACCCTTTCATCCAAATGTGGTTGTCTCCTACCATGCCCCATCTTAGTATTCCTCCAATGGAGAAAACCATCCTCCCATATCAAATTTCTACCCTTACATTTCATGGGATGTTGAAATGTAATCGCTTGGGAATCTCCCAGTGAAATCCCCTCAACAATGACCATATTGAATCCATAAGGATCCAAGTATGCTAAAGGTAAAACCTCCTCATAGGGTTGTACAATTCTCATCCTACCCTCCAAAAATCCACACCCCAACCCTCGGAGTTGTGTGCATCTCAATAATGAACAGTCAGGAGCATTGTTCATCATTTCCTTGAAAAAATCAAGGTTGTACAGTGCAGGGAAATTTTTCTGCTCCAAATCAGCAATATGTTTTGACCCTTGGTCATGCAATGGAATCTTTCCATGACCCTCCATAAGATGTGTTGAAATAACAGAAAGTGGAAAATTAAGCATACCTTGGTAAATATTTGGAATATCTTGTATTTCTACAAGGGTTCCTTCCTCCAATGTGATAGCTCCCCCAATTGTTGATGATGATGGTTGATCTTCCATAGTTGTATTAGCACTGGTACAAGTCTCCTCAAGTGGTGGTGAAGGCTTCTCCTCTTGCGGTGTCAACGTTGTGACCTCTTCTTGGTTCATCTTCTTCCTCCTCATCATCTGAGAAGACCTCTATGTAATGTGATTTTCAACTGCACATCTACATCCAGGTTCCCATGATACTTGGAAAGTGAAGCAAAGCTTCCTTCTTCTTAGATCTCTCCAAACATCATCATCAAGATATTTCTTATATGAGCTCTCCTTTGAAGGAGCAGCCTTTTCTTCCTTTCCCTTTGAAGGAAAATAGGGCTTATGCTGAAAAGTTGCCTTTTCTTTTGGCAAGGCATATTGAAGGTCTCTAGCCCTTTCAATAGCATCATGTAGGGTAGTGGGCTTGGTAGATTTAACCAACCCATGAATAGGTTCGTCTAAACCATCAATGAACATGTACACCCTTCTTACTGTAGACAAATCAGGAACCATAATAAAAATTCTTAAAAATTCAGAGATGTAAGTTTCTATATTACCTCATTGTTTCAACTTTGCAAGGCTCATGAATGGTGCCTCTGGATCTCTCCTATCAAATGTTTCCACCAGCCTTCTAGTGAACTCTGAATAAACAATCACATTGGCATGACCCGATGTAGACAAGCCATGGAACCACCAGTTATGTGCTTCACTTTCAAGGTGCAGCACTGCAATCTTGATAGCTTCCATCTCTGGAACGTTGTTCAGCTGAAATTAGATGTTAATTTTTTCTACCCAATATTTCATAGAACACTTGGATGACCCATCAAAGTTGGGTAAAAATAATCTTCCCATAATGTGGCGTCGATCATGATTCTGAATGAATCCACCACCTCTATGATGATGCCTTGGTCTTCTATTTTATCTGATGTGACAAAACTCTTGAAAACTCAATTGATCTTTGAATCTCTGATTTTGAGACTCATATTCTTCAAAATAGTCTTCAAGGGATTCATGCTCTTTAAACCCTTCATTTCTCGCAACCAAAAATGTAGGCATGGTAGAGCATTGGGAAACTTGTGGCTGATGCACTGGTTGATCATTCCAGTGATAAGACATGCTAGAGCCTTCTCCAAGATGAAATACTTTAGGGGATTCCTTGATTATTTCCATTCTCATCTCTTTGATTTCTATAGAAAGTTCTTACATGGATCTAAGAAGGATCTTAGGGAAATCCTTATATTCGTCTTCACCTCCAGATAAAGGGGCTTTACCCTTGTCTTCATTATCATTTGTGTAATGAAACTTTCTATGTATTCTCTTTTGATACCTCTTCTCTCTATCAGTAAGAGGCTCTCCTTCTTCAGAAGACATATTAGCTTTTTAGACAGCGCGGGTTGTGCCAAGATTATGCTCTGATACCACTATAATATTCTGAAATGGGGAAATCAGCAATATATGCACAGAAAACGTATTTTTCAGAAATTTATGTGATAACAGTAAAAATTAGCCCACGTATCCTTTATATTATACATTATGACAACCAAATCTAAAAGGATATTAGAAAAAAATCATGATATATGAGAGAAACAAACCTCCCACACCCATAATAGCCCAAAAACAATGCAACCCCAAGACTACTACAACACAGAAATACTACAGCAAGTGACAGCACAGTCTAATGAGGGTTTATACTCAAAATTTACAGAGAAAAATGGATCTACTGTTATATTAATCAATAATGCTCAAAATTTTAGATCTAGTATATTTTACACCAATCCAAGAGAACCGGGGAAGGGTTTCTGGAAATACACCCAAATACAAATGGTGATCTACAACCCTAGGACCGAAGAGTCACTACAAACTGAAGCTCATAAAAATAGAAGGATGGAATAATATAGATATAATGTAGATCTCCTCTAGGGTCTCCTCCAATGAAAGGCTAAACCCTTCACCTTTAGGAAAGTACTCTAAAAGATCCAATACATCTTCCTTTGGAACTGCCCTCCTAAATAGCGCAATTCCCAGCTAAAACTGCACTGTAAATGATGGAGATAACCATTCTCTACATGACCTTGGGAAAGTGTGGTGTTACTCTTATTATTCTCATCTGATATACAAATCCATTTACTACCTCAGAGTAGACGAGCAAACATGCACATCTAGTAACTTGTTGAATGACAACTTGCCACATGATGTTCTAAAACAGGAGTTGGAAAGACTGCACTGTATCCACTAGAGAAACCATTGGTATCACCTAAACTTGCACTTAACCTTCAGCATTTTTCTTATTTGGACACTGTTATGGTGTTTGTATTTTGCTTTATTGGCAAGAAAAAATGCTGCAGAGACAACATCAAAACCACTTTGGAATCCTAGGAACTAGCCCTCCTGGATTTAGAGAGGGATCTCTCTATATAAGTGTTTTAAAAGATATTTGTTTAAGGCTTATGATATGATATTAGGCTAGTTATGAAGCACAAGGGTTTGCTTTGGTTTTGGTTGGGTAGAATATCATCAAAATGAAGGAAGACTTTTTAAGGGTAAAGGTGTGAGTAGGTTGAACTAATGGTTCAGCTGATAGGATAGGTAAGAAATAGTATCAATCCATTGGTCTATGGAGTCACAAAAGGATTTAATTTCACAACAAGTTTCAAAAGTGGTCCATGGGGCAAGTCATCTATGTCAAAGGATTATTTAGATTGGTTTTGTGATATGGAAACATAAAAAGTGTTGTGAAAGCAACAAACACACAAGAAAAACAAAGGACAGCCTAAGATCAGGTAAGTACTTTTAAACTAGCCTGCTTTTGGCATGCACTTAATGGAAAGACACAAAAGTAACCTAAGATTCGGTAAGTACTTTTAAACTAGCCTACTTTTGATATACTTTTAAGGGAAAACATTGAAAACAAAGAATAGCTTAAGATCAAGTAATAACTTTGAATCTAGCCTGCTTTCAGCATATTCTTAAAGGAAAACATTCATGATAAACATAAAAAGTAGCCTAATATCAGGTAAGTACTTTTAAACTAGTCTTCTTTTGACATAATCTTAAGGGAGATTTTCAAAGCAACTTTTGGAGAAGAAACTAGAGGACAGGGCTAACCATAGAATTCTCTAATTCAAATTTACTTAGAAAACTTTTCAAGAACATTCAAGGATAGAATCTCAATTTTTACTCAGCAAGACATGTACTCACCAACATTCCTTGACTAATAACACTCTATTGAATTATCCTCAAATATAAAATTACCAGAAAACATAAAGATAAAGATTTATCAGTGAGATTTAGGGTACTTGACATTAAATCCTAATCTATATTTGTTGTTCTTTATCAGAGAAAGTGGAGAATGTGGAAAACATGATAAAAATGACAATTACAGTAAGAAAAACATCACCATTGACATAAACCAGGATCCCATGAATCAACTTGTGTATTTGATGTTCAAACCAATTACAATATTCAAGTACAGTGGGTCTTTTACAACTTCAAACTTCTCATCTCACCATATCTTTCTTCAATTACAATACAGATTTTCAGCAACCTCAAAAGATATTTACATTAAGTGAGTATTCAACCAACAATAATAATGAACTCCTCACATGATATTTATAGGTGATTTTGAGGAAGTGGAGTGACAAGAAGGTCTAAGTTTTTGATTCATACAGAGTAAATGCTTCTCGACCTTTGGGAGGCCTTATGGAGAAGTTTTTAGATATTTAACTCTATTTTAATCAAATTTACATTAACTTTTATATACTTTGGTCTCTTTTGTTGAATTTGGAGGCTTTTGGTAGGCTGGAAACTAATTCTAAGTTGTCTTTGGAAAATATCTCTGACTGTGTATTCAATTTGTATTCTTTTGAGGAAAATGAACTTGTAGGTGGCATTTTGAGGATTAATTGCCTCACTGATGTGGAATTTGGAGGCTCTCTTTGTTGATCTGTCAGTCTTAATACTTTTAAAACATTGATTTAACTATGATTTTGTGCTTTAAGGTTGATCATGCCTTCTTTATTCTTCTTCAGTCTTCAATTGTCCTTTTGCTGACTGTATTCAGCTTTAATTACCTTTTTCCTTTGGTTTTCAGCCTTAACTGTTGGGTTAAGCTCTTTGATCTTCAATATTTATGTATTAACCCTTTTAACTTTATTTTTTCTCTAATACACTTTAATTCTTCACCACTGCGTTTGCTGGTGTACAGGTGGCTTTAGTATGTGGAGGGTTTGATTTGAATAACCAATGTTTATGCAACATTGATTAAAAACCCAGATTTACACCCAAAAAGTCTCTTTTCCTGTGTTATTCGGGCTTCGGATGTGGTAACCCTCGGCCTGTCCCTTTATGGGCTATGGAAAGGGTTTTTACCCTTAAAACTGACATCAAACTCTGTATAAAACCAACAAACATGTTATAAAACCCTGTGGGGGTTACAAAAACTACATGCAGAGGCTGGTGGAGGTGGAAGGAGAAGTGAGCAAGAGGAAATGAAGATAGGGGGAGGTTCTATGAAAAAAACCCATGAAAACAGGGTTTAAAATTGCATTTGGTGCGAAATATGGCTTGGTGGTTTTGTGAAAACCGTCAGCAGTTTTTGCGCAAAAAATGAGTGGTAAGCGGTTTACGTCCGATCGAATGCGATTCCATACATTGTGCAATACACATCCTATAGGAAACTAGCATTTTCATGTGAGTTTGGTTGATTAAACCCCGACAAAAAAATTTGCGTGAAACATGGTGTGAACCGTTGGATCTAGTGGTGTAGATCCATTGGTGGGGGAGGAGCGCGATGGAGAGAGGTGCTCGAGCAAGGGAGTAGTGGGAGCAAGGTGTCAAGAAGGGATTGGAGGCGTGGATGGATAGTGGGAGGTGGGTCCAGAGTATGAAGTCAATTATATTGTTTGGTAGCGCGAGTGTTATGAGCAGGGCTTTGAATGGGAAGCTTTAGCGAGAACTATCAGATTTCAAAGATCGACGGCGGGGATATGTTAACGAGGAGAATAGATAAAAGAGTTCGGAAATGGGTAGGTGGCCGCTACCATCCGATCTAATGACATTGATGGTTGAGATTGGTTAGGAGAAATCGTAATGCGGAGGAATAGAATTACGAAGGGAGGGGGCTAAACAAGGCTGGGGAAAATTTTTGTGGGAGAAAGGAGAACCGGGGCTAAGGGAAGAGGGCTGAGGGCGAAGGATTTGAGTGCCTGGTTACGTGGCTTAAGACATATGGAGAAAAAGGCCAAGGTTTTAAGCCCTAAGGGGCTGAAGCCTATTTGTTAATATATAAAAGTAGAATAAGAGGGTTTTTATGTGTTTTTTATGGGTTTTTGGTGTTCCAGATGAAGTAAAAGGATTTTTAAAACCAAATAAGAAAGGTTTAAGTGGTTTTTAAAGGCGTTTTTGAGGAAAATAATGATAAATGAGAGAGGAAAGGGGGATTTTTACAAGGAAAATGAGTGATATGGGGGCATTTTATGAAGATAAAATGGGGGGAATGAAATGATGAAAATGAAACCTTTAGGAAACAGTTCTTTCTTCGGGAACAACAAGATTTTGAAGGTTTTGATGTGAAAATATCAAGGAAATGGACCTTTTTGGACAAGGAACACAAAAAGGCTACAAGAAGTCACAAATTTTGTAGGAAATTTGTTTCTTAAAGACTTGTTTTAGCCATCATTTGTTGAAACAAAATTTACTGATGGCTAACAGATACCATATGGTGATGATGTACAATTCACTTTGTATGGGATGGTTTGGGCCAGCATGATTCATGACTCTAGAGAGTGGATCATTGAAGATCCAATTTTCTTCTTGCCTCTTGGTGACAGCATTGTTGAAGCCCAAAATTAGCAGCTACTCTACACTTATCATAAGTGGAGAGAGAGACAGTGTGGAGTAGGCTATTTTGTCTACCATGATCAGTTATGCAACCCACCTACATTACAGGAGCCAAAGGTGGAGGATTTTTTCATGAGTTACCATTTTGGAGGGTGGCTCATTTTATATGGATGATAGGTTGGGGATGGGAGATTCACACGGGGATGATAGTTCGCAACATATCTTAGATTCCATGCCACAAGAAGGCCTCTAGACCACACATTGTTGCTTCCATGTGTATTTTACTTCTACATGATGATAGTTATTTGGGATGGTCACCTAGAAAGCTAACTTGCATACTTGGGAGGGGAAACTTGGAGATGTATTGATGAGACAACATCTTTTCCTTGGAGGAGTTTAGAATATGGGGATGCTATAGGAGGATTGGTGTAAAAGAGACTAGATCTCAAATTTTTAGCATTATTAATTAATATAATAGAATATCCATTTGTATCTATAATTTTGGAGTATAAACCCTCTTTAGGGTGCATTTCCACTTGCTGCAGTATTTCTGTGTTGCAGTAGTCTTGGGGTGGCATTTTTTTTGGGCTATTCTGGGTGTGGGAGCTTGTTTATCTCATCTATCATGATTTTTTTCTGACCTTATTTTAGATTTGGTTGTCATAATTTACAATCTAAAGGATCCATGGGATAATTTTGACTTTTATCACATAAATTTATAAAAAATTTGTTTTCTGTGCATATATTGTTGATTTCCCCATTTGGGAATATTACAGGGTTCGTTTTGGAGGAGGAGAGACTCCCATCACATTGAGTACACACATAGAGTGTCAGGTTCAGTGGAACAGGAAGTATACGAGACAATATAGGATGGTCTATCAGTGGTGTGGGGTATCTCGTGGTATATAGGGATAGGTCGCAGGGCACAATGGCATGTCTTTGAGTACAGGGACACTTGGTGGTATGCACTGGCATATGGTGCGACACATTGGGCTCCTAAAGTGTTGTCTCCAAGGGTGCTTATGGAAAGAGCATTATATGCATACATTGCTCTCTAATTGATGCATTGGGCCTTAGAGCTACTAAGGTTTGACATGGTAGCGTTATTCCTAATTTCATGTGAGGAGTTGGGCCACTTAGGTGTACCTCGAAAAATGAGGATGTGTAGATCACATCATGGTGGATGCACTAGAAGATTGGTGTATGCATTAACACATATGGGATGCCCTATGATACATGGTGGAATTGGAATCCAGTGGTGCATGGAGTTGTGCCACAGAGTTCAGTGCAATGCAGAGGAATGTAGGGGTATGTATTTGAGTGTAGCAAAGGATGATGATGCATGATAGGTGGTTGCAGTATTTCTGGTAGAGAGATCCTCGAACGAGGAGATCAGGCACAATATTGGATTTGGAACACTCATATTTTGAGAGTGTGTTGACCATAATGTCGATTGTGAGGTTCTATTTATCACTCTCTAGCATTGAACAGTAACACGAGAGACTTGGATATCATCTCTTGATGCTCACATCACGAGAAAAAAGACTAAGGAGGATGGTATGAGATAGTTGTTTTATGGGACACTTTGTATTATGATGAGTGGGATCAGGACAAAGAGTGACTTATATCACTCTTTTTTGGACATATGGAGGAGCACTGAGGCCTACATCACATGGAAAGGCCAATTTTCCTTGTTACTGCTATGGGCCAATGTTGACAGTAAATGGACAGACATTTATATCATGGAGATGTTAGGGCCATATGATCTTGGCTTTCATAGATTTTTCGCCATCAAGTTCCAAGAGACGAGGACATAGTCTTTGCATGATTGGCAACGTGTCATAGACAGAGTGGTGCAGCGTCAACATGGTGGTACCCTTTTAAGCTGGCATGGGATCCACGCATCACTGGATTTCATGGTTTAGCTACCCTTAGGGGTGGTCTGGTTCCTATAGGGGAATATCATTTAGATCTTCCAGTGGGTTTTAGTCATTATTTGTTGGCATGGGGGACTTCACCGGCATGGAGTGATGATTAGCAGTGGGAGTTCAGGGGAATCTCATCCAGGAAAGGATTTATTTCCACAAGAATTAGATTTTACCTTCGGGTTCCCACCCTTGGAGTACATGAGATGGATGAATGAGAAAAGCAGTTGTAGGTGGAGATAGATAGTAATTTATATGAATATGATTCTCTATTTACTCGTGGTATGCAAAATGATTCTGGTACCTATATCCAGTTGGATAATGAGTGGAGCAAGGTATGCTTCACATTGATTAGGATGTCTTGGGATCTTGGTATTTAGAGATCTCTTCATATCAGGGCGATGCCAAGACCAAGGATGATACAGTGGCACATCTGGGACCCTGGAAAAATTTTTAGTGACCGTGGTGGAGTGTCAGCTACGGTTGATGCTTGTTTAGACATTGCTTGAGGACAAGCGATTTTTGGCGAGGGGAACTGTAATATTCCTAATTATATGGTAGCTAATTAACAATATTAATGTTTTTCAATTTTGTTTTCTTAATTTTAGTAGGTGAATAAAATGGTGAAGGGACCCATAAACCCAACAGTTTGAATAAAAACTCTTCTCCAAAGCTAGTGTGAACAGTGCAACATCTTGTGGGCCCAAGAGGCCAAGAAAGCAGCGCAACATGTGTGAATTCTAAGGGGCCAAGTGATAGCGCAGTTAATGAGTGGACCCAAGGTTGTTGGGGTTTCACAAGAATAAGAAGGGGGTGAGGGCAGCCATGGAAATAATTCTTGATTATTCTGATTTTCTAGTCTTTAAAACTTGCGCACACTTGAGCTGTTTAGTCGATTCTGTAGTGTTTTTTAGCACACACATGTCTCTAAGAGGAGATCCCAACCTCATCCTCAGGAGACTTCGAGTGCCAACTCAGGAGAGGAGTTTTTTAGGAGACTTTATTCAAGAGTTTCATGGAGCTTCGGGAGATGATTGCTACTATCCTTCATGAGGTTATTTTATTATCAGGTAGCAGGCCATTTGCAACCCCTCTATAGTAGTGCAGTCACTCAGTGTCTTACACAGTCCAGCAACAAAGAGATCGAGGAGAAGGTGAAATTCCATAGCATTCCCACTTTGAATCCAATGAATGGGTAATCCCTTCAATAGTTGAGATTTGGAGAGTAATTGCAGAAATTTTCTTTTTCAGTTCAGCCCATAACTCTGCATACCCAACATAATTCGAAATTAGAAGAGGGTCAAGCATAGAAAGGAGAAATTTTGAAGATTATAGTTTGGGGGAACACTTTCTGGGTTTTCTGGGCTTTTTGAGTAAATTCCATGGTTAAAATTGTGAAATTTTCTGACCATTAGATCAGCCCATTTACACAATCCCTACTCTATGAGTAGCTATAGGAGCTCGGCAAAAAAGGCATATTTTGAAAGTTGGAATTAGAGAAAACCATTTCTTGGTTTTCCTAGGTTTTCGGCAAGGATCAGCTTCCAAACTTCCTACAATTTTTTGAGTAGTCAAAGTAGCCCAACCAATAGTCCGAAGTTAGCCAGTTGCATCATTTCTAGCAGGGCAATGATGAGGAAGAGTCTAGAAGCAGCATTAGTAGAGCAGTTTTTTAGTGTGCAAACCTGAGGATCATTTCAACTAGATTTAGCCAGTTAGAGTGCTATCTATTTTTGGCACCTTTGTATTTTTTTTCACCTCTAGATTTAATAAAATGGCTCAGCAGTTTTTGGCTCTTTTATGGCGTTTTAATGCGTTTTAGATATTGTTGTAATTTTACATTGTTATTGTTTGTATTACTGTCATTTTTCCATTTGGGATATTAAATAAATATATAACACAGTATCACGAAAACATGGTGTTAATTTGTAGAACAGAGGTGTTCCATTCCCAATGGTTGATGTAGTTGGTAGAGCCAATAGGGGGTCGATTGGTTGTTGTTATTTTGGGACAAGTGGGAAACAGAAACTCAAATCAAAGGAATGTTCGCTAGCCGTCGTTGAGCGTTCGAGCCTTTGATGTGTAAGGGCATGTTTTACAATGACCATTAATAGTGATTACAATGACCACTACATATACAAAGGAAACATTTGGAGACATCATTCGAAGGAGCCATGCTATAACTAGGTGTGCATGTGGTCCATCAGTGCATCACCACTTAACTCAATAATGCTTTGTCCTTATCATGTATCACCTTTTGCACAATGTTGCAGTGACTGTTGGGTGCCATTCTAACACAACGTCGATGTGTGTGAGGCCTGGAAGTGAGGTTTCCAAAGTGCTCTTCTTCAATGTCATATTGTATATGCACATATTGATATGACATAGACTTGAGCTTTCCAATGTAATTATGATGAGACAAGACCAATGTTGATCTTTGAATTTCCCTTCACATGAAATTCCCTTCAAACCTTTAACTGGTATGCAGAGTTATAAAATGATGCCATGTATTGGGGACAATGCCATGAAGCTTAGCATTGGTTGATGCACACTGATGCCTACTCCATTTAATTCCTCATTTAATTCCATGATAAAAAGTAAATAGAACAAGTCAATTCCCTAGACTTTCAATACGAAGGTAAATAGACATTGAAAAAATCTAAACACTTGGGTGTGCTCTTTAGTTACATGTGATTGAGCTATATGTGATATTCAAGGTGAGGATGTGAATATAGTTTTAACCCTTTAAGGTAGTTGGTGAGAGTGCATTTCATGAGTCTAAGGTTCACATCAAGATAGCCTAGGGTTTCAAAGGTTTATTAGACACAATGGCAGTTTCAACAGCTTAACATGATTAAAGACTGAGAACCTCAATATAATCCTATTGCATGCATTATGCAGAATAAATCTATGAGGCTCATGCATCATTAAAATAATAACCCTTAAAGATGGATCTATGAATATAAATACCCCAAGTGGTAAAATACTTACATGGAGGGTTTATATGTGAATTTATGTGCCAATATATGACATTAGAACTCCGCTTTGGACACTGAATTCCTATGCCCAAGCATAATATTGACAGATGTTCAGGTGCATGCCAGATTTATGTAGCAAATGTGAGGATCAAAATTTTCAATGTTAATTATGATGATATAGGGTTTCGAGACATGTGGATAGAAGAACAACCTCTCCAAACCCTAATGCAACCTAAGGTATACATTAGTCCCGTGCAAATGCATGTTGGTGGAAGGATACCTCACGACAACAACTACTTGTACCAACCTTAATTAATTTAAAGGGGATGAGGATGAATGCAGTATGAGGTACCTTGTAAACCCTAATTTGTATGATTTATCTGGCTTCGAGATAATATGAGAAGGTGAATATTATAAGCACCCTTGGGAGTAAGGATGAATTTGCAGTACGGTTGGACCTTCAATCACTACCTAATGGGGTTTCACGGATGTAAGGGGATCATACAATTCTCACAAAACCTAATGCACATTCTGAGGTGCGAGGACAATGAAGAACCTAAGGGAATATCATTTGCAACTATTACTTCCAAGATTCCATGCAATACCAATTTATAACGCACCTCTGGATATATGAATTAGGTTAATACATGAAGGAGATCACTCTCTTCAAATTTAGGGTTTATGCCAAACACTAGCATAGTTAACATAATGATAGCCATATTGAAGCCTTGTTTGTATGTGAAAAGTCCCCCCAGTAATTAGTGATGACCAATGACAACCTAGGTTCAAATTCACAGAGGAAATCTCAACGCTCTTTGAAGCAGAAAATCCCCAAACCCTAATGGAATCATGAGACATCAAGACAAGTGAGTGTGGCATTCATTGCCTAAGTAGGTGCAGGGACAAGGTTTGGTTGTAAAAGTTCATGGGGGGATGAACCAATCGAGGAATGGATTAGACCCTCAATGGGATGAGCGAGTAGGTCGGGACCTAAATTTTGAATATGCCTAAAGTTCTAGGTGGTGTGTATCAACTACAACGCTCCTCAAGTTTCTCTTCTCCACATCACAACCTGAATCTAGTCAACATTCACATTGGAAAAATATTTCTTATACATGATCAACATTTCTCTCATACCAAAATATGATCTGAAAATGATAGATTGACTATTTGCGCAATTTCACCCAATATTAACTAAGGCTTCTTTTAAGTGAAAAAATGAGGAAAATTGATTATTTAAGTGCCTTAAACATAAACTTGAGAAATGAAAGTAAGAATGAACAAGTGGGTGTCTATTGTATTAAAAGTGCTCATAAATATCTTTACATCAAATTTCACCATTCCAGAATGTGCAACCATTCATCAACGACGACTTTCAGAAGATAGGCATCATCCTCAACTCTCCAACGCAATTGATATTTCTAAAAAAAGCCAAATATTGGCCAAGCTATGCCTCAAAAGGCATTTACAAGCACATAATAACAAGAGTTCGAAGAATTTACCTTAAAAACTCCTCAACATTGGTGCATTGATATATATTTTTATAAAGTCACTAGCAGGTCTTGGGGTAAAAACCGTAGACCTCCTGGACTTGAATGGAAAATAGAACAATTGTATTGTTATTACAAATATGGTATATTTACATTCTGTTCAATAGAATGGAGACTCTGCACTATATTTTGTAATATTCCCAAATGGGGAATGCAGTAATAGAAGACATAAAATTTGAAATAGCAGTGAATAAAATTACACCAATATGTATGAAAACCATGGAGCCATTTTATTATGTAAATGAGCAGAAAATAAGTACAATAGAAGTGGGAACAACTCAAATAATCAAGGCAAACAAGCCTCCCATGAATACATATGCCGAAGATGGAATGTTGTTATATTGCAGAGTGCTCATGAACAAGAACAACGTAGTCATAGATGGTACACTACTACTGGAAATGTGCAATAATATAAATATTCAAATATATGGCTCATACAATGTTCGGAGTAAATATCTAGACTCCCAAACACAATTTCAAGACAATCTGGAAAGGATTTCCTGAAATATGCAAAAGGTGCAAAATGTCGGAATGCAGCCCTAGGGATGAATAGTAGTTGCAATTCAATATCTGGATGCAGATGGTTGAAGATGATACATGTGATGAATGAATCTCATCCAACATATCCTTCAGCTGAAAGGCCGATCCAATCACTGAAGATCTTACCCTCCAATCAAACACTACAACCCCTCTCTGTAAATACTCACTGAAATAACGCAGTCAATGAGAGGTACTACACTGTAGGTGATGGAAAATATGTTTTCAAAGTTCTAAGATGTGATATAAGCTCCAAAATCTTCTTCATAGATCTCCCAAAGGGAAGAATGCTTCCTCCTCTGAAAAACTAGCTTCGGAAGTGGTGTTATCAACCCTCCACTGCAACACCCTGCAACACAACCCAACTCTAAAAAGAAACTGTGTTGTAGCTGAAGGAGGTATCTTGGCCTCAAGACTGAATTCAGAGAAATTAAGTGAAAATATCCCCCAAGAGGCCTCTCAAGGAAGGAGATGGAATTCCTAAACAAGAATACTTTGTGCTAAGAAGCACAACAATCTCAACTAAGCAGCTGAAGAATGAACAACAGTCATGCAGACCATAAAATCAATAATCAATAACATGCCTTACTATGGCTGCCTTGCCCTCCTTATAAACAAGTGTGAGCCTTCTCACCTTGGGTCCCACTCATTAGGATTTCCACCACCATGGAATCTTCCTCCTACTATCATTGCGTTGTCTCCATAGATGACCTCAACCATCCATTCCAGCATTGTTGACTTGGTCAAACTTGACCTTGTCCACATGTATTTTCCCCTGTTCACACATGAGGGTGCAATATCTAGCTATTATCATGATCTATTTTTACATCATGAGGGAGTTTATTCCTGTTTAAGATATGTATGGGCCTCCTTACCCATTTATTCATCTACTAGGTTTCAAAAAAAAAAAAAATATTCCTATTAGCTGCATGCTAATTTAAGAATATTACAGTCCTCCCCTCCCAAATGTTGCTTGTCCTCAAGAAACTGCAAGGATAGAACTGAAGAGCCTCCTCTCCTCCTCCTGTAACATCCTCATATGATAAACTCCTCCAAGGAACATAATGTTGTCTCATCAATACATCTCCAAATTGCCCCTCCCAAGTATGCAAGCTAGCTTTTGGTGAGCATCCCAAATAGTTATCATCATGTAGAAGTAAAACATCCATGGAGCCAACTATTTGCTAGATAAAGGCCTTATTGAGGCATGAGATCTGATATATATGGGATATATCATCCCCATGTTAATCTCCCATCCCCAAGCTATCATCCATACAAAATGAGCCACCCTCCAAAATGGTAACTCATGAAAATTATTCTCCACCTTTGGTTCCTGCAATGTAGGTGGGCTGAATAAATGATAATGGTACAAAAAATAGCCTACCCCACGTTGTCCATCTCTCCACTTATGATAAGTATAGAGTATTTTTTGATCTTGGGCTGCAATAATGTTGCCATCAAGTGGCAAGAAGAAGACTAGATCTCCAAAGGTCCTCTCTCCCATGTCATGAATCATGCTGGCCCAAACCATCCCATACAAAATGAATGAGACATCATCACTATATGGTCCAAATCAGAAAAATACCGAAGGTTGTGTCCAATTTTGGATGATACCAATGGTCTCTCAAGTGGATACAACGTAGTCCTTCCAACTCCTATTTTAGAACATCCTATGGAAAGTTTCCCTCCAACAAGTTTCTAGTTGTGCATGTTTGCTCATCTACTATGAGGTAGTAAATAGCATTATATATCAGCTTAGAATGATAAGAATAACAACACACTTTCTCAAAGTCATGTAGAGAAGGGTTATCTCCATCACAAATGTTGGTCCCAGAATGACCATGAAACCTAGAAATAATCTCGCCCTCTTGTGGAGCAATGCATTGTACATCGATGGTGAGAAGATGCAAATACTCAATGAGATAATCAATATGTACAAAAATAAATTTCTTACCATGCATAGTGAGTGGGATGAAAGTGTGTTCCATGGATGAGTCCTCCCATGAGAATCTCTTCATAAAAGTCTGCAAAATGAATGGATGCATACTCCCCTTGGAACACTCCATCAATAGAAATATACTCCCAAGTGACAGCGTTGTTGGCCTTAGTGATAAGGCTATTGTCACTCCATGACTCCTTTCTTTGACATGCCACATGCCAAAGTTATCCACCATCATACTGCTATGTAGGGAAATATTCTTCCTATGTGGAAGCACTTCCTTATCCTCCAATGCTGAAGGGTAGCCTCTATGAATCTCAATTGTGCCATCCCTTTCTCTGGAAATATCATGCCAAGTATGGAAAAAAAATTTCCCATACTCTCCCAAGATTAGCCAAAGCAACTATGACCCTTGTTGTTCCCTCACACCTCCATCATACAAATCATGAGGTGAAGATATGATGATTGACATGAAGAATGTCATATCAATATAATGCACCTAAACTCCTTGCTTCCATATGATGCAAGTGTCCTGCCAAGTCTCCTCTACCAACACACCCTTTGGAGAAGCATATGTAATAGGATGGAAAAACTCTTTCAAGGGTATCCAATGCAGTCATGTGTTGGGTGCAGGAATTACACTTAAGTAAAAATCCTCAACACTTAAATTGTCAACCTGGGGGATTCGTAAACTTCGAGATGAAGCACAGGCAATGCCAGAGATGGTATGAATATTTCTAATATCAACTCCTACTTTTGAAAAGAAGAATTTCATAATCAAACTTTAGAGAAGAAAAAGGGAACTCAAACCATCAAAACAATCTGAGGCTAGAACAAGAAGAAATGTACTTGCAAAAGAAATTCAGAAATAAAGAGGAGCAATCACTCTAGCTAAATATTGATTAGCTACTGAGAATGTGTTTCCTTTAGCAAAGACACCTTAGCAATTTTTAACAAATGGGCCAGTTCAATCCTGCATATGTAAAGATATCCTTCTTGCAAAAATAAATCTTGCACTAGTGCAATCTTCTTGCACTAGTGAAGGAACAACGATTTATGCAGAAAGTGTAAAGTAATGTCTTTACTAAAAAATTATTTTCTTTGTGCAAGGGCTTTGAAATTTCTCAAGTCTGCAACACTCAGATCCAATACCAAGAAACTGGTTCTTGTACTCGATCTGAACTTCTTTCACTTTAACTTTTGATCCTTGAAATCAATGATTCATTACTACAGTGTGATAAAACCAAATCATATATCAGTAAAGATGAATATCTATGGAAAATAAGAAAACAATCTTTTTAATTAAGATATGACTGAAAGCAAGAAAGCTATTAGAAGTAAGCTAGAAAGTCTTATTGCATCATATTATCTAGCGCTGGTGCAAGAACAGTTCTCTTGCTTGCACCAGGGAGAAACCAAAACAACGTGCAGAAAATAAATATCACACCAACATGCACTGGTGCAGGAACAAACCAGGTAGAGGAAATAAACCAAATCATGCAGAAAATGAATAGCACACCAACGTGCACTGGTGCGAGAATGAACCAGGCAAAGGAAAGAAATCAACCTTGCAAAAAGTAACTTAACTACTTCACACAACAGATCTGCTTCCACTCAAACGGAAATTCAAATGCTTCAAATTAAATCACACTTGAAAATTTAATGTTGGAAATACTGAGAGGGGGGGGGGGTGAATCAATGTTTCTTTCAATTAGAGCATTATTTAATCTTCAATTATTATCAGTGTTTGTACAATGATAGCAGCAAACAAGAGGAACACAAATGCACACAATTTTTAAGGTGGAAACCCACTCCAAGACAAAAACCACCTAATGCTTTTCTAATAATTCTTTTCAACTCCAATTGAAAATAAAGCTCCAACTTCCTAGAATCTAGAAAAGAATTCTTCTCCATATCCCACTGGATGGATGCTCCAATGCCCAAGATTCTTCAGTAGTCACTGAAAGGATTCCCCAACACCCAATGAGCTACAACTCACCCTAGCACCACCCTACCACCCTATAGAAGAATAAAAGAAGAATGGACTCCTGTACCAGGGAAAATGGTCCACTTTAAAATGATATAGAATGATGTAGAAGAAGAAGATATACTAGACCATAACCCCAACTTTGACACAACCACCTAATGATGATCCTAGACCTCCCAACACTGCCTCTTCAACCCTTGGCAGATAGACACTAGTACAATTTGTACAATAATGTATTTATAATGACTAAGTACAATGATACCTTTACAATGATTGTATGCAGTGATGCCCAATTGAAGACTTCATATGATGAACTTCTGGCTGTTGTTATGTACCTTGGTTGCTGCTCTTGTCATGCTACCCTCTGCTTCACCTTTCTTTTCTTTGCTGTCGTAGAGATTCTGGTCCTTTGCAACCCTTGACAACACATGATCTAGCTTTTTCTTGCCTTCTAGGAGCTCGATATTGAATCTGGTGTATCTCTGTCGTTTCAGATCCTCAATATCTGGTTTTCGGTCCTATAGTAGTCCTTTGAGTCTTCTTTCTAGTGCCATAGGTCTGACCCAATTTGGATTCTTCAAGAGAGAGTTATACCCAATTTCTCACACTGCCTTAATTATGGACTGTTCAAGCAAAGTGCACTTGTACGGCATGCCACGTGTCACTGTTTCTTCATTTGTCTCTGAAATTGATAGAGAAAAAATTAAATATTGTGCACTATCTGTCACTTTTTATGGTATTCCAGTACGATACTCAGAGAGGGAGTTATGATGAATTTACCAAGGTCACTTCTTTGAGATGAATTTCAAGATCCTGCAAAAACCCTTACTTCCACAGATCATATCTCCAAAAATATGGCTCAAATTGATCTAAAATTTTTACTGAAGCTTCCTTAGGATTTTAGCTTTGCGTCATAAATATTTCAGCTTTTGAGCCTTCGTAGAAAAAATGTTAGAGCGAAAATTACATGATGACCTGTTTCAGATGGTCGAATCCCATACATAAGGAGGAAATGAGGATCACAATTTATATAAGTGATTGAGTTGAGAGGGGCTTCAACAAGTGAACATGGGAGGGATTTTAGGAGCTTAAAAAAATATTAATTAAGACTTTTCAATGACCCATTCCCCAACCCCATGGGGTTTTAGCCCACTAACTGGGGTACAAACTTCAAACATGAATATCTCTCAAACCGTGAAGAATTACATGGTGTACCATATATCAACGAAAACATCTGAACAAGTAGAAACAATCAAAATAATTATTGACCAAAAATATATTAATTTGGTAGGTCAAAATTCTCATTTAATATTGGGTTAGTCCCTAGTGCTTCTTTGGTTTACATCAATGACAATCGCTGATCAACAATCTCCCCCTTTGGCATTGATGGCAACACAAGTACTCCCCCTACGATCATGACACCTCTTCCTACAACATTCTCTCCCCCTTTGACATCAATGAAAAAGGGTAACTCCCCTTGAAACACAACCATCCTGCAGACCTGTACACAGTTCCACTCCCCCTTTATATTCTGAAAAAGGAAAATCTAATGAGAACTTGGGAGAATCCCAAGCTTCTGGCGAAGATATTCTAATGCTGGCAAATATTTGATATGTGATTCTTTTGGTGCTTCTTGCAATCTTGCTACTTGTCCAACTGCTTGCATAACATCTGGTCGGGAGGCTATTACATATAGAATACTACTAATCATAGATCTGTACAACCTTTGATCGACATCTTTAGATGAGTCGTTTATGCTCAATTTGCAACCAAGTAAAGACATCTCGAAATCACTTTGCACCTTTGTTGCAAAATTCTCACTTAGACGATCATCATTGCTACCAAATATTGTATCATCCTCTTTAGCTATTAGACATGAATTAGTTGCTTCATCCAGAAAATATATGTCATATGGAGCTCGACTTGTTGTAGCCACAATTTCACCATACACGCCTTTCCTGATTTCACATTTTGTGGAGTTGAATAGTATTTTGTGTCCTTGATTGCACATTTTTCCATTTTGTTTCCTTTATCACACATTTTTCCAACACTGAGCAAATTGTGATTCATGATTTCAACCAATAGAACATTATTGGCTAGAGAATCTTTGCTTCCAAGAGTGACAGTACTTGATCCTATAACATTTGAAGATCCATCATTTCCAAAGGACATGGTTCCATCCTTCTTCTTTCGCAGAGCAAATTTATTGTAATATCCACCATGCGTTGAGCAACCGCTTATCAACATACCAAACATATTTGTTCTTTTGAGCCTTGAGAGCGAGCACAATTATCATTCTTCTTCTTCTTCCATGTTCGTTCGTTTTATGGTCGTGAAGATTCTTCCTCGGAGTGATCAAGTCTCGTAGTCTTCGGCATATGTGTCCAAAGGGTGCCTCGATGATTTGTACCATCTGTTATTATTTCTTAAATGTTAAAATCTATTGATATTTCGCCGAGCCCTGGGAGGTTCATATTTGACAAATATCTTGAAATTGTATTCGTTCCTAGGGTACGTGCAACATTCTACAACTTTATGACTAAATTTTCCACATGAATAACAATAGCCATAAAAAATATGTTGGTACTTGGACGGAAATTTTCATCGAGGAATTGTCTTCCAAGGTTGTTCTTGTGAATCTTGTCCAATGAAGTCTTCATGCATGTCAGATCTCATAGGTTCATTCTATTTTGTTGTAGAAGGTCCCACTTCTTATTCTTTGTAACCGATGCCAATTTTTTCATTGTAAGATCGTTGATTGTTGATGAGTTCTTCCAATGCCCTTGAGCTCTTGGCATAGTTTTGGATAGTTTTTCCTTTCTTCACTTCCTCATGCAGCGAGACTACTTGGGCTTCTAATTCTTCCCTTTCTTGGTTGCTTTCTTCAAACTTCTTTTGAAGTGACTCTTCAATGCATTTGTGTTCTTCAACTTCAATTTTGAGACCTTGAACTTATTATTCAAGATTTTTGGAATGGATCTTCTCCGCCTTGAGATATTTTATAAGCTTGATTGCTTCCTCATAAAATTCGTCTATGGTCCATCCTTCTTCTTCATTGTTTGATACCTCTTGCTTATTGTGGTTGGGTTTATTGTGCTTGGCCATAAAAAATACTCTCTCATTGGCTTCTTCTTCACTATCATTTTCTTCATCGGATGATGAGCTATCTTCTTTAGAGAGAAAGTTCCTTTTTGATCCTTGCTTGTTGAATTTATTAAAGCCTTTCTTTCTTTTTGAGTTTCCATTACTTTTGTTTGGACATTTTGCTGCAAAATGCCCAACCCAATTATAGCTAAAACATATCAATGGAATTTTACCTTTGAATTTTCCCTTACCAATTTGTAGTTTTCTCGTGAAGTAAGCATATTCTTCATCCGAAAGACCTTCTTCATCATCTCCATTTTCTTCACACTTGCAGGTGCATGTATTTTCAATTGAAGGTTGTTTATCCTTATTGGTTTTCTTAGATACAACGAACGTAGTTTCTAGATTCGAAGTACCCTCTTCTTCTTCAAGTCTCATTTCATATGCTATGAGAACTCCATGTAATTCATCTTTGCTGAGTTTGTCCAAATTTGCACTGTATTCTAAGACCGATACCTTTGGGTTGAATCTCCCTGGTAACGTTCTAAGAATCTTTCATATAATAGTCTTCTCATCAACTGGCTCTCCCAGTCCTTCCAGAGTATTGGTTATTTCATCAACGTATTGAAAGTATGCAACAATGTTGCAATCTTCTTTCATTCTAACTTGCTCAAATTTTTCTCTATAGATTTGAAGCTTTGCTTCTTTGACATTTGAGTCACCTGCATATATATTCTCAAGCTTGTCGACATTTTTGGCGGTTTTGCAACTTTGATGCTTATGATACAGCATTCAATCGCTCAAGCAGATAATAATATCTTTTCTTTTGCATCATTTACCAAATTCTTCTTACTTGTTCATCCGCAGTTGATGTAAATCCATTTTGAAAAGTGTCCCATACTTCGTAACCTTGCGCCAAGAGATAGACCTCCATTCTTCCTTTCAAAAGTGCATAATTATTTTCATTGAATAGAGGTACACCATTCTTGGTATGCTCCATGACCTCCTTCCAGCTGTTAAACTACTATTGAAGGAACCAAGCTTCGATTCCAATTGTTGGAAATACTGAGAGGGGGGGGGGGGGTGAATCAATATTCCTTTCAATTAGAGCATTAGTTAATCTTCAATTATTATCAGTGTTTGTACAATGATAGCAGAAAACAAGAGGAACACAAATGCACACAGTTTTTAAGGTGGAAACCCACTCCGGGACAAAAACCACCTAATGCTTTTCTAATAATTCTTTAATATTCAACTCCAATTGAAAATAAAGCTCCAACTTCCTAGAATCTAGAAAAGAATTCTTCTCCAGCTCCCACTAGATGGATGCTCCAACACCCGAGATTCTTCAATAGTCAACTGAACAGATGCCCTAGCACCCAATGAGCTACAACTCACCCTAGCACCACCCTACCACCCTATAGAAGAATAAAAGAAGAATGGACTCCCGTACCAGGGAAAATGGTCCACTTTACAATGATATAGAATGATGTAGAAGAAGAAGATATACTAGACCATAACCCCAACTTTGACACAACCACCTAATGATGATCATATACCTCCCAACACTGCCTCTTCAACCCTTGGCAGATAGAAACTAGTACAATTTGTACAATAATGTATTTATAATGACTAAGTACAATGATACATTTACAATGATTGTATGCAGTGCTACCCACTTGAAGACTTCATATGATGAACTTCCTGTTGCTGTTATGCACCTTTGTTACTGCTCTTGTCATGCTACCCTCTTTTGCACCTTGATTTTATTTGCTGCCGTAGAAATTCTGGTCCTTTGCAACCCTTGAAAACACATGATCTATCTTTTTCTTGCCTTCTAGGAGCTCAATATTGAATCTGGTGTATCTCTGTTATTTCAGATCCTCAATATCTGATTTTCAATCCTCTAGTATTTCTCTGAGTCTTGTTTCCAATGCCATAGGTCTGACCCAATTTGGATTCTTCAAGAGAGATTTATACCCAATTTCTCACACTGCCCTAATTATGGACTTTTTCAGTAGAACGCACTTGTACGGAATGCCACGTGTCATTTTTTCTTCATTTGTCTCTAAAATTGATAGAGTGAAAATTAAATACTGTGCACTATCCATCACTTTTGATGGAATTCCAATCTGATACTCAGAGAGAGAGTTATGACGAATTTACCAAGGTCACTTCATTGAGATGAATTTCAGGAGCCTGCAAAAACCCTTACTTCCACAGATCATATCTCCAAAAATATTGCGTAACTTGATCTGAAATTCTTACTAAAACTTCCTCAGGATTTCAGCTTCGCCTCATAAAAATTTCAGCTTCTGAGCCTTCGTAGAAAAAACGTTAGAGCGAAAATGACATGATGACCTGTTTCAGATGGCCAAATCCCTTACCTAAGGAGGAAATGAAGATCACAATATATATGAATGCTTAAGTTGAGAGGGGCTTCAACAAGTGAACGTGGGAGGGATTTTAGGAGCTTAATTATGACTTTTCAATGACCCATTACCCAACCCCATGGGGTTTTAGCCCACTAACTGGGGTACAAACTTCAAACATGAATATCTCTCAAACCGTGAAGAATTACATGGCATGCCATATATCAACAGAAACATATCGACAAGTAGAAACCATCAAAAGAATTTTTGACCCAGAATATATTAATTTGGTAGGTCAAAATTCTCATTCAATATTGGGTTAGCCCCTAGTGCTGCTTGGGTTGACATCAATGAAAACCGTTGATCAACATTTAAAACATAAATTTCAAGAAAAATGAGGGAGAACGTGCTGGGTTGGCTGGGCCCTTAGCCAACCAACGTGTTTCCCTTTCAAACGAAAACACTACTAAGAATTAACTCATCAACTATTTAAGCCAAATAATGAAATGTACAAAACATGAGGCGTATCTCTCCTTATTAGATCATTAAAGAAATTACATGCACGATTACATAATCCAGCCCAGATTTGGCGGATAACACAAGACAGTCCTATTACCACCTCACTGGTTTTATTCTATAATCTATTCGATTCTTTAAAATATTGAACTCATTGTCCTATTTACATTTCTGCTTATATAGATCCTTTTGGCCGCAGGCCAAAGGATCATTTACCATTACATAGCCAATTACAAAAAATGTTATAACAAATTACAAAATTGATTGCAGAATAAGCTTTCGGCCTTCAAAATTAAATCACTTTTAAAAAATTAGGCCGCAGCTATCTCTAGTTGTTCATATCTCTTAAGTCCGATCTCAGCTACTCTCGATTTAACTGCTGTCATAGCTGGGACTCGGTTTCTTTTAGATATATCTTCATTAATCATGTACAAAACAGGTGGCAACCCAAGTGATCCGGATTCGCTGCCAAGATTCACGACGCTGGTGCTGGTGCAGGATTTGTTCTGCACTAAAAATTAGCGATCAAGATAACTGATCATCTATTAAATAGTATAGGAGGTAATGATAAGTTACGAAAGTAATTCTAAGTAAGAAATCACGTAATAGATAGTTAATAAATTCTAAGATGAGTTAAAAATGTGAAATATGAAGTTTATGCAAAATGTGTCATCGTTCTCACACTAGTGCAGGATGAGGGCGCATAAGATAGGTAAAATAGGGTAAATGATTAAGATTTAGGAAGGGAAGAATGGTAAAAAAAAATGCAATTTAGGGGACTAACATCCTCCCATCCCTAAACTGTTGTGTGTCCTCACACAAATTTTTTATCTCTACAAAAAACCAAAATTTTTTAATACTCCAACTCAGTCCTGTTTCAACATGTTGTCCTCAGGCTGCACTGTTTCAACCTTCTTCCTCTTGATATGCCTTAACTTCTTTGAAACATTTTTTAACCACCTAAAACATAACCCAACCCGATATTTCCAAAATTTAACCTCGCTTTTCTTTTTTTTGAGCTCTACCATCAATTCTCCTCTGCTTTGTTCCTTCTCCTCTTATGCTTTGGTCACAAGCTGCTCCAAGTTTTGTACTTGGAGTTCTAATTCTGCTATGTGAGCAACAGGAGTCACCAACTCTTTTCCTTTCTCTGTCTCAGTAGGGGCTATCACTGGCTCCAAAACTTCTATATCTACCATGGTCGTATCAAGGAACTCTTCTTCCTACAGTCCTTCATTTTCTGGTTCCTCTTTCTTAGGTTCTTCTTCTAGTTCATCCTCATCTGGTTCCTCGTCTAATTTTTCTTCCTCAGGTTCCTCTTCTTCCTCCGATTCCTCTTCTTTCGGTTATTATTCCTCAAGTTCTTCTTCCTCTTCTGGTTCTTCTTCCTCTTCCAGGTCTTCTTCCTCAGGTTCTTATTCCTCAGGTTCTTCTTCCTTAGGTGCTTCCGCGTCCTCATTTTCTTAAGCTCCTCCTTCAATTTTTGGTTCTTCTTCTCGAGCCACGACTTCTTCTTGTACCGGTGTAGGATGGGGTTCCATACCCTGTGGGGGTTGTGGTTATTTTTCTACATCTGAAACCTTCCTCTTCTTTTGGGGCTTTCTAATAATATTTTCCAGTGGAACATCGTCCCCAATTTGTGCAATATTCGCCGCATCTGAAAGAACCAACAGCCTGTCGTGCTCAAAGGCCCGTGCCTATGAAGAAGGTGTTTCTCCATCAAGAGCACTGGCTGTTTCCTTAGTGGAAGATGAAGCCTTCCCATCTGTTGATTTCTCTGTATGCTTCCTTTTCGCACTACTATGAGAAGGACTTCCCTTTCTGCTTCTATTCAGGCCCTTGCTTGTACTAGGGGCCTGTGTCTTCTCTTCCTCTGCCGAGTTGCCATGCTGCTATTTTAACAGCTCTTCCCATGTCATACTTTGCTTTCTAGCTGTTTTAAGACCAGGATTTTTATCAGGCCATGATGGTATAATCGTGCATCAGCATGGTCCTCCCTTCCATCCTGTACACCTCTAGCCATTTTCTCCAAAATTTTGAGCAAAAAGTAGGGGAATTTCATCCTCCAATGAATGTGTCGGCCTCCTTCAAAATGTTGTAGCAGTATGAAATGATACACCAGGGTAGAGGTGTATCTCCCTTCGCAGGTCACAAATTTCTGCAAAACAAATAGGAGATCCTGCCATTGACCTAGCAGGGCTTTGTGCGGAACTCTGCATTTCCAATTGACCTCCATCTTCTTATCCGTGAAAAAATGCTACCAGCGTGTACCTTCTAGCTTCTGGTTCTTGAACCATTTCACTCCTGTATTTTCCAGACCTGTTGCTGCTGCTACAATTTTCTTCCTGACTTTGAACTTGAGCGACTCAATTCTCACTTGGCCATTTTTTAAGCTTCTTGCAAATTGTAAGGCGACGTGCTTGTCATACCCATCGAACTTCTGCAGGAACTATAGAAATCCTGACTCCCACAACAATGGAAGACAACTGCGAAATTTGGCAGTTTTCTCGATTTTGCTGAGAGACAGGGGTTCATTTCGAATGGGCAACATTACTGCTATCAGCTATGAACGATGAGTTCTGAGGCTTGCATGCAACACCGGGGGATCAACTTTCATAAATAAGGATTTAACCATTCGTCCATTGTGTCTCTGATTTACTTGCCGTAGGTACTCATCATTTCTGGTTGGGTTCAATTGGTATGCGCAAAAACAATTTAACAGTTATGTACAACAATGACAGGATGTTTGGAATGAAGGTAGGAGAGGGGGGAGTTATGAGTGAAGGACATTTCACATTATGGCTAACTGGGGTGGATTATATGAAAATAACGATTACATGATTTCACATTCCTTCATAATTACAAAAAATACTTAGCATTCATTTAAAAATATCACGATTCCTACTTAAAAATATTTGTACTTTCAACTAATTTCCTCCTAAGTAATATAATAGCGTAACTGCTTATCAATGATACGAAGAACATCATATAAATTATCATCATCAATACTTTCTTTTGTCATATGATAACTTGTAGTACTGCTGATAAGGTGTATGCTTGTATTGATCTTTGCACCACGTAAATCACATCATTTTGCTGGTACTTTTCTTCTCATATCATATAGGACAATATGCTTGCACTAGTGCAAGCATAACATTAAGACAAAGAATTAAAATATAGGCTGGATTTCACATGATTTCTTCAACTTATTCTGAACTTTTCTTCGCCATTTGATGCTTTAGAGCACAACCTTCTGCTCTTTATATGCAAGATCCTGCAATGAACTTCATGAGGGAATAAAGGAGCGGGAAAAGGAAATTTTAGAATGGGAAGGAATTATGTCACAGGGATTCCAGGAAAGTACCAAAAGAGGGAAAATAGAAGTGGGATAGGGGAAAACAATTTCAGGGTTAAAGTGGGATTTCTTCAAAGCGGATAGGGTGAATTTATAAGAATATGGGAAGGTTAATTATACTAGGATTTTGAGAATAAAGCTGAGGGAAAATTATGAAATGGGATATGAAGAAAGGCAGAAAATTTTATGGAAGGTCTGCCTGCACTGCTGCAAGAAAAAAATAACTGCAGCGAGAATTAAGCGTTACTTGGAAAAAATATCCATGCTAATTACCCCAATTGTATAAAGGTTGGTTCTGCTGAACCTGATTTTACTTCGATGGTTACTATCATATCTAAAGATCAAGTAAAATTCTCTTTTTATTAGAAATTTTTGATCTTCCCACCAGCAAGCTGGTTTTCAGGTTGATCCTTCTGCAATCATGTCAGCGGACTGATTTTCATAATTATAGGAAATTATTTTTTCCTACTTTTTTTTTGGTTAAATTTTTTTGAAGAAGAGAGATTCAAATTTCCAAGGGGTTGGTATTACCATTTACCACTACTGTTCCAAATTGCTGCTGAACTTGCTATGTAAAATATTTCTTGGCAAGTGGTTGAAAATATTTCTTTAATCTATGTCCATTTACCAAGAATAATGTATCTTGTCCATCAATAGTTTTGAATTCTACAAATCCATTCTCAAATACTCGGATTACTTCATATGGTCCCATCCAATGTGTATGGAATTTCCCTTTAAAAATTCTAAATCTAGAATCATAAAGGAGTACCCAATCACCTGGTTGGAACTACTTTTTCTGAATGGACTTGTCATGCCACCTTTTATGTTTCTGCTAGATTAATATGTTTTGCTGAACAACATCTCTGCAACATTCATCTGACTCATTTAACTGAAGAAGAAATTTTTTTTATGCCTCATAGAGATCAAGTCCTAGCTGAATTGCAGTTCTGAAAGTTTTGATTTGGAACTCAATCGGTGACAGAACCTGTTTGTCGTAAACTAGCTCATATGGTGTGTGCCCCGTACTATTTCTCCAAGTGGTTCTGTATGCCCACAAAGCTTCTGGTAATATTTCAGCCCAATATTTTCGATGCATATTCACCATATTTGTGAGAATGGACTCGATCACCTTGTTTGTAGAATCCACCTAGCCATTTGCTTGCAGGTGATACAGTGTAGACTTCCAGTGCCAAAACTTGTATTGCTCCATCACTCCCTGTACTAGATTAGAAATAAACTATGAACCATTGTCAAAAAAAATTTCTCTAGGCACACCAAATCTAGTAGAGATTTCATAAAAGAGAAAATCAACAACAACTTTTTATGTAGAAAAAGAAACAGCTTTAGCTTCCACCAATTTTGTAACAAAATCTGTACAAACCAAAATATGATTTTTACCTAATGATGTTGGATTTATTGGCCCTACAAAATCAATAGCCCATTTTTCAAATGGCTCAATCATAACTTGAGGGTATAAAGGAATTTCATTGGTTTGGTTAGGTTGGCCCATTCGTTGACAATTATCACATCGCCTGACATATTTCTTGGCATCTTTAAACAAGGAAGAGAAAAAGTAGCCAGAACGTAATATTTTATATGCAATTTTCTTTTCAGCAAAGTGGCCTCCACAAGGTTCATCATGAGAAAATTTCAATATGTCAAAAACTTCTTTCTCTCTTACACATCTGCGGATAATCAAATCTGGACCAGTGTAAAAGAGGTCTCCTTGAATCCAGGAGTATGCAACACTTTTCTGAATAGCGTTCCGTTTTTCACGGGCGGGAAAGTGAGGTGGTGTTTTTCCAGTAACAAAATAATTGGTGATGTCAGAAAACCATGGATTATTTGTAGACACAACAAAAATATGTTCATCTGGAAAATCATCATTAATAGGAGTTACATCACTAGGATTATCTAGTCTAGAAAGAAAATCTTCTACAACATTCGATTTTCCTGGTCTATCAACAATAGTAATATTGAACTCCTGCAACAATAGCAACCACCTATTCACTCTACCACTAGTCAATGGTTTGTTCATTAGGTATTTAATCGAGCAATGATCAGTATTAACAAATAATTCATATCCTATGATATAGTGTCTGAACTTATTAATTACAAAGATTACAGCTAAAAACTCTTTCTCTGTAACTGTATAGTTTAATTCATCGGAAGACAAATTATTACTAATATAATAAATATCATAGGATTTCGTGTCTTCCTCTTGTCCCAAAGCTGCGCCAACATCCAGGTCTGAAGCATTAGAAGAAATGTGAAAGGGCAGGGACCAATTTGGACGTCTCAAAACGGGCGCCTGTACCAAATTTTCCTTCAATGTTTCAAAAGACTGTTGGCAAGCCATGGACCAAGAAAACTCACTATCCTTAGCTAAAAATTGGAAAAGAGGAGCATCTATCTTAGAAAAAATTTCAATGAATCTTCTATAATAACCAGCATGTCCTGAAAACCCTCTTACTTCCCTTTGAGTTTTTGGTGCAGGAAGATGCAGAATGATGTCGATATTTGCTAGATCAACCTAGATACCTTTGTCAGAAATTAGATGGCCAAGTACCACTCCTACTTTGCACATTAATCTACATTTCTTTTCACTCAAAGTAAGGTGGGGTTCTTGGGAATGAAGAAGTACTTTCTCCAAATTTCCGAGAGCTTCCTGAAAAGAATTACCAAACACAGAAAAGTCATCCATATAAATTTCTACAAATTCAAGATCAGCAAAAGTAGCCCAGATTACCCTTTTAAAGGTAGCCGTAGAATTACATAATCCAAACGGAAGAAATTTATAAGCAAAGGTACCCCATGGGCATGTAAAAGTAGTTTTATCTTGATCTTTGGGTGCAATCTGTATCTGGTTATAGCCACTGAAACCATCCAAAAAGGAGAAATATTTCTTTCCTGCAAGGGTATTGAGCACCTGGTCAAAGAAAGGGAGAGGGAAGTAATATTTGAGAGTGGATTTTCACGATAATAAATACAAATACATGACCTTCCATATTTCTTAGGTACTAGCACCAATGGAGAGACCCACTAACTATCAGAAATAGGATAGATAAAACTAGCATCTAAAAGTTTCTATATTTCTTCTTTCACAACATCTCTTAGAGCTGGATTCATTCCTCTTTGGGGTTGTCGGATAGGTCAGGTTCCTTCCTGAATATAGATATGATGTGTACAAGTTTCAGGAGGGATACCCTTCATGTCTTCATAGCCCCAAGAAAATGTACTAAGATGGTTTTGCAACAAATTCACAAGCTGCTCTTGCTGAGATGGGTCTAAATCTGAACTGATGTGCAAAGAATTACTAGGAATAATCTCAACAAGATTAGTATCAGGCTCCGAAGTAATCAAAGGAGTGGTCAAAGATAGCGGTATAGAAGAATGAGAATCATGGTTTTCTTGGAAATCTAGGCTGAAAATCTGGCTCAAAGGCTCGAATTTAGGCATGGTATCTAGATTTTTCAGGAAATATTGAATCTCATCTTCTTGTGAAGACCCAGTATAATGATGAATAAGAGAGATAAACTGAGTCTCCTCATCACTACTTTGCTCCAACCATAAAGTGTCTCAAAGGTCCTGAATGGATCTGGCAGGGGGGTTTAAGGTAACTATCTTCGTAGAATCTCCATGTGAAATATACATATCTCCAGAATGACATCCAACATATGCATCGACTATAGCAAGAAATGTTCGACCCAAGATCAAGGGATGTCCTCCTACCGGGGTCTTTGGCTGAAGCACAATGAAATCAGTAGGATATTCACAAAAATCTAATGATATTATCACATCGTCCAATACTCCTTCAGGCTTAATTTTGGATTTATCTGCTAATTGAAGCATAGTGGGAGTATGGCGAAGATGAGATAACTGAAGTTGATCCATGGTTTGCTTAGTAATTACATTAATGGCTGCCCCCAGGTCTATAAGAACATTAGAGACAAGGACATTACCAATTTGAATTGTGACAACAGGGTTTCCGGGATCAGTATATTTTTCCACAGACACACATCCTGTCATCAACTTTGTTTCCCTACCAGCAAATTTAATAGTTTGGGGTTCCAATCTCTTCCTCTCGGGTTTCTTGAGACATAGTTCCCTAATAATCTTGGTATAAATGGGTATCTCTTTAATGGCTTGGAGCAAAGGTATCTTAATGAAAATATTTCGAAGTTTTGATGCCAAATTAGTCTCAGAAACATGCTCTCTTCTTTCCGTTATTAGCCTCTCTGGAAAGGGAGGCTGGTTGGAAGAAGATGGCAATGAATATGAGGGTAAGGGCTACTTAGTGACAATTTTTAGATAATGGTTAAGAGTTTCCTCTTCTCCTTTCTCTTCAACAATCACCATCGGTCGTTTCTGATTTTATGGTATTATAGTCCTTCCTGATCTTAATTGAATATCATGAAATCCAACTGGAATAGACTGGAATTCGAATGGAAATGGAAGGTTTGTTACATGGATCATTTTCACTACTTTATTATTATTATTAGGATTGGGCGTAGGTTGAGCAGGCAACTAAGGAGGTCGGAAGGGTGGAGGTAAAGGTAATGGGTTGGTCTGACTCGGAAGGTGAGGCATTGGATAAGGTACATGTGTAGATGGATATGGTTGCATAGGTGGTTGGTAGGAATATGGAGAATGAGTTGGGCCTTTCCAACCCTATTTCCATGGTTGGGAAGGTTTCCCATGCCGATACTAATTTCCATACTGCCACTGCTAATGAGAGTTAGGATATGAATATGCATGTGGATTATAACCAAAATAGTGTGGAGAAAATTCAGGAGCCATACCTGTAGCTACCTGAGGCCAATTTCTTCTTGCTCCCATAGCATACAATTGTTCAGCTTCAGGATGCCCCCCTCTAAATACTACTTTAAGTCCAAGTATAGAGGGACATTTCTCTTTGATATGATCTTCTATGCAAATAGCACACTTATTAGTTTCTTTCAAGTTAAGAGGGAATTCTTTAGGGGGATGCTTGTATCTTCATTTAGGACAGAAAATGCATAATGAATCTTGTTCCTTCATAAAAAAAATTTGAAATGTTGAAGAGTCTAACTATTTAGTAATAGTGTTCATTATATCAATTTTTATGTTTTCCATTTTATTTTCTAGTCCAATAATCATAGCATCAGTAGATTTAGTTTTTCTATTTTTATTTCGAGTTCCACTACTAGATCTATATTGATTTCTTGAAAATTTCCGGCATAATTCACAAATTTGTTCAAAATTTTGCTGAGAAATATCACCTTGTCCTAACAGATTCAAATTGTTTCTAGCATTATCATTAAGTCCTCTTAAGAACAAGGTTCTAATAGTGTTGGGATCAAGACTAAGTTTTTACCTTTGTAAAATATACAGAAATATTTCCAAATAATCTTCAATCATTTCATCATCATCTTGTATGATTGTAAAAAATCCGTCCTGCATATCCCGAGTTTTACAATATTCTTGATATTTAGACAAAAAATACCCTCCTCATATGGTCCCAAGAAGTTATGGTGTTTCCTCCTAACCCCATAAACAAGCGTAAATCTTAGTCCTTGAGGGTAATAGGAAATAATCTTAACTTCTGAGCCTCAGTTTCATAATCATAACTTCTACAGAAAATATCAAACTCAAATAGAAAATATTCAGGGTATTCATGAACTTTACCATGGAAATGAGGGAGAGATGACGGTGGAATATTCTTCATCTGTGACATAGTATCAAGATCCACAAATGAAAAAAAAAAGTAGATTGTCCTTCACTTACCTGATTGTCACCAGTTCCTTCCAAATGATCTCCTTGGTCTATCATTGTTTCCTTCTTGCTTGTACCACTTTCCATAGGCTGATCCACACCTGAGTTTTTATTACCAGAATCCAGGTGGATTGTTCCTGCATGATGGGTTTGGATCGAATTGGGCTTCCTTCTTGCAAAAGGAGACCCAATGTGAGAAAAATTATTTTTGCCCTTAGTGGGCTTCTATTGGCAATATGATGCAATGTGTTGTCCTTGATGGCAACCTACTTGATGAAGTTGTCTTTGGATAGCAACCTATTTGATATTGATATAAATCTGATGTGGATATTGTTGGCAATATGATGCAATGTGTTGTCCTTGGTGGCAACCTACTTGATGAAGTTGTCCTTGATGGAAACCTACTTGATGAAGTTGTCCTTGATGGCAACCTACTTGATGAATTTGGCCTTGATGGAAACCTACTTGATGAGTTGCCTATGATAAGCAACCTATGTGCTAAAGATGTAAGAATGATGTATCTACAGATCAATTCAGATGTGACAGAGAAAGAAATTCCAGTAAGTGACAGAAAAATGATAAATATAATATGTCACAATGTATATGCTACTTTTTTGAAGGCAGCCCGTGTATATACTCTACTTTTGTGAAGGGAACCCATGTATACATTCAGGGTTAGCATATACACAGTTTTTATGAGGCGAATTTGCGTATACACGCGGATACGCACGCTCAAAGTCGCGTATGCCTTTTTTCACTCTAAAAACTATGATACCTAGGGGCATTACCATGGTATTGGCCCACTGTATTGAATGCTGGATTATCTATTTGATCCCATCCAGGAATACCATCAATGGTTGAGTGGTTTTGACTCATGGTATTGACAAAAGCTAAATCTATAAAAGGAGAAGAAGATCATAGTACAAGGGTGTGCATGTGTCTGGGTTTTAATGAATAATTCACTCTGAAGTATATCTGTATGGAATGGGTAACAGTTTATTGATTGATCTAAATTAATAATGCACCTATGAAGAAAATGATGAAGAGGGATCTCTGGATTTGAAATGACTACCCTAGATCTGTTTATGGAATGTTTAGATCTGTGATCTGGCAAATCTTTGTTGAAGTAAAGGAGGAAATCAGAGTTGTTTATCTGATCTAAAGAGCTGCACAGTCCTGAGAAGTTTCTGATCTATACGCATATCCGTTTCATGAAAGGCACGTGTATGCGCGGGTCCGCTTAAAGAAAAGCGTGTATGGCAGTTAGGGTTTTTGAAGAATAAAATGCACTGATGTATATGCAGGTTTGTCTCTATGAAAGCGCGTATGTATGCAGGTTCAGTGAAGTAAAAGCGTATGGAATATAGGGTTTGATGAAGTATGTGGAATGAATTGCCTGATCTGTTTTGCTGTCTTACTGCTATTTGTCAATGATGTATTTATACAGATATGGGTTGTTTGAATGTTGATTATGCTATTGATTAAAGATCAAGTTTTTGGTTGATTGGTTGATGATTCAATGAATGAATTGATGGGGTTATAAGTTTTAGTTTGATGAATGTTGAGCTTAAATGTGTGGAGTGGGTCCAATCTGAAAATCTGATGAAAAGTGGCCTACAAGTTATGTTGTATGGAAGCTGATGGATCTAGTATGAAAATTGATGAAACGTGGTTCGCAATGGTGCTGAGGGTCGAAGCCTTCAGTGAGGGGTTGTAGCTCCCTTCCAGTGGTAGATGGTAAACGAGAGCAGGGGGTAGTAGCTCCCTTCTAGGACAGGCTGGTAAATGAGAGCAGGGGGTTGTAGCTCCCTTCCAAGAGAGGCTGGTAAACGAGAGAAGGTTGTGGCCTTCTGTAGGTGGGTGCCTACGTGTTGGTATGAGTCTGCGCCAGTACATGGTTGTAAGATGTTTTCTTTATAATAAATATTCAAGATAGAGACGACTACAGTGGTGGTTTTCTCCCGAATTGGGTTTCCACCTTAAATACTGGTGTTCATGTGTGTTTCTTATGTGTGATGGTTTATTCTATTATTACTGCACATGCTTACTACTTACTAGACATCTGATGAATGAATAATGCAATGATCTAAGTTAAGAATTAATTGCATAATAAGATCTATGGACATACGCATGTTTTATTAAGGATATCCGTGTGTATACGCTATTTGGGTTCAGTAAAGTAGTGTATGGGTTTAAGAGAAAGAAAAAGTTAAAAACTTTTCAACCTGCACTAAATACTGATTCACGTCGCATTTTTCCCAACAATTGGTATCAAAGCAGGTTCTTCTACAGAAGCTTGATCGCTTGAAGGAGATCTGTCACAATGGGAAGGCGGGAAGGAGTACTTTCTCTAAGGCCACCTTTATTCAATGGAAGTAATATGTTATTCTAGAAGATACGAACAAAAGCATATTTGCAAAGTCTTGGTGCAGAAGTATGGGCAATCATATAAGAAGGTTATCAGTACCCGGAAATTATTCCTACTAATGCAGCAGAAAGGAAGAAATATGAAATCAATGCCAAAGCAGTCAATGTCTTATTAGGAAGCCTGTCTGAATCAGAATTTGTTAAAGTGATGCAGCTAAATTCAGCAAAAGAAATATGGGACAAAATCATTCTAAGCTATGAAGGAGATACAAAGGTAAAAAGTGAAAAACTCCAAACTCTCAGAATTGAATATGAAAATTTAAGGATGCATAGTGATGAGAGTATTGCTAGTTTCTTTTTACGTCTAGATGATATTGTAAATCGTATGAGAAGTTTGGGTGAAACCATAACCGATACTACTCTGGTTGAAAAAGTCTTAAGATCTTTGACTTCAAAATTTGAGTCAAAAGTATTTGCTATTGAAGAAAGGCAAGATCTGCAAACTCTTACTATTGTTCAACTACATGGTATTCTAACTGCTTTTGAAATGAGAAAATAAGGTCCCTCTCAAATCAGAGAAGTTTCCTTTAAGGCATGTGCAAAAGGAAAATAAAAGGAAGTTGTCAAGGAATCAAGTTACATATCAGAAGAAGAAGAAGCAAATTTTGTGAGAGGACTCCAACCAGGTACTGGAAGATTCAGAGGTAAGCTTACCTTCAAGTGTTTTAATTGTGGAAGAGTTGGTCATTATGCTGCTAAATTTCCTTATGAAGAAAATCATGATAAAGGGAAACAATTTGAAAAGGGAAAGAGCTATTATACAAATGAACATAATGATGAAATGTCAAATGAGGATGAAGAATATTATGACCAAGATCTGCTAGTGCTCATGGCAAGGAAGCGAAATAAGAAGGCTACTCAAAGAAAGGAGATATCTCAGAAAACATGTGCAGCGGAAAATGAAGAATATAAAACAGGTACTGATTGTTGTTCTTGTGATTCACCTTCTTGTGCATGCAATGGTGAAGATAGTGAAAGTAATGTTATGGATCTAGAATAAGCTCTCAAGATTAAAGTTGAAGAACAAAAAATATCATCTAATAAGCAAGAATCTATCTACAAAGAAATGATCTCTAGAATGAAAGAACAGATAGAAATGTATCAAAAACTGCAGGATAAAGCAACCCATCAAAATAGAAGACTTGAAGCAGAAATCCTCTTTCTCAATACAAATCTGGAAAAATCAAATAAGAAGAATGAAGAACTTAAAGCAGAAAACATCTCCCTGAAAGCAGATCTTGAAGATCTTCTTCAGACATTTGAAGAACAAGAAAATGGGTTGAAAGAAGAGATTCTAAAATTGAATGATCAAGTAGAAGAAGGAAGAAGGAAAGAAGAAAGCATGAAGAAGCAATGCCAAAGTTTCGAGGTTGAGGTAAATATTTTGAAAGGTAAATTAGAAGAAAAAGATAAACTCTTGAGGTTTCAAGATAGTACTAAGAATCTGGACAATATTCTTAGTAGTCAAAGGTCTCCCTCTGTTAAATTTGGTCTTGGTTTTCATGAAATTGTTAAAGGAGAATCTAGTTCACAAGGAAGTGCTAAAGATTCAAAGGATATCAATGCAAAACCTGAAGTGTTGGAAGAAACAAAAGGTCAACCGAAAATCATGAACTCTCAAAAGAAATCATTCCCTCCTAACTATAGAAGCATCAATAATGTTGAATGCTTTAAATGTCATAATTATGGGCATGTTGCAGCCAGTTGCAGAAGCAAATCATTTCAGTCACAAACAAACAGATTCTACTCAGAAAGGTACTCAGGTTTCTTCAAGGGATATTGTTTTTCATGTAGCAAGTTTGGTCATAAAGCAGCTAATTGCAATAGAAGAAAGAATAGAAAAGACACATTATGATCCTTATGCTTAATTTTCTGGTCATGCAAGATGTTATGCCTGTAACAAGTATGGACATGTAGAAAAATAATGCAGGATGAATAGATCTGAGAAATTGGATAATTTCCAGCACACAATAAGAAATTTCAAGCAAAGCTGGAAAAGGAAGGAGGACCGGTCAAAAACGTAGGGGATAATAATCCTACTACAGTCATCTGATTCTAAATCTTACTTCTCATAATGACTGTAGGATGATGTGAGATACATTATAGGAATCATTAATGTATTATCACAGGGGGAGCAATGTATGGTGATTCCCATGGTTGATTTGGTAATTCTGGTTATGTTTATTTCTGACAGTGCATCTGATGTGAAGAAGACATGTACAGGTGGCATAAGTTCAGGGGGAGATGTAGTTGTGAAATTTTTCCAGTATTTCACTTTCCATATGTGGGTTTTATGAACCAAATCCGCGAATACATGCGAGTTTCGTTGGAGACAGAAGCGTATGCTTTTTGGTTAAGGAAAACAGTGAGATGGCTCAAGAACAGGAGCATAGGTTCAGGGGGAGCATCAATCCAACAACTAATGATTGCATTATTGGAATTGTATCTGATTGTTCCTTAGTTCTTGCTCAAATGATGATTACATGATACATGGTTTCTTATGATGAGATTATGAATGAGCCCTGATTGCTTTTTGGCTGAAGAAAATCTTTTGTTTTCACACATGGATGAGGTTAGATCATGTAGAGTTTGTTGCTGATGAATTTTGTCAGGGTTGAGGCCTTTTATACATAATTCCTACACATGTTACATCATGATTATGGAATAAATATAAATCATAAAGATCTTGGTGATATCAGGTCACATGGATGATTGCTTGACACATATTGTCTATTGAAGAAGTTGTTCTCATATGATAATTCCTCTTGGGAAGAATATGTTGATGCTACAAAGAGTCTGAAGGCTTGGAGACTGATGTGCTTATACTATTGGATGACACTTGAAAACACAGCTACATTGTCCTATATTTCTTCTATCATATATTCCAGGGAAGCACTCGAATACCTCAGACAAAAGTTGGGAATAGTCTCTGCCATGCAGAAGATCAGATCTGCTTAAATTCAGAAGATTAAATTGGATACACGGATTTCTTGAAGGAAATTCGCATATATACGTGAGTTTATTCACAGAAAACCGCATATGGGTGTTTGCTGAAAAAAAAATCTGGGTCAGCACTTTTCAGCACAGCTGCAGTGATGTTCGGTATTTTTGATGGTGTTTTAGCTCTCATATTTCTGTTTCATTCTCTAATATTTGATGAACATGCCTTGATGATTTGTTGTTGAAAGTGTTCAGGATGCACAAGCTAAGGGGAGATTTGGTCATATGGAAAGGATGCATTGTTGGCATTCTAATTATTTGTTGTGGTCTGATCTCATGCTTGAGATTCTTTGGTTTTGATTGTATAAGTTATTACGATATCTTGGTGAAAAGGTCATGTTGAGACCTATGATGTAAATTGTTATGTAAGGACTTGTTCAAAATTGTAAACCCACTTGGTTGGGTAGTTGAGTCAAAATGTGTAAACCCACTTGGTTGGGTAGTTGAGTCAAAATGTGTAAACCCACCTTGTTGGGTACTCTAGTCACATATGTAAATCCAATGGGTTGGATCTTTGATGTAAGTATGAGTCCTTGGTGATAGGAAAGGTCATAGAGTCATGTACTGTATTGAAAAATATGTTTTGAAGATTCATCATGAACTCAGGGGGAGCATGGTAACTTCAGTGCACATCAGAACTACAGAGCTCTTCTTTCTACATGACGAGAAAAACCTTGTTTTGGTCTGCCCTTTGCCCTTGATGTCAAAGGGGGAGAGTATCATGGTGTTTGAATAGGGGGACAATATCATGGTGTTTGCATAATGGTTATAATCAATGTATCTATCTGTTGTGGTGATCAAACACCATCATGGTTGCCATCAAGTCCAAAGGGGGAGATTGTTGGCAATATGATGCAATGTGTTGTCCTTGATGGCAACCTACTTGATGAAGTTGTCTTTGGATAGCAACCTATTTGATATTGATATAAATTTGATGAGATTGTTGGAAATATGATGCAATGTGTTGTCTTTGGTGGCAACCTACTTGATGAAGTTGTCCTTGATGGAAACCTACTTGATGAAGTTGTCCTTGATGGAAACCTACTTGATGAAGTTGGCCTTGATGGAAACCTACTTGATGAGTTGCCTATGATAAGCAACCTATGTGATAAAGATGTAAGAATGATGTATCTACAGATCAGTTCAGATGTGACAGAAAAAAATTCCAGTAAGTGATAGAAAAATGATAAATATAATATGTCACAATGTATATGCTACTTTTGTGAATGCAACCCGCATATATACTCTACTTTTGTGAAGGGAACCCACGTGTACATTCAGGGTTAGCATATACGCATTTTTCATGAGGCAAAGTTGCGTATACACGTGGATACGCACGCTCAAAGTCGCGTATGCCTTTTGTGCTCTAAAAACTATGATACGTAGGGGAATTACCATGGTATTGGCCCACTGTATTGAGCACTGGATTATCTATTTGATCCCGTCCAAGAATACCATCAGCGGTTGAGTGGTTTTAACTCATGGTATTGACAAAAGCTAAATCTATATAAGGAGAAGAAGATCATAGTACAAGGGTGTGCATGTGTCTGGGTTTTAATGAATACTTCACTCTGAAGTATATCTGTATGGAATGGGTAACATTTTATTGATTGATATGAATTAATAATGCACCTATGAAGAAAATGATGAAGAGGGATCTCTAGATTTGAAATGACTACTCTAGATCTGTTTATGGAATGTTTAGATCTGTGATCTGGCGAATCTTTGCTGAAGTAAAGGATGAAATCAGAGTTGTTTATCTGATCTGAAGAGCTGCACAGTCCTGAGAAGTTTCTGATCTATACGCATGTTCGTTTCATGAAAAGCGCGTGTATACGCAGGTCCGCTTAAAGAAAAGCGCGTATGGCAGTTAGGGTTTTTGAAGAATAAAATGCACTGATGTATACGCAGGTTTTTATCTATGAAAGCGCGTATGTACGTAGGTTCAATGAAGTAAAAGCGCGTATGGAACCTAAGGTTTGCTGAATTATGTAGAATGAATTGTTTGATCTATTTTGTTGTCTTACGACTATCTGTCAATGATGTATTTATATAGATCTGGGTTGTTTGAATGTTGATTATGCTATTGATTAAAGATCAAGTTGTTGGTTGATTGGTTTATGATTCAATGAATGAGTTGATGGGGTTATAAGTTTTAGTTTGATGAATGTTGAGCTTAAATGTGTGGAGTGGGTCCAGTCTGAAAATCTGATGAAAAGTGGCCTACAAGGTATGTTGTATGGAAGCCGATGGATCCAGTATGAAAATTGATGAAATGTGGTCCGCAATGGTGCTGAGGGTCGAAGCCTTCAGTGAGGGGGTTGTAGCTCCCTTCCAGTGGTAGCTGGTAAACGAGGGCAGGGGGTAGTAGCTCCCTTCCAGGAGAGGCTAGTAAACGAGAGCAGGGGGTTGTAGCTCCCTTCCAGGAGAGGCTGGTAAACGAGAGAAGGTTGTGGCCTTCTGTAGGTGGGTGCCTGTGTGCTGGTATGAGTCTGCGCTAGTACATGGTTGTAAGATGTTTTCTTTATAATAAATATTAAAGACAGAGACGACGACAGCGGTGGTTTTCTCTCGAATTGGGTTTCCACCTTAAATATTGGTGTTCATGTGTGTTGCTTATGTGTGATGGTTTATTCTATTATTACTGCACATGCTTACTTCTTACTAGACATTTGATGAATGAATAATGAAATGATCTAAGTTAAGAATTAACTGCATAATAAGATCTCTGGACATACGCATGTTTTATTAAGGATATCCGCATGTATACGCTATTTGGGTTTAGTAAAGTAGCGTATGGGTTTAAGAGAGAGAAAAAGTTAAAAAGTTTTCAGCCTGCACTAAATGTCGTATCTACCCCCCCCCCCCTCTCAGTATTTTTCCCAACAGCTTTGAACGCTTACCTTTCCTAGGCATTCATCTCAAAAAATAAAGAAAAATATCAAAAAAGTTTCTAGTAAAAATGTTGTCAGAAATCAATCAACACCAGTAAAAACTCCTTCAAAAAATACTTTCAAAAATAAAGGAAACTTACCTCAATTATACAATCAGGAAATTCTTACCAAATCAAATCACCTCCCCGATAACGGCACCAAAATGTTGGGTGCAGGAATTACACTTAAGTAAAAATCCTCAACATTTAAATTGTCAACCCGGGGGATTTTCAAACTTAGAGATGAAGCAAAGGAAATGCCAGAGATGGTATGAATATTTCTAATATCAACTCCTACTTTTGAAAATAAGAATTTCAGAATCAAACTTTAGAGAAGAAAAAGGGAACTCAAACCATCAAAACAATATGAGGCTAGAACAAGAAGAAATGTACTTGCAAAAGAAATTCAGAAATAAAGAGGAGAAATCACTCTAGCTAAATATTGATTAGCTACTAAGAATGTGTTTCCTTCAGCAAAGACACCTTAGCAATTTTCAACAAATGGGCCCCTTCAATCCTGCATATGTAAAGATATCCTTCTTGCAAAAATCAATCTTGCACTAGTGCAATATTCTTGCACTAGTGAAGGAACAACGATTTATGCAGAAAGTGTAAAGTAATGTCTTTACTAAAAAAATATTTTCTTTGTGCAAGGGCTTTGAAATTTCTCAAGTCCACAACACTTAGATCCAATACCAAGAAATTGGTTCTTGTACTCGATCCGAGCTTCTTGCACTTTAACTTTTGATCCTTGAAATCAATGATTCATTACTACAGTGTGATAAAACCAAATCATATATCAGTAAAGATGAATATCTGTGGACAATAAGAAAACAGTCTTTTTAATCAAGATATGACTGAAAGCAAGAAAGCTCTTAGAAGTAAGCTAGAAAGGCTTGCTGCATCATATTATCTAGAGTTGGTGCAAGAACAGTTATCCTGCTTGCATTAGGGAGAAACCAAACCAACGTGCAGAAAATAAATAGCACACCAACATGCACTGGTGCAGGAATGAACCAGGTAGAGGAAATAAACCAAATTGTGTAGAAAATGAATAGCACACCAACGTGCACTGGTGTAGGAATGAACCAGATAGAGGAAATAAACCAAATTGTGCAGAAAGTGAATAACACACCAACATGCACTGGGGCAGGTAAATCCTCCTGCTCGAACCAGCCAAAGGAAAGAAATCAACCATGCAAAAATTAACTTAACTACTTCACGCAGCAGATCTACTTCCACTCAAACATAAATTCAAATACTGCAAATTAAATCACACTTGATAGTTTAAAACATAAATTACAAGAACAACAAGGAGGGAGAACGTGCTGGGTTGGCTGGGCCCTTAGCCAACCAGCGTGTTTCCCTTTCAAATGAAAACACTACTCAGAATTAACTCATCAACTATTTAAGCCAAATGATAAAATGTACAAAACATGAGGCAGAGCTCTTCTTATTAGATCCTTACAGCAATTACATGTGCGATTACATAATCCAACCCAGATTTGGGCAATAACACAAGACAGTCCTGTTACCGCCTCGCTGGTTCTATTCTCTGATCTATTCGATTTTTAAAAACATTGAACTCCTTGTCCTATTTACATTTCTACTTATATACCATTTCATAGCCAATTACAGAAATTTTTATAACAAATTACATAACTGATTGCAGAATAAGCTTTTGGCCTTCAACATTAAATCGATTTTAACAAATTAGGCCATGGCTATCTCCAACTGTTCATCTCTCTTAAGTCCGATCTCAACTACTCTCGATTTAACTACTGTCATAGCTAGGACTCGGTTGCTTTCGGATATATCCTCATTAATAGTATACAAAACAGGAAGCAACCCAAGTGATCCGGATTTGCTGCCAAGATTCACGGCACTGGTGCTGGTGCGGGATCTGTTTTGCACTAAAAGTCAGCAATAAAGATAAGTGATCATCTATTAAATAGCATAGGAGGTAACGATAAGTTACAAAAGTAATTCTATGTAAGAAATCACGTAATATATAGTTAATAAATGCTAAGATGAGTTAAAAATGTAAAATATGAAGTTTATTCAAAGTGCGTCATCGTTCTCGCACTAGTGCAGGATGAGGGCGCATAAGATAGCTAAAACAGGGTAAATTATTATGATTTGGGAAGGGAAGAATGGTAAAAAAAAATGCAATTTAGGGGAATAACACCATGCCTCCTGCTGCTCGGTGTCATAAATATGAAATTCACTCACCAACCTCTTTCTCACCACCCACACCCACTTATTTCCATGTGGGTGTCTCCCACCATGCTCCATCTTGGTACCCCTCCAATGAAGACTACCAACCTCCCAAATCAGATTTCTACCTTTGCATTTCATGGGATGTTGAACTACAACCCCTTGGAGATCTCCTAGAGAATATCTCACACCAATGACCCTCTTGAATCCATAAATATCCAAGTGTGATGAAATAAAAACCTCCTCATAGGCCTAGATAATGCTCATCCCAATAGATCCATCACAATGATGAAAGACAAAGTGTCTCTCATTGATCAACTGCTCATCCAATCTCATACAAGTGTAATGGTCATTAGAATTCTCTAATGATAGCTGGGCCCCCAACTCTTCACTACTACTTAATGACAGCGCTGTTAATCTCCTCAATGGAGTATTTGTTGTCTTATGCTCCAACTCAAGGATGGACAAAGCTCATCCTATCCTTAAAAAATCCACACCCCAACCTCAAGTGTTGTGTGTAGCTCATCAATGACACATTAGGATGATTTTTCATCCCTTCCTTGAACAACTCAAGGTTGCATAGCATAGTGTGATTCTGCTGTTGCAAGTCAGCAGTATGTGTTGACCCTTGGTCACGCAAAGGAAGATTTCCACAACCCTCCATAAGATTTTATGAAATAACAAAAAGTGGAAATTCATGCATACCTTGGTGAAGCTCGAGAACATCTTGTATGGCTACAAGGGCTCCTCCTTTCAATGTGTTAGCTCCCCCAACTGCTGAGGATGATGGCTGCTCCTCCATAGCTTTGTCAGTGCTGGTACAAGTCTCCTCAAGTGGTGGTGAAGGCTCCTTCCTCTCTAATTTCTTATTTTCAAATCTTTTGATCACCCTTTGACTGAAATTTTCAAAAGTATCCACTCTTGCATGAGTCAAATGGCTGAACCACCAAGTGCTTTCTTTCCCCTCAAGGTGTAGTGCTGCAATCTCAATAGCCTCTCTTTCTTCCACTGGATGTAGTAGGAATAATGCATCTAGCTTCATCACCCAAGCCTTTGTTGTACATGTGGATGATCCATCAAAAGTAGACAATATAAATCTATTGCCCTTGATTCTCTTATTACTGCAAGGTCCCCTTTCTTCTTCAAGCTGGGTAAACTATGGAAGGGTTTGAGTTTCCTTGAAAGATCTAGGTTGAGACTTATATTCTGCCAGGTATCCAGTTAGGATCTCATGTTCCAAGTGCCCTCCACCTCCATGCTTCTTGTCTTCTTCCTCAAAAGGAAAGGGCATATTAGGATGCTTTAGAGCTCTCTACAACATTGGTTTTCTTTTTTGATCATAGGAAGTACATGGGCCTTCCTCCCCTTGAAACCCTCTAGGTGTCTCACTACAAATTTCTTCTTTCATTTTCTTAACCTCCTTGGAGAGATTCTTCATAGATATAAAAAGTGATGAGACAAAGCTCATTCTCTCCATCATTATGATCTTTCTCTTCTTCTTCTTATTCTCCTCATAGCATAATGCTTGAGATCCACAGACTGAGCCAAGATTATGATTTTATACCATTGTAATATTCCCAAATTGGGAATGCAGTAATACAATAAATAACAGTGAATAACATTACACCAATATGAATGAAAACCATGGAGCCATTTTATTATGTAAATCAGTAGCAAATAAGTACAATATAAGTAGGCACAACTCAAATAATCAAGGCAAACAAGCCTCGCATGAATACATATGCCGAAGATGGAATGTTGCTATATTGCAGAATGCTCATGAACAAGAACACCACAGTCATAGATGGTACACTGCTACTAGAAATGTGCAATAACATAAATCTACAAATATATGTCTCATACAATGTTGGGATTAAAGATCTAGACTCCCAGACACAATTTCAGGTCAATCCGGAAAGGATTTCCTGAAATATGCAAAAGGTGCAAAATGTCGGAATGTAGCCCTAGGGCTGAATAGAAGTTGCAACTAAATATCTAGATGGATATGGCTGAAGATGATACATGTGATTAATGAATATCATCCAATAGATCTTTTGGGTGAAAGGCTGATCCAATCACTGAAGATCTTACCCTCCAACCAAACACTGCAACCCCTCTCTACAAATACTCACTGAAATAATGCAGTCAAGGAGAGGTACTGCGCTGTAGGTGATGGAAGGTAGCTTGGGCTCATGCCTGAATGTGAATAAATGAAGTGCAAAGCTCCCCCAAGAGGCTTCTCAAGCAAGGAGATGGAATTCCTAAACAGGAATACCTTGTGCTAAGCAGCACAAAAATCTCAACTAAGCAGTTGAAGAATGCACAACAGTCATGCAAACCATAAAATAAATAATCAATAACATGCCTTACTATGACTGCTTTTCCCTCCTTATAAATAAGTGTGAGCCTTCTCACCTTGGGTCCCACTCATTAGGGTTTCCACCACCATGGAATCTTCCTCCTACTATCACTACACTGTCTCCATAGATGATCTAAACCATCCATTCCAGTGCTATTTACTTGGTCAAACTTGACCTTGTCCTCATGTATTTTCCCTTGTTCACACATAAGGGTACAAGATCCAGCTATTATCATGATCCCTTTTAACATCATGATGGATTTTATTCCTTTTTAAGATATGTATGTGCCTCCTTGCCCATTTATTCATCTACAAGGTGTCAAAAACAAAATTTTATATTCCTATTAGTTGCATGCTCACTTAGGAATATTACATATTTTAAACAAAACATTTTTAATTCAACCCACAAGTCGAGCAGTTACCTGAACCATGGCACTAACACTCGACAGTGATGGGTATGGTCACATATCTTAGCATATGTGTTATAGGTCATTTTTTCACCATGACGTTTGACTGTCAGTATAGGTCTATCACTATCCATATCATATTCCCTTAGAAGTAAAAAACACTCATGTTTTTGGATCAATTCTTGGAAATTAGAGAAAAGCTCTGTAAAACCCTTAAAGATTTCCTATGCAGTTTTCTTTCTTTTTCATGCGCATGCACTGATACTTATTCCAATATTCTTGGAAATAACCAATTTGTTTGCTACTAAAACTTGCACACCCCCGTGAAAAGCAAGTAAAAATAAAAGGTGACTTCTAGAAGCCTATTTGGTCGAATATTCTCCCAACTAAAAGCCTCTAGAGTTGCGCCAGTTCAAGATTTATCCCTCTACACATGGAGCTTATCCCTTGGTCCAAGAAACTCAAATCCCTTCATGGGAGGAACCCATCCCTCTCTTAATGGATCTGAAACTACCTCAATATCTCTATAAATTGAGCTGAAGTTTTAGGTTGAAGTTTAGATAATAGATACCAATATCTGAAGATACTAATTGGTATTGATTCTAAGCTGGAGAGAGTTCATAGAGTTCATATTTTTTGTGCTAGTATTTTTTTGCTGACACATTGAATATTACACATTTGTGCACATGAATTCATGTTGGCCATTCTAGAGAGGAAGGCTTATCATACTGAAGGAAAATAATTTCTCAGACACATGGGAGATATTTGTACAACATCAAGGAATATGGTTGCAAAGTTTCTCTTTCTAATTTATGATAATACATATGGATCTCTTTTTCTCATTGTATTTTTTTTTATGCATGGAAATGGTATAAATACTTAGATTCCTTGATCACTAAGTTCAATTAATATTTATTATTATTATATACTACAGGAGCTTTGATATTTTGTGTTGTTTTTTATTGTAGATTATTCTCAACATTGAGGAACTGCTTTAGAGCGAAAAGAAAAAGGCTACATCGAACATCTCAATTGAAAGGTAGGATCATGTCATATTTATTTCATGGTTGTAATAATATAAAGTAAAAAAAATCTATAGAAAGAGATATTCAATGGATCTTTGTTTCTAGTTACTTGTTGGAGTACTAGGGAAATTGCTCTTGTCCACAAGAGGGATTAATCTTGTCAACAAATTGGCAACCATACTGAGGAAGAAAGTTCAGTTTTCTTTAGTTATGTTCAGTTTGAAATTATGGAATTCTTATTTTGACTTCTCTCTGTGTGGTTGGGTACATGAACTTTTAGAATATCTGAGAAAGAAAGCCTAAATAATAATTTTTCCAACTATTTCTATGTCTGCGTGGATTTCTGTGGAACACAGAGTAGAAACCTCTGTGACTTTTTAGTATAGTTCAGTGTGCATGCACACTGGTGTTAATTGAGAAGTTGCGTACCCCTTGGGAAATTTTGAAAATTTTGAAATTATCTCTTTCAGAGTGAGATAACAAAATTCTTAAGGTTCAACCTGATTTACTCCAATTGTCAGAACCTGTGTATGAACTCCTCTTTAACATCTTAGAGTCTTGTTTGATTAATCATCCTTTTTGCATTATACAGTTAGGGTTTTCCCTGGTTTATTGTTGATCCTTTTGGAAGATACATTCATTTTCCTCAAATCACTTGTTTTATGTTATTGTCTCCTTGAGCCACTAGGATTATTCCCAACCTTACCTTTTTGAATATTTGTTTTTTATTCGATCGCAAAACGGAAAAGCTTCTAGATCATTAAAGCCCAATTTATGATGAGCTAGTCTTTCATGACTTCATTTTTGCTGGGATGAGTGGAAACATTCTTAGGCTGATTAAAACTAAGAGAAATCATTTATAAAGACATTCATAGGTATCCTAGTTAAGATTGATAACTAGAACTTTGATTTTCTTTGAATGTTTTTATAATTTTTACGGTTTTTTAGAAATTTCCTTCTTTTGAGATTTGTTTGTTTATCAAAATTGAATTTTTTGACTTCATAGTCAATGGAATCTTATTCGAAAAATAGAAATTGATCATGTTTGGAAATTATGTTCTTAATGAAATTGTTTTCTCTTCGAAAAGGAATTTTATTTGAAGTTAGAAGAAGCTTGTGCTTTTGAGTTCTAAATATTTCAACTTTCTCTTAAATAGAATTCATAGAAATAAAAGAGTTGCATTTTTCATATCGATGCATTTAGAGTAGTTTGAGTTAGGTCACAATATCATCAAGTTTCATATCCATACCCATTAGTGTTAAATAATAGCCAAATCAATACAACGTTTAATAAAATCAATCTAGAATTTTTTTACATTTTCTATGGCTCATTCCGCCAATTTAGCTTAGGCTAGTGTTTTGGAATAGGCCGTAATAAACATTCCAAATAATTTAAAACAAACAAGTATCACCTTACGGTAGGGAAATCCAATTGTTGCATTTGTACTCTAGGAAGCTCTTCTTAAAAGAGTCAAGTACGAGGTCATGTCAGACCTAGTGAGGTAATCGTACCTACTTCATTGATGAAGATAAAAGACACGCACATAATATAAACAATAAACCTTGGATTAACCATTGTTAAGGAGCCTCGGGTCACTTGTTAGAAAAACTCAGATTTACCATGACAAGGAGCTTTGAAGGGGATTGAGCTTGATACTATGCCCTTATGTGTATATCAGATCGTATACTATTCCCCCAGGTGCAATTGTCCCATTTGGTGACCTTAGTGGCCATAATATTAGGATTTTTCCGAAGGTGATGGTGGAGGGAAGGTCCCACTATACCTAGATCAAACATTGTCTATACTCACTTGAACTTTCCGGAGGGTACCCTTCACTTCAAGATGGAATATTGGAGGTACTTGAACTAGACCATTTCACTAAGTAGGTTTTCAGGGTAACTATTTCAACCGCTAATTTTCCACATTAACTTCCATGATGTTGGATTTAATCACCAACTAGAGCTTTTATTGTGGAAACGTACTATTTTTGTGTGGTTTGTCTCTTATATTTTGTACGCGCGTGTTCATTCGCTTGATTTTTTCTTAGCGACCTTAGGTGTATTCTTTTGAAATTTTTTGATTTCATGTGTTAAAATATTAATTGTGGTTGAATTACCTATACATTCACATATAATGTAGGGGAGACCCCCAAAATATACACCCAATCAATTGGAAAAATTAAATCTAAAAGAGTTCAACAATCAGGAACTGGGTCTACTGAACAAGGAGAAACATCCATTGTAATACATCTTGATTTCACAGTTAATCAACCTCAGGTAAAAGATCAAGAACAACCATAAATTTTTGAAGTAATTACAAGTGAATCTATTACTGGTCAGTTGTCAGATACTCAATTCATTGAACCTGAATATGAATCTACTCTGTCTGAGTCACCTTCCAATTTCATAGCTTGGACTCTTGGTCGTCCTTGTTCACCTTGAGTGAAACTTCTTATTACTGAGAATCTTCCTCCTGACCTAATTATTGTTGAAGAGATTTATGACACGGAATAAGAGAAAATGATTCCTTCACATAAAGAATATTTAGATCTAAGGTTTAGTGAACAGATTTACTCTTACGTTCCTTTTAGATCGGATCCTTGGTATAATCAAATTACTGACTTTCTGCATAACTCTGGTTACAGTTATTCACCACGTTGCATACCTTGTTACTCTATACTGATATGTAGTTACATGGCTCCATCAAGCATGTCTACTGAGTCATCTATGTCTTCTTCATCACCAGAAAAAATTTTGTATGGTGGTCCATCGGTTCCTGCTGGGTACCAATCACTCTCTGGCACTTTCTCAGGAGCATCTCCATCTTCTGAAAATTTTACACAATAAACTGGTCTTTATGAATCTACCACTGAATCTTTGACAATGTAACATGTGGAAATATTCCTCAAGCTAGCTCTCAAGGTGGCTATATAGCACCTAGGGGGAAGAAACCTCCTCAAGGCCAATCGTTTCTCCAAGGACAAAAGCCTCTTCAAGGGAAGAAACCTCTCCAAGGGCAGCAACCTCTCGAAGGGCAGCAACCTCTTCAAATATAGTTACCTCTTTAAGGGCAATAGTTTTATCAAGAGAAATTATTCTTTCAAGGAAGACAACCTTCTACATAAACTTATCCCTCGGTTGTCGGAGAAAATTTTCTTGGTAATTATCGAACTTATGTTCTAATGCCTCAAACTGGTTATGGTTAACCTTATGCATCCCAACCTTTGATGGGATCTCCTTACCGAAGCGTTAATGTTGTGTGGAATTTGTTATTGAATCAACAATATTTTCAACCTACTTTACAAGTACCTTATAATCAACCTACTCAGCCAAATGGACAATTGGGTTTTATCCGAGTCCGACATCCTGTCTAGAGTGCACTTGAAATTACCCTCAAGTATCTGTTTCTAGTAGTCAGCAAGCTGGTCCAAGTACTCCAAGTACTCTTATTCAATTTGTTGTACAAATTTCCGTTCAACAACCAAGTACACCTATACTTGGATTTTCTCAAACCTTGTTGTTAAAACCCTTAAAATGAAAACAACAAGTGTTACACAAGAAATCCCTCATATTATTGCTCATTAAAATGGACCTACAGTTCAGTCTTCTCTGCAAACCTATGTAGTACAACCTGGTGCAACTACTGTTCAAACAAGTCTACCTTTTACGGGTCAAACCTTTCATGGCTAGTTTTTTCAGAGTCAACCATTTCAAGGGGAATTTCAATATGGAAAAATGGGACAAAATATATTTTATTAGAGTCAACCTTACATTGGTTATACATATCAAATAGCAGCTCAACCTTAGTTCGATATGGCTAACCCTTGATACCCTGGAGGTATTCCAATCCCATTTGCTCAAGCTATCATGGGTTATCTTGGATAACCTTCTCCGAGTACTGGTATTGTTCCTCAAGGTTATCAATTTGCACAACAAGACCCTAACTGTCAGTTACCATTCATTGAAAATTTAGGCTTACCACTCTTGTCTCGACTAACGAATGATCTAATTTATTATCTTCCATTTTGGTCGGCAATTCCAACTAAGTTTCCTAGTGATATTCCAAATATTGAAGAAATATCGGGAGATGACCCCTTAAATAATGTGATGAATTATCATCTATGGTGCTCATCCAACTCCTTAATTGATGATTCCATCCATTTGATACTTTTTCAAAGAACATTGATCGGCTTAGCTTCCAAGTGGTACATCGAGTTACCACGTGGCTCTTTGAATAATTTCAACGCTTTAGCAACAAACTTCCTAACTCATTTTAATTTTCCAGTCCGTTATGACAATGGCACTGAAATTTTAACTTCATTAAAACAAAGTACATCTACATACATTTCAAATCACGTACACAAATTGACTTAGACGACATTTAGTGAAATTTTCCATTCTGAATCAAATTCTGGCATAGTGGTTTATTAAATCATTGCTTCCAAAGATTATAGAAGATGTAGCTAAAGGAGGCATTGTAACAGAAGAAAAGTCATATCTCAAGCTTAGTACCTAGACCTCATTTACACACAGCCTAGTACACTATATGAAAAAATTCAATATTTACCATGCCTAGGTAAACGTATTGCAACTCCTTTTGGTTCTCATTCTGCAGATGGTGTAATTGGTATAGTTAATACTACAAAGAGTAAGAAGAAATCATCAAAATATACTTCTCCAATCATAACTCTACCAGATTCACCTAAAGGAGACCCTTCCCTAGAAAATTGTGTGGAAATTCATGTCATAGAATCATCTACAATCAAATCTAAATATGGTAATAAGAAGAAGGGGAAGGGTAAAAATAAAAAAAACACTTCTCCCAAAGAGAAAGCTGAGAAAACCAAACCATTAGACGAAAAAAGGAAACCTCATTATCATTTTCTTATCTGTCATCAAGATCACTATACCAAAGAGTGTCCACATTGGGCCAAGGTATTCAAATTTTTTAAAGGTTCATCCTCACCTGTTGTATTAAAATATACTTTTCCATCTCAAGATATAAAAATGATCGGATCTTCTTCCAATTCATCAAAAGATATAATGATGATGTCCCAAGTCATGGTTGCGATACGATCTCAAGAATATGGATCTAAGAGTCCTATATCTGGTAAATAAACTGAGTAATCCAATAAACCTCCAGCATCAACCTGTTGGGTGTGGAGCCTGATTATTTTGTTTACTTTGTATCACAGCATTGGACCCCTGTACCTTAAAAGGGGCGGCAACGCCACCCGTAATTAATCGCTACTGTGGGGGGTCCAGGGGGAGGCAGCAATGCTTTTCAGAGCGCCCCCCCCCCCGGCGGGGGTTTTCGGGGGCAACGCCCCGAAGCTAGAAAAAGATGTAAAATTGCCTTGTAAAAGTATATTAATTTCTAGTCAATCTGGGCCGTTCATTAGGCAAATGATCCGACGGTAGAAGTTATGTTTAGATTAGGGTTTTTTTCCCTAGAAGGCAACCCCCTTGTATATATGAGGGTATTGTATTGTGGTTATGAAATGTATGTGTATTCTCGGAGCAAGAAACAGAGAGGGAGACTGTGAGAGAGAACAGAGGATATTACAGTGGATCTGCTGTAGGTTTTGTCTCTTCATTTTTTGTTGGATAATAGAAAAGAAGGACTGGTTGTTTGGGGTGGATGTAGCCCAAAATGGGTGAACCACGTATATCTGTGTCTCTATGGTTTTATGTGTTTTTTGTGCTTGTATTTTCCGCATATTTTATGTGTTGCATTGCTCCATAATATTTAATTTTATAACACAACTCCTTTGGTTTCTGAACCATTGCAAATCGAGAAACCTTACCCTGATTTAGTGAGTAAACCACCTGCCAAAAGTGTACGTCGAAAATCAGGTTTCAATCCACATGTGACAGCCACATAGAATTACAATATCATTGAAGATCTGGCCATAACCCCTTCAGAAATTTCGACCCTCGAGGTGCTGCAATATTTTCTAGCTCAGAGGAAATTACTATTATAAACTATAAGAGCGATTGATCCTCAAGGCTCAAATATAATTGTCTTCAACCTCAAAAATTGTGTACTTAGACTCCCACATCAAATTGATTTTCAGATTCCAGTACTAGTAAAATAAAGGCGAATTTTCCGCACAGTATTTGATGAAGGAGAATTGACGTGCATTATGTCCTTAGCTTGTTGGAAAAATCTTGGTTCTCTGAAAATCAACCAGTCATTGACCATCCTAAAGCCTTTGATGGAAGAGGTTTTTGCCCATTTAGAATATTCCAGGATCTTCCTATAGAAGTAGAAGGAAAAACTGTAACACTTGAGGTAGAATTTGTTGATGCCCCTCTTGATTACTACCTTCTTCTTGGTCAAAGTTGATCTTATGCTATGACTATTGTTGTTTCATCAGTATTTTGGATGATAATGTCTCCACATAAAGGAAATATTTAAAATCGATTAGTTGTCTTACTTTGCTTCAAACCCTATTTCTACAGATAGTATCCAGCATGTTGGAAAAATGGTTATCCCTTACAAAGATGTTGGAGTAGGACTAGTTAAGGATTCCAATCTCATGGGAACTTTCACTATGTCTTCTCCCAACGTACCATGAACTATTTCCAATATCAATATGATCACATCAAGCACAATTCCTTTTGATGACACATGGAATGTGCTTTTAGAATCAGAATTTGACTCCTATGGTGGCGACATGCCTTTGAAGTTATTTTGAATCGGCATATGTAGCAGTACAATCATGTTTTGATACTCCATCAACTTTTATTGATCAAATGAATGTGGTCAGTGAAGAATCATCTTCTCTATCAAGCTCAACTTTGACATCATTTCCGAATCCTTTTCAACAAGTATTTGCAACTCATGAAAATATCTGAGAAATCTTGTCATCGGATGAATTACCATGGGACGATCTTCATCATTGATCTTATTTTTTACTCGAACTTGAAAAACTTTCAAATGATTTTGCATCCATATTTACAATTTATTATGTCAAGGAACCTCAAAATCTTACATCCATTGTTCATTCAGATTTTGATAAAATTTTGGGAAATATTTCTACCACAATTCCTATTGACATATCAATTAAACCTGGAATAATTGAGAACATTCATATAGGTGCTTCTTTCTCGATTGAAGAGATAAAAATCTACAAAGCCCTATTTCAAGAATTCCGAGAAATTTTTTCCTGGTATTATGAAGAAATGCCAGGTATCGATCCTCATATTGTTATTCATGAAATTAACACATACCCGGATGCTAAGCCTATTAAAAATAAATTACGTCGAATGCATCTGCAGAAATCTGCTGCAATTAAAGGTGAAGTTGAAAAATTACTACATGCATGATTTATTTATCCTATTCCTTTCAGGGATTGAGTATCTAATATAGTTCCTATAACGAAAAAACAAGCACTAGTACATATGGTCAATTTTCCAACACTTTAGTTCTGACACTTTTGACGTATTTTCGGAAAATTCCCCAATTTCTTTTAATTTTTTTAATCCCTCCAACAAGCATCGCTCTAGTGACGTTTGGGAAGTATCATCGAAATAGCAAATTTTTGGGGTATCAATGGAATAGCGACATTTCAGGACAAAGAGTCAGAATTGCGACATTTCGGAACAATGTGTTGGAATTGCGATGCTTGGGAAAAGTGTCAAAATTGCGACGTTTCAGGACAACACATCGAAATTGTGACGTTTAAGAAAAATTTGTAGGAAGTGTGATCGGGTTAAGGGTTTAGCAAAAATGTGTCAATTCGTGTGATTAGGTCATGTGAGGGTGCCCAAGGAAATGCGTTCGGGCAAGTCAGGTTGGGTCTATTCAGGTCATTTCATGTGAGGCCACCCAAGGAAATGTTTTCATACAAGTCGGCTCGAGTCATGTGATGGTGCCCAAGGAAATGCATTCGGGTCAGGTCAGGTCAGGTCGTGTTGTATTGTGAGGGTGCCCAAGGAAATGCGTTTGGGTGATTCAAGTCGGGTCTAGTCCGGTGAGGTTGTGACATGTGAGGCTGCTGAAGGAAATGCATTTGGGCTAGTCGAGTCAGGTCAGGTCATGTGAGGGTGGTCATATCAAAAATTTTAAGTTTTGACTGCTCATGTTGCTCGTTCACATTTGTGTGATCCTTTTTTCGTTTTCTCCCTCATGCTCCCTTTGTTCGGGCATGTCGGGGTATGTCATGTGAGGGCACCATGGGAATTGCATTCGAGTCAGATCGTGTGAGGGAGGCCATATCAAAAATGCTAAGTTGTGACCACCCATGTGCCTTGTGCACATTCGTGCCACCTGTTTGTCTTTTTCTCCCTAGTTCCTTCGATGTTCAGGAAAGTTGGGTCATGTCAGGTCGTGTGATGGTGCCCAAGGAAACGCGTTCGGGTTGGGTCGGGTCAAGTTGTGTTGTACTGTGAGGGTGCCCAAGGAAATGAATTCAGGCATGTCAGGTCAGGTCGGGTCATTTGAGGGCGCCCAAGGAACGTGTTCAGCTGGATCAAGTTGTGTCAGGTCCTGTGAGGGAACCCAAGGAAACGCGTTCAGGCAGGTTTTTTTCGGTCCGGTTCGGTCATGTGAGGGCTCCCAGGGAAATGCATTCGGGTGGGTCGGGTCGGGTCGGGTCATGTGAGGGCACCCAAGGAAATGCGTTCGGGTGTGTTAGGTCAGGTCGGGTCGGGTCATGTGAGGGCACCCAAGGAAACGCGTTCGGGTGTGTTAGGTCAGGTCGGGTCGGGTTGTGTGAGGGTGGGTGTATAAAAAATTCTAAGTTGTACTGACCTCCCGTGTGCCTTGTACTGCATGTTTGTGCAACATGTTTTCTATTTCCTCCCTCGTGCATTCAACGTTTGGGCGGGTCGAGTCCGGTCGGGTCAAGTGGGGTTGGGTCATGTGTGGGTGGTCTTATAAAAAATGCTAAGTTGTGACCTCTTGTGTCGTGTCAAGTCAGGTCCGGTTCTATCATGTAAGGCTGCCCAAGGAAACACGTTCGGGTGGGTCGTGTCATGTGAGGGTGCCCAGGAAAACATGTTTGGGTAGGTTGGTTCGAGTTGGGTCATGTGAGGGCGCCCAAGGAAACGCGTTCATGCGAGTCAAGTTGATTCGTGTGAGGGAACCTAAGGAAATGCATGTGGGCGAATCAATTTAGGTTGTGCCTTGTGAGGGCACCTAGGGAAATCCATTCAGGTGGGTCGGGGTGGGTCAGGGTGGGTCATGTGAGGGCGCCTAGGGAAACGCATTTGGGTGGGTTGGGTCGGGTCAGGTCGGGTCATGTGAGGGAACCTAAGGAAACACATTCGGGTGGGTTGGGTCGGGTCGTGTGAGGATGGTCATATAAAAAAATGTTCAGTTATGACTGCCCGTGTGCCTTGTAATGCACGTTCGTGCGACCCTTTTTTCTTTTGCTCCCTCGTGCCTTCGACGTTTGGGCAGGTCAAGTCAGGTTGGGTTGTGTGATGGCGCCTAAGGAAATTTGTTTAGGTCGACTTGGGTCGAGTCATGCCATATTATGAGGGCACCCAAGGAAACACATTCAGGCAATTCGGGTCAGGTTAGGCCATGTGAGGGTGCCCAAGGAACACATCCTAGTCAGGTCGTGTCAGGTCATGTGAGGGCACCCAATGCATTCAGGCGGGTCGGGTAGGGTCGGGTCAGGCCGTGTGAGGGTGGCCATATCAAAAATGCTAAGTTGTGACCTCCCGTGTTCCTTATGCATGTTTGTACGATCTTTTTTCTATTTTCTTTCTCGTGCACCCTTCGTTATGGTGGGTCGGGTCGTGCGGTGTGAGGGTGCCATAGGAAACGCATTTGGGTCAGATCGTGTGAGGAAGGCTATATCAAAAATGCTAAGTTGTGACTACCCATGTGCCTTGTGAACATTTGTGCGACCCGTTTTCTGTTTTCTACCTCGTTCCTTCGACGTTCAGGTGGGTTGGGTTGTGTGATGGCACCCAAGGAAATATGTTTGGGTCGGTTCGGGTCAGGTCGTGCCGTATTAAGAGGGCACCCAAGGAAATGCATTCGAGTGGGTGAGGTTAGGTCGTGTTGTCTGAGGGCACCCAAGGAATGCATCTGGGTCAGGTCGTGTGAGGGCAAGTCAAGTCTAGTCAGGTTGCATGAGGGTGGTCATATAAAAAACACTAATTTATGACAGCATGTGTTCCTTGTGCACGTTTGTGCAATCTATTTTCCATTTTCTCCGTTGTGCCTTCATTCGGGCGGTTCGAGTCATGCTGTGTGAGGATGCCACAAAAAATGCATTTGGGTCAAACCATCATGTGAGGGTGGTCATATAAAAAATGCTAATTTTTGACCGCCCCTGTGCCTTGCGCACATTCTTGCGACCCGTTTTCCATTTAGATTAGATTTTTAATTAATTTTTTCTTTTTTTGCGTAGGTATTTTTTTTTTAATTAATTAAACCACTGTTTAAAAAAATAGTAAATAAAAGTAAATAAATAAATAAAATAAAATTATATATATATATATATATATATATTATTTATATTTATATTTATATATTTATATATATTGAAAGATAGAAAGGTAAGCAATTAATTCACCTATTTTATTCAGTACTTATTTTATATTATATTTATAATGTGGCAACACCTCTAATTTTTCAAATAATTTTCATATATTGGGTATTGGGGAAATGAGAATGATGTGAGGGGGATGGGAGGGGCCATATGAGCTTCCACCTTCAAGTGGTTGGCCTTGTTCACTAGATAATAAATTATTCATGAAACCAAGAGAAGCTCATTCATATTTATTTTCATCATCGTAAATGTCATCATTTTTCGTAGATTATTGCAGCTCCGAAATTGTTGAAATTGTTAGAAAAAATTAGGTCACTTATGACATGATATTACCATAGACCATTATCTTTATAAGCCAAGAGAGACCTATGAATGGGGCCAACGTTGATTTTTTTTTCAAATGGTTACTGTATGCACTAAAATTTGACATGGACTTTGGAGTTGGACTTGTGACGAATTTGTCGAGATGTTGGAAACGTCTAAATAGCAACAAAACCATGTGAGTGTCAAGTTGAGTTATGTCATATTGGATCGGGTCAGGTCAGGTCATGTGAGGTCAGGTGGTGTCAGGTTGGGTTAGGTTAGGTTGGGTCATGTGAGGGCGCCCAAGGAAACGCGTTTTGAGCGGGTCAGGTGACGTCAGGTCATGTGTGTTAGTTCCCTGTATTTTGGCAGATTTGAAATGACTAAATGGACAAGGGTAAAATCAAATCAACTTTGGATTCCTAGGACCTAGTCTTCCTGGACTCAGAGAGGGGTCTCTCTAAATTTGTATAAAAGGTATGACTTGTATATTTTTAGGATGTTGATTTTAGGCTAGTTAAAGTGATAGGGTTTTTTTGTTTTGTTTTGTTTGGTTGTGTTGCTTGTTAAATAAAACAAATAGAGTAAGAGAAATCCAAACCATTGGGCGATGGGGTCTGTGAAAGGCTTGAAGCTATAAAAAATAAATCAAGGGTGTTTCATAAGGCAAGCTAACAAATCCAAATGGATATTTTAGATAAAATGAGTATATGATGAATGTAAGTTATGAATTTAGTAGGTTTAAAGGGCAATCAAGAATCCTTTAACTATACTTCAAACAAGGAAAGCATTCAGGTCAATAGCCTGGTAAAACTAAAAAATTAGTTAAGGATTCTTCACCTAGAATCCACTAAAAAGACCTCAAAACAAAAAACACGTAATCCTAGAGAGCAGTTAATAATTCTCTAATTATTACTTTCAGAGGAAAACATAGAGATAATAATGACAGACATAGTTGAGGTGCCAAACAACATATCTCAACCTAAAATTTGTGTTCTATTATCATAGAAGCAATGAAAATAATGTAAAAAAAAGGAAAACATTGACAAGAGTGGAATAACATCACCATTTAACAGATTTCATGAATCCTAGGAATGTGTTGGTTCCATTGATATTTAGTCCAAAAGATTTACAAGGCTCCAAAGCCAAACTTCATTACAACTGAGAGTCTATGCTCATCTCAACAACCAACCAAAAAGAAAAATGAGGCTTACATGTAGTATTTAACTGCCAAATGATAAATTAAACTCTATCTACGATGCCAGAAGTCATTAACTACATCATAAATGCATTTGACCATTGAGACCATGCAAGGCCCAAGGCACAAATATCTCAAACTCATTAAATGAAAAATAAATTCTAACATAACTCCTTAGCTAATTTTATAGATATTTGTCCTTAAAGCCTTGAAAATATATTTTTAAATAACTTCTTGTGTCTTTTGTTGACTTTCTGGCAAGGGCGCAGTGCCAATGGCTGAGGGCGTAGCATCAAAACTTTAAACATTTCCCTTTTCGCATCTGAGATTTGGAGGCCTTCACAGTGTCCAAATGAAAGCATGTCCTATCTAGTTTCAAAATATACCTTTATTTTGTGGAATGGAGTCCATTTTTTTGGTCAAAAATCCATTCTCCCAATACTGCTCAGGGCGCAGTGCTGGTGCTGAAAAGAGGGCATAAAGGTGTTTTTTAGGTGGTTTTTGGCCCTTTTGAGGAACCAGTTCTACTCCAAATGACGTGAAAATTTCTGAGGGTGATGTCCTAAGCATGAGGAACATGGAAATGTTTATTTTTCCTCATTTTATTGCCCCAAAAAAGAGTTCAACCCCAGTGGCGCTGCGTGTTTGGCCCATTTTTTTGCTGGCCAAACAGTCAAAAAGTCAAAATTTGCAAAAAGATGCCAAAAATGGAATTTCTCTTTCCAATCATGTTTGGGAGGCTTGGAGGGATACATCAACAAGGATTTCAAGTTTCTCCTTCTCCTTTGCGTCATTTTGTGCTTGAATATTTTCAAGGTCTCTTTTGATCTTAACCCTTGCAATTTTATTCCTTATGGCATAATGCCTTTCCATCTTCTTCTGAAGGTAAATGTCTTTTTTTGCCTTCTCAAGCTGACCCTCTAGGTGTACATTGGCTCTCTCTATCCAATATTCTCTGTCATGGCTGATCTCCATGGCAAGCAACTCACTTAGACTGAGTTTCTCTGCCAAGTCTGTCTCTTTCTCTCTTTCCCAGGCTAAGGCATTTTTCAACCCAACTGTACTTGGCCTCTTCCTGGGAAGTTATTCTTCCTCATGTTCATTGTCATAAAGAGTTACCAAGGTCTCATCTAGCATAGCCTTTGATTTTCTAGCCTCTTTTCAAGCTCTGATAGCTATGACCTCACTGATGGCTTTGTCTGTCTCTAACTATTGGTTTTCTACCTCAAGGAATTTGATCACATTCTTTGCCCTACCAAGATTGGTTTGTAGCTCCCTAGTCTAGACATCCTTGCTCTTGAGTAGCATGTTTGTGATCCTCTACTCATCCTCATTCTCACTATCAAGGTGAATTAGCTGAAACTCTTTCTCAGTTTCATGCTTGTCTTCCTCCTCTTCAACAATGACCTTTTCCTTACCTTTGTCAATTTGTTTCTTGATGTAGAAGGTCGGGCCCCTTCCAAAATTTGTGGAAAAAACACCTGCCTATGACCCATTTGATAGGTAAAAGGAAAATTCTCTATGTCAACCATCTCGGTGTCATTTTTATAACTACCATCTACCTCACTGCCATCTGCCTCACAGCTCTCTTCACTATTTTATGCTTTGGTATCACGAGATGAGGATGAAGGATTGTGGAAAGGTGATGAAGGAGTGTCATCATGGGGTGAAAAAATGTGAGTGGATGGTGATGCATAAGTAGCGGGATGTGATAGAGAAGGAGGAATGGGAGGATGAGAAGATGAAGGGATATCTTTTTGATGATGGGTTGGTGGAATAGTGAAAACTTCATGGGCAATAAAGGTTTCCCATGGGATGCCTTTCTGCTGTAGTTGGTGCATAACCACCATTTTGATAAGTGAGTGATGGAATAGGCTCTGCATTTACTGTGGGTAGTCTCTATTTTACACTATGTAGGACATTTTTTCAATGCTCCAGAAGAGGTAATATGGTATATGAAGCATCCTCACTCTAGTAAAATGCATAAGAAGCCTGATGTGGTATGAGTAGAGGCGGGAGAATCTTCCCTCACATGTGAAATAATTCATTATGATCCTCATCATGGGTGCATATCTATCAATAATATGTGAAAAAGGAAAGATGGACTTCTGGCGATCTTTATACCTAGGTTTTAGATATGGCTCAAAGTAACTCATGTCTAGGTTTTCCTACTTGAACCACTTCTCACCCACACTTGGTATCCCAGTAGCTGCAACAATAGCATTAGTGGATATCTCAAATGTAAATCCAACAAGATTTATTTGTTTGTCATGAAAATTTATAATGAAAAGTCTTGTTAGCTCAGGGTGGTTTTGTACTTGCTGCACCTTTTCACAAAATTCAAAACATCCCATGTGTTTGAACCAGGAAACAGTAAGAGGAGGTGCCATGAGCTCTCTTGTGTTGAGGGGTTAAAATATGTTTATATTCCCTCCCTTATGTTCATGCCTCCTTGGCATTTGGGCCTCACCACCAATGCCATTTTCCTCTCCCTCTCACATTTTTAAAACTCCGTTTTGAAACCTTAGGGTTGATGTGTAATGAGATGGAGGGAGAGTAATGAAATGGCAGTTTTTGCAAGTGAAAGGAATGAGTGAATGAAGAGATTGGAGGTAGGGACAAGCTCAAACAAATGAAACCCTAAAAAAGTATAATTTCCCTTTGTTTTGACTGATACTCTTTATAGGAAGGTGATGTAATGGAAAAGCAGGGATTTCAAGCTTGAACATGTTTGGTTTGATTAGGGTTTAACTTCCATTCAATTACATGATGACCAAAATAACTTCAAATATGAGCTCATGTCATGTACTTGCCTCTTAATATGCTTGGAGGACCTTTAGCTAGAGTTTGAAATAGTTTTGGAATGATTTGAGTGGTTGGAGGGTTTAGAAACCCTTTCTGCCCAAGGGCGCATCGCCAAAGCTAGCCCGCGACACCAATTTCTGAGGGCACAACGCCAAGAGAAAACTGCACTGGGTGTGTCGGGCAAGAGCATAGCACTCTGCCAAGCATGCAACACCACTTCCCAGGCATGCAGTGCCTTCATAAATTGAACGGAGGAGAAATTCCAAGCACACAACTACAACTTCCAGGTGCATAGCGTGAGTCTAAGTGCATAGCACCAAGAAAATTTGCCCAATTTTGGCTTGTAAACTCACAAATTCTTCTATCTTGAGTGCTCTTGGTATTTTTAAAGGTGATAATGAATCTCTTGATGTGTTATATGGGCTTTATAGGAAAATGGATTTTTTATCTATCTTTATAAACCCACTTTCTAATGTTAAAAAGTCATTTTTCCTTTCTTTCATGAAATTGACTCTTCTTGGCTCATTGAGGCTTCAGAAGCTCATTTTTACACCTTAGGGTGATTGCACACACTAGCATCTTCAAATTCTTGTGTAGTTTCCACCATTTGGTTCAACTTAACTTTTCCACCTTGTCTCGCCACTTTCTTCAAAACCCTAAGTGTTTGGAGTACTTTATAGCAATCATCAGTGTTGTCTTCTAATTTCTCTATATCCATTTCAAGTTCATTCATTTTCATCCAGTTCACATCACTTTTTTCCATATTCCATCAAGATTTTTTGACAGACTTTCTTCATGTTTGGCCTAGTGTGCCTCCTCCATGTCATTTCTGCAAGTGATCACTATTTTGGCACTCAAATGGACCATCAAGTTCAAAACCCTAGTTCTCTACAAGACCAATGTGTTCCCCTTTCCTTGGTTGTAAGTTTTTTTCATTCAGGAGTAGACAACCTACCTTATCAGTACCTTCTACTGACAAGGACTTCAACACTCTGGTAGAAGTGCTAAACTCTTTGCATTTTCCTCACTTGCAGTTTCTGAACTAATAAGACAAACTTCTTTGGAAATTTTAGGTCCTCCTTGAATAACCATGTCTTTGACATTTTATTACATCTGATCCAGCTACTAGAAAAGGAAAAGCAGTGCTTGAAACATCCAATGATGACCTTAAAATGTGTAAAAACCTTAATGACCTAGTGGGAGGGTCTTTTAACCTGATCTACACTGAAATTTTCCTTGAAGATTGTCAAGTGAAAATAGAGTATTTTTTGTAGGTTTTTATGCCCAAAGGACATGGTAGTGAGTTGGCTATATGAAACCCTAGAGGGAGGTTGGATTTTATGGAAAGAAGAAAAATAGGCCAAATGAGGTTATAGACAGAGAAGGAGGCTGAAAGTGAGATGTATCAACCCATAAGGAGCTAGTAGGAGTGACAGGGTGACCATGAAATGGAAAACTAATAGAATAGTGAAAAAGTTTCTATAAGGATAATGAAGGTAGTGATATTTCTGAAACTCATAATATTCAAGGAATGTTGTTTTCAGAAATCTAGAACCAATCTATAGTCATCTAAAGACAGTGAAAAATATTGATGACTAACAGTGGCTCCACTTGGGGAGGGAAGCTCCTTTCAGGAGGTGTCCAAGACCTCTGAGTTCAAATCTCTGAGTTTTGAAGATAAGTACCTTACTTTCACTTAGCAGATACCTCTTCCTTCACTTGCATGATTTACTCCTGTTCTTTGAAGCTATGATCTCAAAATGTGAAAAAAACATGATTTCTTCAATATCCGCTCTACCAACCCATCATACTTTTCCTAACATTTTTTCTTCTTCTAGGTGCACTTGGACTGGCAAACCCTTGACATCATTTTCTTTTGAAAGCATAATAACTATCTATGTCTACCCTTATAACCTTCAAGAGCTCAGATTGGACTGGTGAGCTATTTTATTCTCTACCTAATCTACTTATCTGTCAAGGTTAAACAGTTTGACAGATCTTCATTCTCTAATCTACTAACATGAAATTCAAAACATGACCATGTTGGCACCCTATAATCAGCAAGATTGGCAAAAGTCCGACTACAGGGAGAACATTGTTTCAACCACTTTGGGATTCTAGGATCTAACCCTCCTGAATCTGGAGAGGAATCTCTCCAGTAAGTGCAAAGATGGATTTGTATTTGAAGTTTTGGGTAATGATATTAGGCTAGTTATGAAGGCCGAGGGTTTTTTTTATTATTGGATGGTTGAGCATGATTATTGATTGAGGTGGAAATTTCTAAATGTAAAGAGTTTCAAAGTTTATAAGTTGCAAGCAAATAGAAAAAGCTTTGGCCAGAAAGATAGATAATTGCAGGTTTAGATCCATTGGGCTATGGATTCATAATAGGGTTTAACTGAAACAACAAGGGGCAAAAGTGGTCCATGGGGCAAGTCATCTATTTCTAAGGATCTCTTTAAAGTTTGATTTTTGGAATGAAATGAGACAAAAAGAAGGGGAATTAAACATATGAAGAACAAAGAGCAGCCTAAGATTAGGTAAGTACTTATAAACTAGCCTACTTTTGACATACACTTAAGAAAGACATAAAAGTAATCTAAGATTAGGTAAGTACTTCTAAACTAGCCTGCTTTTGATGCACTTTCAATAGAAAAACATTTTAAAACAAAGGGAAACTTGAAGGCAACTGTTGGAGAAACAACTAGTGGGCTCGGCTCACCAGAAATCCTCTCCTAGCTCTGCTCTACATGGTAAATTTCAAGACAAACACAAAGATAACAAAGAATGGCCTAAGATTTGGTAAGAGCTTCAAAAATAGCGAGCTTTCAACATAGTTCCAAGTGAAACTTTCAAACAGTCTTTGGGGATAAAACTAGGACCAGGGCACACCATATCTTCCTTAGTTCATCTCTACTTAACATATATTGAAAATAAAATTTAAGAATAACAATTAGCCAAGGAAATAGGATGAGGGAACGCCAACATTCCTATGCTTAGAACTGAATTAAATCATTCCTAAATAACACTAATTGGAAGAAAACATGTAGATAAATATTTTTAGTCAGAGAAGGGTACTGATATAGAGTAGGTCCTAACTCTATGCATGGTGTTCTTTATAAGAGAAGATGAACATAGTGAAAAAAAAAAAAAAAAAAATTACAATAAGAAATAACATCACCGTCGACATAGACCATGATCCCATAAATCAGCTTCTATTGATGCTCCAAACCAGTTACAGCTTCAAGTCCAATGCTTTATTTTAACAATCATGTACACTCCCCAGACTAACTTATCTATCACAACCAGAGCTTCAAGAGCTAGTGAACACTATTTACAAGTAGAAGTCTCAAGCTCAATTATATTTCAAAGTTCAGCAACCAACCCAACCAACCCTTTTCTCATCTTCTCTAGTAGTATTTATAGAAGAATGAGGAGGTGAGATCTGATAAAAGATCTCCAGGGTCAATTAATACAGACTTAATGGCTTCTCGGCCTTTGAGGGGCTCGATGAATAAATTTACAGATGTTTCTGTCTGTATTAATGTTTTTCATTTAAGATTAAGCTCGGTGGGAGCCCTTATTGACTTTTGAGGCTCTGTGTTATATTAAAGTAACTCTGTTGATATTTTGTCATTAAGTTTATTTGTAGAATTAACTCTCTAGCTGTGCTGAGACAAATTTTCTTTTGATCAATAAATTCGGCCTATGTTTGAATGCCTTGAGGCACAGGTGGCACTTGTGGTAGCTGGGAGGAATCAATTTGCCTCAGATGTGGTGGTGGAGGCCTTCTGTCTGATAAAAATTTAGGATTTTCTTTTAACTATGTCTTAATTGGGAGGATTAGGCTTTTGATAATCAATCTTAGCCATAATCCTCATAAATTTGTCTTCAATCTTCCATTCTGGTGTGTTTTGTCTTCGACACTGATACTCTTTGATTGTGATTCATTTGTTCTGTTTTGCTGGTGTGAAGTGCTGCACAGGGATCATGAGGCATCAATGCTTTTGAAGCATTGACTAGGCGTGGAAATTTAACCCATGGATGGCTTCCTTTTAATGAATCGAAGGCGTGGGAATCGACACTCCCAGCCTTTGGCCTTTCTTCGGTATAATGGAAAAAACCATTAAATCACCCTTTATCATATAATATATCTAGACTTCAAAACTCTTGATAAAACCAAGCTGCATAAACCATTTTGGGTTACAAAAGGAGCCCGCTGACGTTAGGGTGTTTGTGACCCGAAATTTTTATGAAATCTGCCATATAAAGTTTCCTGGGTCCGTTTTGGGGCCTGTTGACGTCAGCACAAGTGTGACCCAAATTTTTTATGAAATTCGCCATATAAAGTTCCTTGGGTCTAGATTTCACGACCATGCGAGCAACCAAACAAGACCCGCTCCAATTAGTTGCTGCCGCATGGGTGCTGACTAGGCGTTGGGGACCACTGGTTCTGTGGGACTTTTGATTGTTGTTGTGGCTGTGGGGACCAGGGAGATTGATTGTGGACCAGGGGTCACACCATACCTTAGTTTATCCCCCAAGCTCCTTTTGAGTGGGATCACCATTAGATGAGACAACCTCAGATCGGACAGCGGAGATCAATATTATGCTAAGCCCACAGTCGACATTTAACACGTGATGACGGGGCAATGAGGTGGTATTGTCACGTCGATGTGGCAATTTTTTACAGGATCACTTGCCATTGAGTGGTTTCCTTTTCGTACCAAAAGCGATGCAATCAAAACTGCTTCCTGCTTTTGAAAAATAAATGACCATAGGCTAAAGCGGGGTTAACACCCTGCTTCATATTCGCTTCGGTCCATTAAAATCCAGGTTCAAACCTCGGAACTATGGGCCGTCGGTCCACAGATCAGATTGACGGTAGAGATGTTTTGAGAAATGCATCGGTGGAAAATTCTTCAAACCCTATAAAAAACCCAAAAAAATAATATAAACAAAGATTTTATGCGTCAGGATGGTTTTATATATACGAAGTGGATAGGCGCCCGACTGTGGGGCCTTGGTCTATATGGGATGATAATAGGCCTGGGGCTTATATAAGAGGGCCAATCGGCATCGGAGTTTTGTTTAAAATACAAACAAATGTGTTCCATGGGTTGCTCCGACGCGATAAGTGCTCAGGACCTTAGCACTTGGTTCTAGCGCTGGGACACATGGAGGGGAAATGGTTTGGATTTAGCCCAAAGGGGCTTAAACCCATAGTCAAAATACTTGTTGTTTAGGACATTTTCAAAATGTTTAGATGGATTTTGGGGGTTTCGATATAGTTCAAAACGAGTTTTAAACTATGAAAAAATGATTTTTATGAATGGAAGAAGGGGAATCATGAAAATATAGGAGTTTTGTGGAGGAAAAGGGGAGAAAAATGGAGGTTATTTTTCTTAATGGAAGAGAGGGAAAAAAGGGATTTTGCAGTGGTATTTTCTCATGAAATCAGCAGAATTCCAGAGTGTAAAATAGGCATAGTAGGGAAGATTTGGACATAGGCATGAGGCCTTCAAGAGTCTTCAAGAGATAACATTTTTTAGCAATAAAAATTGTTTCTTGAAGGCTCCAAAAATGATTTAGCCAGCATTTGATATAACAAATTTTATAGCTGGCTAAGAGACCAAATCAAGGTTAAAAAATTTGATTGGCCATAAACTGTGGCATTTTAGACAAGCTACTCACAGATTTATTTTGCAAAAAAATAAAACTAAAAACATGAGGGATGTAATTTGAAATTTGTTATGCATCCCTCTCTTTCTCCTTTGGTTCAGATTTGAGCATTGGAAACCAAATATATTTTCCTAATCCAAACTACTGGCAAGCCAAGTTTACATGGTTTGGAAAATATTTCTTCATTAACCTATCAACAAAAATTTAAAACATGTTCAATCATGATTAGGCTGTATGGTTTTTTCTATAAGGATAATGAAGGCAGTGAGATTTCTGAAACTCACAATATTCAAGGAAGGTGTTTTTAGAAATCTAGAACCAATATATAGTAATCTAAAGATAGTGAAAAATATTGATGGCTAATAGTGGCTCCACTTGAGGAGGGTAGCTCCTTTTAGGAGGTGTCTAGGACCTCAGAGTTCAGATCTTTGAGTTTTGAAGATCAATACCTTACTTTCACTTGGAAGATCCCTCTTCCTTCACTTGCATGATTTACTCCTTTTCTTTGAAGTTGTGATCTCAAAATGTGAAAAAGACATTATTGCTTCAATATCAGCTCTACCTACCCATCATACTTTTCCTAACAAATTTTCTTCTTCTAGGTGCACTTGGGTTGGCAAACCCTTGACATCATTTTCTTTTAAAAGCATAATAACTATATATGTCTACCCTTATAACTTTCAAGAGCTCAGATTGGACTGATGAGATATTTTATTCTCTACCTAATCTACTTATATGTCAAGGTTAAGCAGTTTGACAGATCTTCATTCTCTAACCTACTAACATGAAATTCAAAACATGACCAAATCAAGGTTAAAAAATTTGATTGGCCATGAGTTGTGGCATTTTGGACAAGCTTCTCATAGATTTATTTTGCAAAAAAAGTAAAACTGAAAACATGAGGGCTATAATTTGGAATTTGTTATGCATCCCTCTCTTTATCCTTTGGTTCATATTTGAGCATTGAAAACCAAATATCTTTTCCTAATCCAATATAATGGCAAGACGAGTTTACATGGTTTGGAAAATATTTCTTCATTAACCTATCAACAGAAATTTAAAACATGTTCAATCATGATTGGGCTGTATGACTGAACAAGACTTTCTTCTCTCAGCAGTAGTGGCATTTGGGCTTGCACACTTTCAACAATATTCCTTTTGGCATGGGGTTGTACCTCTTCTTTTTATTTTCCCTCTTTTTCTTCTTTTCTTCTTTTCTTTGTTTTTTTGTTTCATTTTTCTAATCTCTTACTCAAGCAGTGTTATGTACAATGAATAAGGCTTAAAACTAAGAACTTTAGGAAAAATAATGCTTGAGCATCCTGCCATTGACAGGATCTCCAAATTACTTTGTGCCATCTAGTTCTTATAGCAAGAATGCATTGTTACCTCTAATTGAGTGGATGATGTAAGGACCCTTCCATAAATTTTCAAATTTTCCATGTTTTCCTTTGTCCTTTCTTCTTGAATCACACTTCACCACTTTTTCTCCAATCTGGAAATCATTTTCCTTGGTCCTTTTGTCAAAGATCATCTTGATGTTCTCTTCCACTGCTTATTGTATGTTGTAAACTTCTTCCCTTGATTTATGTAATTGAATGGTTTGGTTCAGCCTTATTTGTATATTATTCTCCTCTGACTGCATCGCTTGAATGATCTTCATCACCTGGACTCCCAAGGATGTTGGAAAAATTGCATCCATGCCATACACTAGTTGATAGGGAGACATGTTGATTGTTTTTTTTCTTGTTAATATATGAGCCCATAGTGCATGCACAAGTTTTCTATACCATGAATTTTTTTTCTCTTCCAAAAAATTCTTGATGATATTTACCAAAATTTTGTTAGAGGACTCAGCAAACCCATTACCTTGAGGGTAATAATCTGTAGAATTCCCTAACGTAATGTGATACTTGTCGAAAAATTCCACTATTCTCTTGGACTTGAATGCAAGAGCATTATCGGTGATGATTTTTCTTGGACAACCAAATATGGACAAGATGTTGGTTTCAAGGAATTTGATGATTACTCAGTTAGTAGCATTCCTTGAAGGGATGGCTTCTATCCATTTGGTCAAATAGTCAGTTGCAGTGAGGATCCATTTGTGTTGGGAAGAGGAGGAATGGTGGATTTCTCCAATGAAACTAAACCCCATTGTTGAAAAGGAGTTTCAACACTGATACGGTGCAAAGGAAAAGGCATTAGTTTTCACTTCCCATCAAATATTTGGCATTTATGGCAAGTCACTACTAGCTTGTGGATATCAAGGAAAAGAGTGGGCCAATAGAAACTAGCACTAAGGATTTTGTTAGTAGTGGTTTTCCAATAGAGATGACCTCCACATTCTCCTTCATGAAACTCATGCATGATTCCATCTGCATCATCTTCAAGTAAACATTTAAGCATGATACCAACATAATTTTCCAATATAAAGCTTTATTTAGGATGAAAAAATTTACAACCTTTTGTTTCAAGAATCTGGCCTTTGTTTTGGACAAACCAGGAGGAGCATTTAGATTAAAAGTCACATATAATATATCAACATACCAGAGTGAGTTACAAAATTCTTCTTCAATAGGTGGAGTCGCAAGCTCCTCTTGTTCATTTAAGGAATATATCATGTTTATGTCCAATTCTTGAAATTTTTCTTCAGCCATCAATTTGACCAGTCATTTCCCTTTTATCAACTTAGTGGGATTTATTTCTAGATCATACTCTAAAATGATAGAAATCCACTTACCTCTATTACCATCAGGATCCTGAGTTAGTATGTCCTTAAAAACTACATGAGGAACAAAAGCAATGACATGTGAATGCAAGATGTAAAATCTAAAATATTTTAAGGCTTTGATTAAGACAAAAGCTTGTTTTTTCTATAATTTTATATTTCAGAGGTGCATCTCTTAGTGCCTTGCTAAAGAAAGCTATGGGTTTTTCTTGTCTCATTATGTTATTTTGTAGCAATACTACGGCAATTGTGTGTTCTGATGCAAATGAGAAGATGAAGAAGTCCTTTGTAAAGTCAGGGTTGATTAGAACTGGTGTTTGGGTAAGTGCTTGTTTTACTAGTTCAAAGGATTTCTTTTCTTCCATGGTCCATTTGACTCGTATTTCTTTTTTCATCATGTTTTTAATGTTTCTTAGGAGTTCTGCAAGGTTTGGTATGAACCTTCTTAAGAAGTTGATCTTTCCAACGAAATATTGCAACTCTTTGATGTTTCTAGGGTGACTAATCTGCAATACACCCTCAATACTTTTTGGGTCTATCTTAATCCCTTCCTCAGATATGATGTGGCCTAAGGTTTTTACTTCTTGAAGACCAAACAAAATTTTCTTAGGATTTAAATATAGACCATACTTCCTACATTTCTCAAATACAATTCTTAAGTGAACTAGGTGTTCTTCATTGGTTTTAGAATAGACAATGATGTCATCAAGGTATATCACAATGAAGTAACCTATATCCTCAAAAAAATAAATGTCCATGGCTCTTTGAAAAGTGGCCCCGAAGTTCATTAACCCAAAATGCATTTTGACATACATGAAGGTGCCCCAAGGTGTAGTGAAAGCGGTTTTGTGATGATCACTTGGAAGTACTAGTACCTAATTATACCCTAAAAAACCATCAAGCAAAGATATTCTTTAGGAACCCACTACCCTTTGCAGTATATGATACATCCTAGGTAAATGGTATTTGTCTTTCAAGGATGCTTTATTCAAATTTATGAAGTCTATGCATAGCCTAATTTCTCCTATTTTCTTCCTTACTGACACAAGGTTAGAGACCCATTCCGAGTACCTAAGTGGGACTATTATTCTAGCATCATACATATTTTTAATTTCTTTCTCAACTAGAAGCATTAGGACAGGGTTTATCCTATGCAATTTCTGCTTGAATGGTTTCTAGTTTTCCTTGAGAGGAATCTTGTGCTGGATGATGTTTCTGTCATAGGACTTCAAGTCCTCATAACCCCATGCAAACACATCCTTGAATTCTTTAAATAGATCAATTTATTTTTGTTTTATAAGAGTTGGCAATGTTTTGGACAGATTTATCTTTTTAGTTTTTTCTTCACTGCTTATGTTGCATTCTTCTATATCTATTTTGGTGGATTCCATATTAAGCTTCCTAGAAACATCATTAAAATCAAACAATTCTTGATTATTTCCAAGGGGACAAGTCCTCTGGGAAATAAGTTGTCTTTGCAGTTTAATACCTCAAGGTCCCTTTTGTCTAAATCTTCACACAATTCTATCTCATGAGGGTGTTCTAGCAGATTTATATCAGCATGATAAGGTGGCTCTGTTTTACATGTTTGTTTCTCAGCAGAGTAGTCCTCTTTATGATTTGAGTCTGATTTTGGCATTTCAAACTTAGTTTTGGGCTGCAATAAGTCTTCAATCTGTTTGTCACTTTCAAACACTTGCCAATAATCTATGCTATCGGGGATTACTAGTCTATATTTGACCTTAACTGTTTATTGTTCATTGACATGAGGTAGTTTACAAGTGTTGGAAAAAAAGGATAGTTCATTTTCAAGGCTCTTTTCAGTTCTTAGGACAGAGGTAAGTTCATATTTCTCAAATGTCTTTAGGAGGTCTAAGGCAGAATTTCTATATTCTCTTAGCATTTCATGTGAGATTTTCTGTACAGTCTTCTTATTTGGTGAAAGACCGGAATGGTAGAATATGTCATGTCCATTTGAAGGTTTCCTTGGAGTTTGGCTCCCCATGATCTAGATAAGAGCATGCCATACTTCGGGGGAATGTCAGCCACTATAATGTCCATGACTAGGATCTTAGCTGGTATTTGTGCCGAATTGACACACATATCTTTGATTAGACCCAGACATTTAACTCTACTTGAATCAAAAGAGTATAGGTCTTTATAAAGTTTGGTTATTTCGAGGCCTAATCTCTCCATCGCTACCTTTGGCGTGAGGTTATGTGAAGAATTGGAGTCTAGCATGGCATTGTGTAGGATTTCGTCATGAATATTCAAACTGACATAGAATGGAGGCACATCTCCCTCTTGAAAATTTCCCTCTACCTCAGGTCCAAACAACAAATCTGGCTTGTCATCAGTCAGATTCAGAGTATCGGCGTCACTCCCCATGTTTAGAGCTTTCAAAACTTGGGATATATATACATCTTGAGTTACTAATTCAGTAAGGGGTATGGCTATTTTTCTCTTGGAAATCTCAGTCTCAATACTGAATGGTGTTTGTGTTCTTGGTAGATTTAAATCAGTTTTTTCAAACATTGTCTTGTCAACAAGTTTAGCTTGCTGATTTTGATTTTGAATCTTAGTTAAAACAATTTTTTGAGGGTCACTACCTGATGTACTAGGGAAACTTTGGTCACCATTATGTTGCCTCATTTGGTTTTTTCTTTGATCAGAATTCTTAGCCATGGTGTTTGTGTTTTTTGTTGTCTTTATAGGAGTGCTTTCAAGGGTCTTCCTAGCAGAAATTTCTAGTTTGTTCTTCTTAGGAGTTTCTTTAGTTTTCCTACTTCTGAGATCATATTTCCTATGAACCTCCATGATAGAGTTTTCAAACCCTAGTTTGTATTCTTCGGACTTCTCATATGTTATTTCATTTTGGTTTGAGGAAAACAGACCTTATTATTATTCTGTGAGAAAAACATCATCCTCATTATTGGAGTCTATTAGATTGACATGATTTTCTTCTGGCTCTTCAGTCTCTCTCTCCTCTTCCTCTACATAATTTTCTTGGAAAGGAGGCCTCATTTGATGGTCATTTTCTCTTTGTCTGAATTGAGGAGGATCTCTTCTGAAGTTTTGGTTTATGTTTTTGTTTTGAGGGTTTGCTTGTTTTTCCTTAGGGGGTGCTCTTTCATTCAAGTTGATTCTCTCCATCATACTTTCCATTTTCCTAACTAGGTTATGAATTTTAGCATTAGATGTGGAGGCCACAGTTTCTTCTTTGTATGTAACCCTCTTTTCTGCTCTCATTCTAGCCCTTTTAGAAATTAGGTTGCCTTCTACACTTACTTCCCCCCTGTTATCACTATAAAAAAATTTCAAACATGGAAAGTTTGTATTTGTTCCTAAGTCATGGTCTTAGAATAGGGGTTAAGTCATTTTTATGTTTTTAGAGTCTAATTCATAAGGTTAGATTTTCATATCCATCATCAAATAAGGTCCAAAAAATTTGTTTCACATTTCAAAGGTCCCATTTCATGTTTTGAAAATCATGTGTTTAGTCAATTTGCAAAAAATTTCAAATAAACCATGAAACCATGCTTTCGTAGCATAGATAGTGTAAAAAACTACTTTTTCTCTACGAAAACGCTGGTCTTTTCATAGCAAAAAACCCTGAAAATATGCTATGCGCGCTACGAAATCGGGGATTCATAACCAATCTTGTCCAACTATCAAATCCATCAAATTTCGTTAAATTTTCATGAGAAGTTGTCAGTCCATGAATCTTTTCTCCCACATGCAACCATTCACAATCATCATGAGATTTGTTAGGGGTCGTTTATTATCATGTCATTTTAAATTTTGAAAGGGGGTGGTTGTCCTTGGTTATATTGTCTCATGCAAAACACTTCCTGCATGTTTTTATTCGAATAAGAGGCTTATGGTAAGAATAAACTAGAGCTTGAATCGATTATCAAGTGAGGCTGAACCCTTAATCAAGCGAGCTAGTCTATTACAAGTTTTCTAAAGCCACACGGATTCCAGGTGAAAAATGACACAGGAAAAAGAAATCACAGAAAATTAACATTGAAGATCTTGAAATCCAATTGGAAAAATCTAAAGAAGGTCTACTACAGCAAGAAGTAAGACAATAAGTGATAAACCCTTAACATAATTTTGTTTTGGGAAAGTCGACGTGACTTTTTGAAGATATGAAAAATCTTGAATTATATTGATTTCAAGGTTCATTATCATAAGGCTCATCATTGAAGGAATGTACATATTTTTAAGGTTTAAAATATGATGAAGAAACTGTGTATTATGGAGATACACAGCAGTTTCGTAGCGCGCTACAAAACTGTTGTAGGTGTAGTTTTAAACTTTTTGATAAGGTTCCAAGAGGCAAACACCATGTTTTTGAAGTTTTGATGCTATTAGAAGATGTAAATCAGTCACCAATGAGGTTCCAAGAGTTAAAGAAAAGAAAATTTGATGTTAAGAGATGTGTTACAAATGCATAGTTACTACGCTACGAAAATAGTTGATATTTTCGTAGCATAGACAGATCAGATCCCTGCACACTCTTTCATGGACTCAATTTTGCACAAGTGGGTGGATATGGTTATGTGAAAGTGATAACACATTTCACTTGTCTTAAAAGGTTCATTTTTGTCAGCCAAAGATCCAGGGAGCATAAATGAGGGTTAAAAGCTATATTGCAGGAAACATGTTCCTACTTTTCAGGACAGATAAGGGACATGTTAACAGATTCTAACATCAAGGTTATGGATATCATCAAAGTCAAAATACTTAAAGTTACAGTTGTCAGTGGAAGCATTAAAGGTTTAAAAAATGTGTTAGGTCCCTATATCACTAGTATAGTCCCTTATTATTGTTAGTGTAACCCCCTTATTGTTATTATTGAACCCTTGTAACCCCCATTTTGTTATTATTGTGCCCTTAAATTATTATTGTTAGGTCAGCTAGGATTACATTGTGGCCCACTAGGATTACATTATGGCCCCATGGACTCCTATATATAGAAAGGAGGTTTTGTAAATTGTATAATCCAAGAATTGTGCATTTATGTAATGTATTGGAGGTTGCCCCCTCGAAGTGGCTTATATCTAAGGCGTTGCTATCTCTTTTCTTCTATTTTTGCAGCTGGTTACACAACATTTGGTATCAGAGGCTTTGGACTCTAGGGTTTCGCTGCTCCAAACAGGTCATCGTGGAATTTTCGCTATAACTTTTTTTCTACGAAGCTTCAGAAGCTGAAATTTTTAGGGTGCGAAGCTGAAATCGTGAGGAAGTTTTTCGAAAAATTTCAGAGCTTGGTTCGCAATATTTTCAGAGATATGATCTGTGGAAGTTAGGTCTTTTTTCAGGCTCCTAAACCGGTCATCATGGCATTTGCGCTATAAAACATTTTCTACGAAGGTTCAGAATCTGAAATTCATATGGTGTGAATCTGAAATCCTAAGGAAATTCTTCAAAAAACTTCAGAGCTTGGTTCGCAATATTTTTGGAGATATGATCTGTGGAAGGTAGTGCTTTTTCAGGCTCCTAAATTTCATCTCAAAGAGGTGATCGTGGGAAAAGTTCAATAACTCTCTCTCTGGGTATCGGATTGGAGTGCCGTAAACATTGGTTGCAAGTACACGGACTGCAGTTTCTTGGCTATCAATTTCAGAGACGAAGGATGAAACAGTGACACGTGGAAAGTCATACAAGTTCATTTTACTGAACCAGTCCAAAATTGGGTCATTGTCGGAGATTGGAAATAACTTTGTCTTGAAGAATCCAGATCAGATAATAGTTGTGGAATTTGAAAGACAGTTTAGAAGGCTACTATAGCAGTGAATTTCAGATATTGAAGATACTCAATTACAGAGATAATTGAATTTCAATACAGAGCTCCTAAAAAGCAAGTAAAAGGTGTGTATTTTTTTCCGAATTGCATAAGTCTTGTTTGAAGAATCAAGTTGAATTGATTCCAAGGGAATATTGTAGAATAGATATCAGTATTGGATTCTAAAATGGCCCCTAAAAATAATTCAACTCCCACTAAGCCTTTAGAAGGCTCTACTATGACTCATGAAGACGAAGAATGGCAACATGACACATCAAAATTACAAGAGCAAGTGCAACAAATTTCGCTCTCGCAAAGAACAACAAAAAATGAAATGGAAGTTTTGAAGAAAGGCATGGAAACTAAGATGGATGGTTTGAAGAAAGGCGTGGAAGCTAAGATGAATGGTTTGGAAGCTAAGATGGATGGCATGGAAGTGGGCATGGAAGCTAAGATTAATGACATGGAAGCTAAGATCGATGAAAACATGAAAGACAACATGGAAAACATGAAGAATGATCTAAAAGCATACATGGAAGGCTTGATGACAAGCTTAAAACAAGAAACGATTCCTAATTGCGGAAATATAGTAGAAGAACCTCATGATGAGAACAAAATAAATGTTAATCATGATTTCATAACCTCTAATGTTGGCGGGAAGAACCACCATATTCCAAAAATGGATATGAGGAAGTTCGATGGAAAGGATCCTGTAACATGGATACTACAGATGGAGCAATATTTTGATCTCCATAACGTGCAAAACACACAAAAGGTACGCATTGCAACTTTACATTTAGAACAAAATACATTTGTATGGTATCGATGGCTTTGCTCCCATAAAAAAATTGTCACTTGGTCGATTTTTACGGAGGAAATGATAGCACATTATGAGGATACAAAGAGCAACACCTTCTTTAGCCAATTGATAAATCTCAAACAAAAGGGTTTAGTGGGGCAGCACATTGAGGACTTCCAAAAATTGAATATAAGGGTAACTGATATTCCAGAGGAACACAGGATCGATCTCTTCATAGGCACTTAAAGGATAACATCCAACATGAAGTTTTTGTTTTGGAACCAGATTCATTGGAGAAGGCATTCAAGTTGGCAAGAAAAGTTGAATGTAAAATAATGGTGACAAGGAAGCCTACCACTCAATTATATAAAGAAGGAAGTGTTTCTACGTCTAGATTTCCACAACCTACAAGGTTGACACCACAACAATTGGAAGAAAAAAGAGCAAAAGGGCTTTGCTACAGTTGTGATAGAAAATACACTAAAGGTCATAAGTGTGCTGAGAAGAAATTATTTTACATAGATTGTGAAGAGGAAGAAGAAAATGAACAAGAAGAGGATATACACCGGGAACCAACCCTAGAAGAGGAAGAAATGAATCTGACCATATCGTGTAATGCACTGGCAGGAATTACCACTCCTCAAACTCTCAAGATACAAGGACAAATCAAGAAGAAAAAAGTAATAGTGTTGATTGATTCAGGTAGCACCCATAATTTTATTCATTGTAAGGTAGCCAAGGAATTAAATTGTTTCCTATACCCAGCACCAGAATGTCAAGTGATGGTTGCAAATGGAGGAACTATAAATTTCTCTAAAAAATGCCATAATATTAAGCTAACCATGGGGGGATATGTATTGACTAGTCCAATGCTTTCCATTCCTATGGGAGGTGATGATGTTGTATTAGGAGTACAATAGTTACAATCTTTGGGGACGGTAGCTTTTAATTTTCAAGAACTTTTCTTGAATTTTTTTTCAGAAGGAAAGGAAGTCGAATTACGAGGTATTGAAGGGAAGACAGGAAGAATAATAAGCTCTAATGTCATGACAAAGCTTCTAAAGAAAGAACAACGAGGCGTAATTGCACAATTATGCTCACTAGAAGTTCCGACATCAAAATCATCTATTTCTGCAGATCTCCAACAAGTCTTGGACAATCATTCCAAGGTGTTTGAAACTCCCAAAGTACTCCCACCTATTCGTGATCATGATCATGCTATTCATTTGATTCCAGGAAGTGTTCCTCCAAACATCAGGCCTTATAGATATCCTTACTTCCAAAAGAGCGAAATTGAACGTATGATTGCGGAAATGTTAGAGGCGGGTATAATTCAACCTAGTCAAAGTTATTTCTCTGCTCCTGTAGTATTGGTACACAAGAAGGATGGATCATGGCGAATGTGTCCGGATTATAGGGAGCTCAATAAGCTCACCATTAAAGATAAATTTCCCATTCCTGTGATTGATGAATTATTGGATGAATTACATGGAGAAATTTGTTTTACCAAGTTGGATCTTCGTTCAGGATATCATCAAATTAGAATGAAGACTGAAGATATTCCAAAAACAGCATTTCGAACTCATGAGGGTCATTATGAATTTATGGTCATGCCTTTTGGCCTTACCAATGCACCTTCTACATTTCAAGGGTTGATGAATTCCATTTTCAAACCCTTCCTTAGAAAATTTGTGCTAGTATTTTTTGATGATATACTAATCTACAACAGGTCTTGGAAGAATCATGTTGAACATGTTGACAGGGTGCTCAAACTATTGCAGGAGAAACAATTATATGCAAAAAATCCAAATGTTTCTTTGGAGTACAAGAGGTGGAATATCTGGGTCATATTGTATCTCACGAGGGTGTTAAAGTAGACCCTAACAAAATTAAAGCCATTAATGAATGGAAAGTCCCCACAACCATAAAGAAGTTGCGAGGATTTCTCGGGTTAACAGGGTATTATCGCAAGTTTGTTAAGAATTATGGGAGAATAGCAGCACCTCTAACAACATTATTGAAGAAAGATGCATTTTCATGGACCCCTGAAGCAACTAAGGCCTTTGAACGTCTTAAGGAGGCAATGTGCCATGCACCGGTCTTAGCTACGCCAGACTTCACAAAAACCTTTATTGTGGAATGTGATGCCTCAGGAAATGGAATTGGTGTAGTTTTAATGCAGGAAGGAAGACCCATTGCTTTTGAAAATTTTCCAATCAAAGGAAAGTATTTACAGAAACCTATTTATGAGAAGGAAATGTTAGCAATACTGCATGCACTAAAGAAATGGCGAACTTACCTAATGGGAAGACACTTCAAGGTAAAAATTGATCATGATAGTCTTAAACACTTTTTGGAACAAATACTATCATCAGAAGAGCAGCAAAAATGGGTCACAAATATGTTGGGTTATGACTTTGAAATAATCTACAAAAAAGGAAAGCTTAATGTTGTTGCAGATGCACTCTCAAGAAAGAATGAAGAGGTGGAAGCATTGCTTTGTGCCTTTTCTATTATCCAACCAGATTGGATAACCGAAGCAAGAGATGAATGGAAGAAGGACAAAGATGTATGGACACTCATTCAAAAGTTGCAGCAAGATCCTAGTACATCGGATACATTTAGTTGGAAAAATGATTCCTTATGGTACAAAGATCGCTTATATCTTTGTAAGAATTCCCAACTAAAACAAAATATTCTTCTGGAATTGCACACTTCTCCTTTAGGAGGACACTCAAGATTTTTAAAAACTTGCCACGGGGTGAAGAAAGAATTTTTTTGGGATGGCCTTAAATCTGATATTCAAAAGTTTGTGGCGGAATGTTTGGTTTGCCAGCAGAATAAAGTGGAAACAATTAAGACCCCGGGACTTCTATAACCTTTATCCATTCCAAGTCAACGTTGGGAGGAGATTTCAATGGATTTTATCACAGGTTTACCTAAGTCCGAAGGAAAGAGTGTCATCGTGGTGGTAGTTGATAGACTTACCAAGTATGCACACTTTTGTGCATTATCTCATCCATTTAAAGCAAGTATAGTTGCTACTACATTTATGGATAGAATTCAAAAGCTACATGGAAGCCCAAGGGTTATTGTGAGCGACAGAGATCCCATTTTTACTGGAAATTTTTGGACGAAGTTGTTTTCTTGTTTGGGTACTCAATTAGCTCATATATCATCTTATCATCCTCAATCTGATGGTCAAACTGAGAACGTAAATAAATGTTTGGAAGGATATCTTCGTTGTTTTGTATCTGATAAACAAACACAATGGGTCAAGTGGTTACCTCTTGCTGAAAGGTGGTATAACACTTCCTTCCATACTGCAGCAAAAATGACCCCATTTATGGCACTTTATGGATATCATCCACCATCCATCACATCATCTTTAAGGGAAAATTCGAAGGTTCAAACAGTGGAAGATCACATCGAGCATCAGCAAGAAGTTCTCCAACTCTTAAAGGATAACCTGAATTTGGCACAAAATCGAATGAAACAACAAGTAGATCAACATCGCAGCGAGAGAAGTTTTGATGTAGGAGATTGGGTATTTTTACGGCTACAACCATACAAACAAATGTCCCTCAAGCAAGCTAAGAAGGATAATAAATTATCGCCAAAGTACTATGGTCCTTACGAGGTGTTGCAAAAGATTGGTACTATGGCATACAAATTGGAGCTTCCTGCTTCTTCGCGAGTACATCCAGTTTTCCATGTTTCATGCTTAAAGAAGGTTATAGGTGAAAATCTTCGAGTTCAAACAATATTGCCAGAACTTGATGAGGAAGGAAAAATAATATTGGAACCTGAAGTGGTCATGGAAACAAGAACTCGACAGCTACGGAATCGATCAATTTCAGAGTGTCTCATCAAGTGGAAGAACTTACCCACTGAAGATTCTACATGGGAGGATGAGAATTTTATACAGAAGCACCCGGAGCTACTCAAGCGTTGAGGACAACACTTTTTTGAAGGAGAGGGGCATGTTAGGTCCCTATATCACTAGTATAGTCCCTTATTATTGTTAGTGTAACCCCCTTATTGTTATTATTGAACCCTTATAACCCCCATTTTGTTATTATTGCGCCCTTAAATTATTATTGTTAGGTCGGCTAGGATTACATTGTGGCCCACTAGGATTACATTATGGCCCCATGGACTCCTATATATAGAAAGGAGGTTTTGTAAATTGTATCATCCAAGAATTGTGCATTTATGTAATGTATTGGAGGTTGCCCCCTCGAAGTGTCTTATTTCTAAGGCGTTGATATCTCTTTTCTTCTATTTTTGAAGCTGGTTACAGAAAAAAATGATTGATGGACATGACACATATGAAAATTATCTATCCATGATCATAATGTTCAAAAAGATGCAAGGGCTTAATGATGAGCTAGAGAAGACAATTTTGGGTGAAGAACATATTCTTGAGGTCATGTTACTATAGTTTTTTTGATAAATATCAGTGGTTATGAAGTTTAAACATATCAACGGCACTAATTTTCAAGAAATTTTCAAGAAATTTTCCTGCACAACAGTTTCATAGCGCGCTGCGAAACTGCTGAAGCAGCCTTTCACCATGAAGAGAAAAACCTTGTTTTCTGGCTTTATTAGTATCTTTCAAAAGTGGCTTCCGGAAAACTAAAAATGAATTTTGGAACAATGAAAGAGTTGTGTCTTCCTAACATCCCTAACTAAAAAAACCTCTCTCAATTTCTTTAAATTCATTATGAAGTGGGCGATACAAGGTTATCTTTGAAGCCCTATTTTCAGAAAATATAGTTTTCTGTTTTACATATCTTTTTCAAAGACTGATTCTGGACAGTAGGAGAAGTATTTCCAAAACCCAAGAGATTTTTTTATTCCATACAGAATGAAATACAAAAAACTCCTTCAGGTTATCAAAATACATCATGGATGAGAAGATAAAGGCTCTGTCCCAAGACCTAATTGTGAGTTTGGCTTTGAAAATTCTTGTGGAAGTGTTTCAACAAAAGCTAAAGGCTATAATGAAATAAAATATTAAAATATGTTGAAGAAAGGAGTGAAAACACCGCACTACAAAAAGCGCTACGAAACTATAATACTTTCGTACCGCAGATTTATTTTCACTATTTTGAAAAGTTCAAAGTAGATTTTTCACAGGTGGAATCAAGGGATAACTTGGGACATATGTCAATAATTTTCCTAACATAAATTAGCCTCGAATTCATCAGTTATAAGTGGTTAGAACATCTCAAGAAACCAAAAGGATCCTAAGCCTAAAACAAGGAAACATGTTTCCTAATTTCTAGGGCAGTTTTATCATCAGCAATGGGGTGACTTTAAGTGAATGGTCAACATCCAAATTCGACCTCATGGAGAAGCAGCTGTCAAACATAATATTTAATTCCTAGATAAGGTTTTTTTAGTCATAATAAGGAGTTTTACTCCTAATTGTATTAGGACTCTAGAACAGACAGTTAACTATCACATGTAATTAATAGGCAGTTTTAGAGTAAATAGGTGTCAATCTAAGATAGAATTCGAATTACTTTAAATATGTATCATAGAATCCAATGTTTTAATGACTTTATAAGAGACATGAGGTTGAAATCCTCAGGGTTGGAAATTTTCATTAACAAGCATATTGTTTTGCTTTAGCAGAAAAGGTGTTTTTAAATTAATACATGGATATTGGTTTCATCACTCAGGATCCAGAAAGGGTTATTGATGTTTGATATTCTCATGGTTTTCCCCTTTCAATTACTTTTAGTGGCATGAATGTATGTTACTTATAATTCACTGAAGTTGCTCTAACTTCCTTCATATTTTCATGAACTGTGTTTATTTTCTGTCCTAATATTCTGTTGATGAATCTAAACCATGAAATGCCCTAACTTCCATATGAAGTTGATACTCATGTTTTGTGAAAACACACTTGACTCCATAAGCCCAATAGATTTTTTTTTATTAGTAGTACAACCAATTATCCATTTTTATCCATTTTTATCCATTTTACTCATAGAGTTAGCCATCTAATCCTTATTTGAAAATCATAAGTCTATTGAGAGAGCCCTCTCAAGTTGAGGAGGCTAAGCCTCAACTAAAAGTTTGTTTTGAAATAGCTACTCAGAGTCTTCTTGATCAACAACTTATTAGGGTATGATTTTGAGATAACATTTTGGTGCATCTGCCGAGAGTCAAAAAAATCATTAAGTTGAACTTATGAAGGTAGCAGGAGCTCATAATCCGTTCGAGGCTGCAAATAACTACCTTGGCGACTCCACAGATCAAATAAAAAATTGGAAGGTGACTCCACTAGTAGATGATCATTAGCATAATGAAGTTTCAAGATGAGTTCCATTGCAAGAATGAATGCCAGGTATGCTCCTATGAATTGGTCTCATATCCTTGGTTTTCCAAATCCTGTGCCAAAGGTTGATTGGTTAGATGATATTACAATATTTAAAGATGAAAAGAAATACAATCCTGCTCTTCATTTGGTTAGGTTTCATCTGCATGTACATAGTCTTAAGGTCCAGATCCCTGAATATTGTCTTATGAAGATGTTTATGAACACTCTAGAAGGAAAAGCATGGTCTTGGTATAAAGGTTTAGGAAATGGTTCATTATATTCTCTTGTTAATTTTCATGATGAATTCTATGAGATGTATAAAGAGTGTCATCCCTTTTTATTGATGGTTAAAGACTGTTGTAAACACTCTGAGAGTTTTATTGAATATTTTGAGAATTGTTATGAAGATCATGAGTTTATGGATGCAGAAATTTTAGAAGCCCTTCATGACAATACCTTTCATCAACAAGAAGAACACCAAGAAGAAAGGAGAATATCTCCGTTAGATGAAATTGAAACCTAGGAGGACTTTACTTACGAAAATTATGACACATCCTCTGATTTTGAAGAAAATTTGCAGCAGGTTGGACAATCCTTTTTTCATCATGAAGATGAAAATCATTGCAATTACAAGAAGAAATACTGGAAGACAATTTTAATAACCCTCGGGCAGAGGAAAATATTGATTATTTCTTTAATTCCTTACGGCAGATTACTTCAAAGAATGATCATAATAATGAGGAAAAATACACTGTCTATGGAAATAATTCAAAATGAAAGTTGGATAGCTTATCAAATAAATTTTGTGTGGCTAAAGATCAGTTGTTAGAAGTCACAGGATGTTATGATGATCATGAAGTTGATTATGTATTCTAGGACCCTATAGCTAGATACATGGAAGAGTTTTACTCTCCAGTTTTTCAGTTTTATTTTTGCCATAAAGACTAGTTACAATTTCAGTGGTAGTGGTCATCACAATTTCATAGTTGCTTTGAAGTCTGATGCAGTCAAAAAATTCAAATATCAGATAAAACAAATGATTGGATACATTGGAAATTTGACATTGATTGAGCTGAAGGAAGTTTACAATTGATAGGGTAGGTAGGTAGGTTTATGCAAATAAGCTAAAGGTTGACTGAGCATTTTTAGTAGGAACAATTTGAAGAAGATTGTGTAGAATTTCAGCATTTTATTTTAAAGGAATGGATAGTACTAGAGCTGGGAGTTCTTAGTGTACCACAGGGGCACACTATCCCAAGTGGAGCCACTATTATCACTATAAAAAAATTTCAAACTTGCACAGTTTGTATTTGTTCCTAAGTCATGGTCTTAGAATAGGGGTGAAGTCATTTTTATGTTTTTAGAGTCTAATTCATAAGGTTAAAGTTTCATCTCCATCATCAAATAAGGTCCAACAACTTTGTTTCACATTTCAAAGGTCCCATTTCATGTTTTGGAAATCATGTGTTTAGTCAATTTGCAAAATTTTTCAAATAAGCCATGAAACCACGTTTTCATAGTGGAGATAGTGTAAAAAATGCTTTTGTGCTACGAAAACACTGGACTTTTCGTAGCGCAAAACCATGAAACTACACTAAGCGCGCTACAAAATTGGGGATTCATAACCAATCTTGTCCAACTGTCAAATCCATCAAATTTCATTAAATTTTCATGAGTAGGTGTCAGTCCACGAATCTTTTCTCCCACATGCAACCATTCACAATCATCATGAGATTTGTTAGGGGTCATTTATCATCATGTCATTTTAAATTTTGAAAGGGGATGGTTGTCCTTGATTATATTGTCTCATGAAAAACACTTGCTTCATGTTTTTCTTCGAATAAGAGGCTTATGGTAAGCATAAACCATAGGTTGAATCTATTATCAAGAAAGGCTGAAACCTTAATCAAGCGAGCCAGTCTATTACAGGTTTTCTGAAGCGATAGGGATTCCAGGTGAAAAATGATAGAGGAAAAAAGAAATCACAGAAGAGGCACATTGAAGATTTCGAAATCCAATTGGAAAAATCTGAAGAAGGTCTACTACAGCAAGAAGTAATACAGTAAGTGATAAACCCTTAACATAATTTTGTTTTGGGAAAGACATGACTTTTTGAAGATATGACAAAGCTTGACTTATATTGATTTCAAGGCTCATTAGAATCAAGCTCATCATTGAAGGAATGTAAATATTTTTAAGTTTTAAAATATGATGAATAAACTGTGTATTATGGAGATACACAATATTTTCGTATCGCGCTACGAAACTGATGTAAGTGACATACACATCAGTTTCATAGCATGCTATGAAACTATTGTAGGTGCAGTTTTAAACTTTTTGATAAGGTTCCAGGAGGTAAACCCCAGGTTTTTGAAGTTTTGATGTTGTTAGAAGATGGAAATCAATCACCAATGAGGTTCCAAGTGTTAAAGAAAAGGAAATTTGATGTTAAGAGATGTGTTACAAATGCATAGTTTCTACGCTATGAAAACAATTGATATTTTCGTAGCACAGATAGATCATATCCCTGCACACCCTTTCATGGACTCAATTTTGCACAGGTGGATGGATATGGTTATGTGAAAGTGATAACACATTTCACTTGTCTTAAAAGGTTCATTTTTGTCAGCCAAATATCTAGGGAGCATAAATGAGGGTTAAAAGATATATTGTAGGAAACATGTTCCTACTTTTCAGGACAGATAAGGGACAAGTTAACATATTATAATAGCAAGGGTATGGATATCTTTAAAATCCGAATAACTGAAGTTGCAGCTGTCAGTGGAAGCATTAAAGGTTTTAAAAATTATTGGTGGACATGACACATATGAAAATTATCTATCAATGATCATAATGTTCAAAAATATGCAAGGGCTTAGTGATGAGCTGGAGAAGACAATTTTGGGTGAAGAACATATTCTTGAGGTCATGTTACTATAGTTTTTTGATAAATATCAGTTGTTATGAAGTTTAAACATGTCCAAGGCACTAATTTTGAATAAATTTTCAAGAAATTTTCTTCCACAACAATTTCGTAGCGCACTATGAAACTACTGAAGCAACCTTTCACCATGAAGAGAAAAACGTTGTTTTCTGGTTTTAGTAGTAACTTTCAAAAGCGGTTTTTGGGCAACTAAAAATGCATTGTGAAAAATAAAAGATATTTCTCTTCCTGACATCCCTAGCTAAAAAAACCTCTCTCATTTTCTTGACATTCATTATGAAGTGGGAGATACAAGGTTTTCTTTGAAGCCCTATTTTCAGAAAACAGAGTTTTCCTGTTTTACACATGTTTTTCAAAGACAGATTCTGGACAGCAGGAGAAGTATTTCCAAAAACCAAGAGAATTTTTATTCTTGAAAGAATGAAATAAAAACACCTCCTTCAGTTTCTCAAAATACATCATGGATGAGAAGATAAAGGCTCTGCCCCAAGACCTAATGTTGAGGGAAGAAACAAGAATAATTTGCTGAAGCAGTCTTTTCATCATTTTTCATAACAAATTTTGAAGGAATATTTGTGATTTTGGTTTTGAAACTTCTTGTGGAAGTGTTAGAAGTAAATATAAAGGCTATAATGAAATAAAATATTAAAATATGTTGAATAAAGGAATGAAAACACTGCACTACGAAAAGCGCTACGAAACTGTGCTACCTTCGTATCGTAGATCTGTTTTCATTGTTTTGAAAATTTCAAAGTAGATTTTTCACAGATGGCATGACGGGATAACTTGGAAAATATGTAAATCATGCTCTTAACAACAATTATCCTCGAATTCATCAGTTAGAAGTGGTCAGAACATCTCAAGAAACCAAAAGGATCCTAAGCCTAAAATAGGGAAACATGTTTCTTAATTTCTAGGGTAGTTTTATCATCAGCAGTGGGGTGACTTTAAGTGAATGGTCAACATCCAAATTCGACCTCATGGAGGAGAAAATGTCAAACATAATATTTAATTCCTAGATAAGATTTTTTTAGTCATAAGAAGGAGTTTTACTTTTAATTGTATTAGGACTCTACATCAGACAATTAACTCTCAGATGTAATTAATAGGCTGTTTTAGAGTAAATAGGTGTCAATTTAAGATAGAATTCGAATTCCTTTGAAGATGGATAATAGAATCCAATGTTGTAATGACTCTATAAGAGACATGAGGTCGAATTCCTCTAGGTTGTAAATTTTCATTAACAAGCATATTGTTTTGTTGTAGCAGAAAAGGTGTTTTTATATTAATACAGGGATATTGGTTTCATCACTTAGGATTCAGAAAGGGTTATTGATGTTTGATATTCATGGTATTCCCCTTTAAATTAATTGCAGTGGCATGAATGTATGTTACTTATAATTCACTGAAGGTGCTCTAAATTCCTTCATATTTTCATGAACTGTGTTTATTTTCTGTCCTACTATTCTGTTGATGCATCTAAACCCTAAAATGCCCTGACTTCCATATGAAGCTGATACTCATGTTTTGTGAAAACACACCTAACTCCATAAGCCCAAGAGATGTTTTTTGATTAGCAGTACAACCAATTGTCAATTTTTACCCATTTTACTCATAGATTTAGCCATCTAATCCTTATTTTAAAATCATAAATCTATTGAGAGAGCCCACTCAGGTTGAGGAGGCTAAGCCTCAACTAAAAGTCTGGTTTGAAATAGTTACTCAAATTCTTCTTGATCAGTAGCCTATCAGGGTTTTATTTTGAGATAAAATTTTAGTGCGTATGCCAGGAGTCAAAAAAATCATTAAGCTAAACTTCTAAAGGTAGCAGGATCTTAGAATCAGTTCGAGGCTGCAAAAAAATACTTTGGCAACTCCACACATCAAATAAAAAATTGGAAGGTGACTCCACTGCTAAAATATTAGTAGCCTAATCAAGTTTCAAGATGAGTTCCATTGCAAGAATGAATGCTAGGTATGCTCCTATGAATTGGTCTCATATCCCTGGTTTTCCAAATCCTATGCCAAAGGTTGATTGGTTAGATGATCTTCCAAAATTTAAAGATGAAAAGAAAGACAATGTTGCTCTTCATTTGGTTAGGTTTCATCTGCATGTACATCATCTTAAGGTTCAGATCCCTGAAGACTATCTTATGAATATGTTTTTGACCACTCTAGAAGGAAAAGCATGGTCTTGGTATAAAGGTTTAGGAAATGGGCCATTATATTCTCTTGCTAATTTTCATGATGAATTCTATGAGATGTATAAATAGTGTCATCCCTTTTTATTGATGGTTAAAGACCGTTGTAAACACTCTGAGATTTTTATTGAATATTTAGAGAATTGTTATGAAGATGTTGAGTTTATGGATGAGGAAATTTTAGAAGCCCTTCATGACAATACCTTTCATTAACAATAAGAACACCAAGAAGAAAGGAGAATATCTCCCTTAGATGAAACTGAAACCCAGCAGGACTTTACTTATGAAAATTATAACACATCCTCTGAGTTTGAAGAAAATTTGTAGCAGGTTGGTCAATTATTTGATCATCATGAAGATGAAAATCATTGCAAATACCAAGAAGAAATACTGTAAGATAGTTTTAATAACCCTCAGGCAGAGGAAAAGATTGATTATTTCTGTAATTCCTTACAGTAGATTACTTCAAAGAATGATCATAATAATGAGGAAAAATACCCTGTCTATGGAAATAATTCAGAATGGCAGTTGGATAGCTTATCAAATAAATTTTGTGTGGCTAAAAATTAGTTGTTAGAAGTCAGAGGATGTTATGAGGATCATCAAGCTGATTATGTATTCTGGGACCCTATAGCTAGATACATGGAAGAGTTTTACTCTCCAGTGTTTCAGTTCTATTTTTACTATTAAGATCAGTTGCAATTTCAGTGGCAGTGGTCATCAAAATTTCATATTTTCTTTGAAGTATGATGCAGTCAAAAGACTCAAATATCAGATAAAATAGATTATTGGCTACATTGCAAATTTCACATTGATTGAGCTACAGGAAGTTTATAGTTGATAGGGTAGGTAGGTAGGAATATGCAAATAAGCTCAAGGTTGACTAAGCAGTTTTAGTAGGAACAGTTTGAAGCAAATTGTGTAGAATTTCAGAGTTTTATTTTCAAGGAATGGATAGCACTGGAGCTGCGAGTTCTTAGTGTACCACAGGGGCACACTATACCAAGTGAAGCCACTATTATCACTATAATTTTTTTTCAAACTTGGACAGTTTGTATTTGTTCCTAATTCATGGTCTTAGAATAGGGGTTAAATCATTTTTATGTTTTTAAATTCTAAGTCATAAGGTTAGAGTTTCATCTCCATCATCAAATAAGGTCCAAAAACTTTGTTTCACATTTCAAAGGTCCCATTTCAAGTTTTGGAAATCATGTGTTTATTTAATTTGCAAAAATTTTCAAATAAGCCACAAAACCATGTTTTCGTAGCACAGACAGTGTAACAAACTGCTTTTGCGCTACGAAAATGCTGGTCTTTTCGTAGCACAAAACCCTGAAAATACACTACGTGTGCTATGAATTCGGGGATTCGTAACCAATCTTGTCCAATTGTCAAATCCATCAAATTTCGTTAAATTTTCATGAGTAGGTGTTAGTCCACGAATATTTTCTCCCACATGCAACCATTCACAATCATCATGAGATTTGTTAGGGGTCATTTATCATCATGTCATTTTAAATTTTGAAAGGGGATGGTGCCCTTGGTTATATTGTCTCATGAAAAACACTTGCTGAATGTTTTTATTTGAATAAGAGGCTTATGGTAAGCATAAACCAGAGCATGAATCGATTATCAAACGAGGCTGAACCCTTATTCAGGCGAGCCAGTTTTCCTAAAATCAAGCAAGACAATCTATTACAGGTTTTATGAAGCCACAAGGATTCCGAGTGAAAAATGACAGAGGAAAGAAGAAATCACAGAAGAATCACATTGAAGATCTCGAAATCTAATTGAAAAAATCTGAAAAAGGTCTACTACAGCAAGAAGTAAGACAGTAAGTGATAAACCCTTAACATAATTTTATTTTGGGAAAGACATGACTTTTTGATGGTATGACAAAGCTTGACTTATATTGATTTCAAGGTTCATTAGCATCAAGCTCATCATTTAAGGAATGTAAATATTTTTAAGGTTTAAAATATGATGAAGAAACTATGTATTATGGAGATACACAGAAGTTTCGTAGCACACTACGAAACTGCTATAAGTGAGATACACAACAGTTTCGTAGCACGCTACAAAACTGTTGTAGGTGAAGTTTTAAACTTTTTGATAAGGTTACAAGAGGTAAACACCAGGTTTTTGAAGTTTTGATGTTGTTAGAAGATGGAAATAAGTCACAAATGAGGTTCCAAGTGTTAAAGAAAAGGAAATTTGATGCTAAGAGATCTGTTACAACTGCATAGTTACTATGCTAGGAAAACAGTCTATATTTTTGTAGCACAAACAGATCATATCCCTGCACACCATTTCATTGACTCAATTTTTCACAGGTGGATGGATATGGTTATGTGAAAGTGATAACACATTTCACTTGTCATAAAGGTTCATTTTTTCTAGCCAAATATCCAGGGAGAATAAATGAGGGTTAAAAGCTATATTGCAGGAAACATGTTCCTACTTTTCAAGATAGATAAGGGACAAGTTAACAGATTATAACAGCAAGGTTATGGATATCATAAAATTCCAAATACTTGAAGCTGCAGCTATCAGTGGAAGCATTAAAGGTTTGAAAATTTATTTTTTTACATGAAACATATGAAAATGATCTATGCATGATCATAATGTTGAAAAATGTGCAAGGGCTTAATGATGAGATGGAGAAGACAATTTTGGGTGAAGAACATATTCTTGAGGTCATGTTACTATAGTTTTTTGATAAATATCAGTTGTTATGAAGTTTAAACATATCCAAGGCACTAATTTTGAAGAAATTTTCAAGAAATTTTCTTGCACAGTAGTTTCATAGCGCACTGTGAAACTACCGAAGCAGCCTTTCACCATGAAGAGCAAAACCCTGTTTTCTGGCTTTAGTAGTATCTTTCAAAATTGGCTTCTAGAAAATTAAAAATGAATTTTGGAACAATGAAAGAGGTGTGTCTTCATAACATCCCTAAATAAAAAAACCTCTCTTATTTTCTTTAAATTCATTATGAAGTGGGCGATACAAGGTTTTCTTTGAAGCCCTATTTTCAGAAAATAGAGTTTTGCTGTTTTACATATGTTTATCAAAGACTGATTCCGAACAGCAGGAGAAGTATTGAAAAAACACAAGATATTTTTTTATTCCAGAAAGAATGAGCTACAAAAACCTCCTTCATATTCTCAAAATACATCATTTATAAGAAGATAAAGGCTCTGTCCCAAGACCTAATTATCAGGGAAGAAACATGAATAATTTGCTGAAGCAGTCTTTTCATCATTTTTCATAACAAATTTTGAAGGAATATTTGTGAGTTTGGCTTTGAAACTTCTTGTGGAAGTGTTTAAAGTAAATCTAAAGGATATAATGAAATAAAATATTAAAATATGTTGAAGAAAGGAGTGAAAACATTGCACTACGAAAAGCGCTACGAAACTGTGCTACTTTCGTAGCGCAGATCTATTTTCACTATTTTGAAAAGCTCAAAGTAGATTTTTCACAAATGGCATGAAGGTATAACTTGGGAAATATTTCAATAATGTTCCTAACATAAATTAGCCTCGAATTCATCAGTTAGAAGTGGTTAAAATATCTCAAGAAACCAAAAGGATCCTAAGCCTAAAACAGGGAAACATGTTTCCTAATTTCTAGGGCAGTTTTATCATCAGCAATGGGGTGACTTTAAGTGAATGGTCAACATCCAAATTCGACCTCATGGAGAAGCAGCTATCAAACATAATATTTAATTCCTAGATATGGTTGTTTTACTCATAAGGAGTTTTACTCCTAATTGTATTAGGACTCTAGAACAGATAGTTATCTGTCACATGTAATTAATAGGCAGTTTTAGAGTAAATAGGTGTCAATTTAAGATAGAATTCGAATTAATTTAAAGATGTATCATAGAATCCAATGTTTTAATGAATATATAAGAGACATGAGATCGAACTCCTCAAGGTTGGAAATTTTCATTAACAAGCATATTGTTTTGTTGTAGCAGAAAAGGTGTTTTTATATTAATACAGGGATATTGGTTTCATCACTCAGGATCTAGAAAGGGTTATTGATGTTTGATATTCTCATGGTTTTCCCATTTAAATTACTTGTAGTGGCATGAATTTATGTTTCTTATAATTCACTGAAGGTGTTCTAACTTCCTTCATATTTTCATAAACTGTGTTTATTTTTTGTCCTAATATTCTGTTGATGCATCTAAACCGGGAAATGCCCTGACTTCCATATGAAGTTGATACTCATGTTTTGTGAAAACACACTTGACTCCATAAGCCCAATAGATGTTTTTTTATTAGAAATGCAACCAATTATCCATTTTTATCCATTTTACTCATAGAGTTAGCCATCTAATCCTTATTTGAAAATCATAAATCTATTGAGAGAGCCCTCTCAGGTTGAGGAGGCTAAGCCTCAACTAAAAGTTTGGTTTGAAATAGTTACTCAGAGTCTTCTTGATCAATAGCCTATCAGGTTATTATTTTGAGATAACATTTTGGTGCATCTTCTAGGAGTCGAAAAAATCATTAAGTTGAACTTATGAAGGTAGCAGTAGCTCATAATATGTTCGAGGCTGCAAAAAACTACCTTGGCGACTCCACACATCAAATAAAAAATTGGAAAGTGACTCCACTACTAGATGATCAATAGCCTAATGAAGTTTCAAGATGAGTTCCATTGCAAGAATGAATTCCAGGTATGCTCCTATGAATTGGTCTCATATCCCTGGTTTTCCAAATCCTATGCCAAAGGTTGATTGGTTAGATGATCTTCCAATATTTAAAGATGAAAAGAAAGACAATATTGCTCTTCATTTGGTTAGTTTTCATCTGCATGTACATAGTCTTAAGGTTCAGATCCCTAAAGACTGTCTTATGAAGATGTTTATGACCACTCTAGAAGGAAAAGCATGGTCTTGGTATAAAGGTTTAGGAAATGGTTCATTATATTCTCTTGTTAATTTTTATGATGAATTCTATGAGATGTATAAAGAGTGTCATCCATTTTTATTGATGATTAAAGACTGTTGTAAACACTCTGAGAGTTTTATTGAATATTTGGAGAATTTTTATGAATATCATGAGTTTATGAATGGGGAAATTTTAGAAGCCCTTCATGACAATTCATCAACAAGAAGAACACCAAGAAGAAAGGAGAATATCTCCATTAGATGAAAATGAAACCTAGCAAGACTTTACTTATGAAAATTATGACACATCCTCTGAGTTTGAAGAAAATTTGCAGCAGGTCAGACAATCCTTTGATCATCATGAAGATGAAAATCATTGCAAATACCAAGAAGAAATACTGGAAGACAATTTTAATAACCCTCAGGCAGAGGAAAATATTGATTATTTCTTTAATTCCTTACGGTAGATTACTTCAAAGAATGATCATAATAATGAGGAAAATTACACTTTCTATGGAAATAATTCAAAATGGAAGTTGGATAGCTTATCAAATAAATTTTGTGTGGCTAAAGATCAGTTGTTAGAATTCACAGGATGTTATGAGGATCATGAGTTGATTATGTATTCTAGGACCCTATAGCTAGATACATGGAAGAGTTTTACTCTCCAGTTTTTCAGTTTTATTTTTGCCATAAAGACTAGTTACAATTTTAGTGGTAGTGGTCATCACAATTTCATAGTTGCTTTGAAGTCTGATGCAGTCAAAAAACTCAAATATCAGATAAAACAAATGATTGGATACATTGGAAATTTTGACATTGATTGAGCTGAAGGAAGTTTACAATTGATAGGGTAGGTAGGTAGGTATATGAAAATAAGCTCAAGGTAGTAGGAAAAATTTGAAGCAGATTTTGCAGAATCTCAGTGTTTTATTTTAAAGGAATGGATAGTACTGGAGCTATGAGTTCTTAGTGTACCATAGGGGCACACTATCCCAAGTGGAGCCATTTCTATCACTATAAAAAAATTTTAAACTTGCACAGTTTGTATTTGTTCCTAAGTCATGGTCATAGAATAGGGGTTAAGTCATTTTTATGTTTTTAGAGTCTAAGTCATAAGGTTAGAGTTTCATCTCCATCATCAAATAAGGTCCAAAAAATTTGTTTAACATTTTAAAGGTCCCATTTCATGTTTTGGAAATCATGTGTTTAGTCAATTTGAATTTTTTTTCAAATAAGCCACGAAACCACGTTTTCGTAGTGCAAAGAGTGTAAAAAAATGCTTTTGCGCTACGAAAACATTGGTCTTTTCGTAGCACAAAACCTTGAAAATACACTAAGCGCACTACGAAATCAGGGATTCATAACCAATCTTGTCCAACTATCAAATCCATCAAATTTCGTTAAATTTTCATGAGTAGGTGTTTGTCCACGAATAATTTCTCCCACATGCAACCATTCACAATCATCATGAGATTTTTTAGGGGTCAATTATCATCATGTCATTTTAAATTTTTAAAGGGGATGCTTGTCCTTGATTATATTGTCTCATGCAAAACACTTGCTGCATTTTTTTCTTCGAATAAGAGGCTTATGGTAAGCATAGACCATAGCTTTAATCTATTATCAAGAAAGGTTGAACCCTTAATCAAGCGAGCCAGTTTTCTTGAAATCAAGCGAGCTAGTCTATTACAAGTTTTCTGAAGCCACAGGGATTCCAGGTGAAAAATGACAGAGTAAAAGAGAAATCACAGAAGAGGCACATTGAATATCTCGAAATCCAATTGGAAAAATCTGAAGAAGGTAGTAAGTGATAAACCCTTAACATAATTTTGTTTTTGGAAAGACATGAATTTTTGAAGATATGACAAAGCTTGACTTATATTGATTTCAAATTTCATTAGCATCAAGCTCATCATTGAAGGAATGTAAATATTTTAAGGTTTAAAATATGATGAGGAAACTGTGTATTATGGATATACACAACAGTTTCGTAGCGCGCTAGGAAACTGATGTAAGTGACATACACATCAGTTTCGTAGCACACTATGACACTGTTGTAGGTGCAGTTTTAAAATTTTTGATAAGGTTCCAGGAGGTAAACACCAGGTTGTTGAAGTTTTGATGTTGTTAGAAGATGGAAATCAGTCACCAATGAGGTTCCAAGTGTTAAAGCAAAGGAAATTTTATGTTAAGAGATGTGTTACAAATGCATAGCTACTACGCTATGAAAACAGTTGATATTTTCGTAGCACAGACAGTTCAGATCCCTGCACACCCTTTCATGGACTCAATTTCGCACAGGTGGATGGATATGGTTATTTGAAAGTGATAAAAAATTTAAATTTTCTTAAAAGGTTCATTTTTGTCAGCCAAAGATCTAGGGAGCATAAATGAGGGTTAACAGATATATTGTAGGAAACATGTTCCTACTTTTCAAGACAGATAAGGGACAAGTTAACAGATTGTAATAGCAAGGTTATGGATATCTTCAAAATATGAATATCTGAAGTTGCAACTGTCAGTGGAAGCATTAAAGGTTTGAAAAATTATTGGTGGACATGACACATATGAAAATTATCTATCCATGATCATAATGTTCAAAAAGATGCAAGGGCTTAATGATGAGCTAGAGAAGACAATTTTGGGTTAAGAACATATTCTTGAGGTCATGTTACTATAGTTTTTTGATAAATATCAGTTGTTATGAAGTTTAAACATATCCAAGGCACTAATTTTGAATAAATTTTCAAGAAATTTTCTTGCACAACTGTTTCGTAGCACGCTACGAAACTGTTGAAGCAAGCTTTCACCATGAAGAGAAAAACGTTGTTTTCTGGTTTTAGTAGTAACTTTCAAAAGTGGTTTTCGGAAAACTGAAAATGCATTTGTGAAAAATAAAAGAGGTTTTTCTTCCTGACATCCCTAGCTAAAAAAACCTCTCACATTTTCTTGACATTCATTATGAAGTGGGAGATACAAGGTTTTCTTTGAAGCCCTATTTTCAGAAAACAGAGTTTTCCTGTTTTACACATGTTTTTCTAAGACAAATTCTGGATAGTAGGAGAAGTATTTCCAAAAACCAAGAGAATTTTCTATTCATGAAAGAATGAAATACAAACAACTCATTCAATTTCTCAAAATACATCATGGATGAGAAGATAAAGGCTCTGTCCCAAGACCTAATGTTGAGGGAAGAAACAAGAATAATTTCCTGAAGCAGTCTTTTCATCATTTTTCATAACAAATTTTGAAGGAATCTTTGTGAGTTTGGTTTTGAAACTTCTTGTGGAAGTGTTTAAAGTAAAGATAAATTATATAATGAAAGAAAATATTAAAATATGTTGAATAAAGGAGTGAAAACACTGCACTATGAAAAACACTACGAAACTGTGCTACCTTTGTACCATAGATCTGTTTTCACTGTTTTGAAAAGTTCAAAGTAGATTTTGCGCAGATGGCATGAAGGGATAACTTGGGAAATATGTCAATAATGTTCTTAGCATCAATTATCCTCGAATTCATCAGTTATAAGTTGTCATATAATCTCAAGAAACCAAAAGGATCCTAAGCCTAAAACACGGAAACATGTTTCCTAATTTCTAGGTTAGTTTTATCATCAACAGTGGGTTGAATTCAAGTGAATGGTAAACATCCAAATTCGACCTCATGGAGGAGAAAATTTCAAACATAATATTTAATTCCTAGATAAGGTTGTTTTAGTCATAAGAAGGAGTTTTACTCCTAATTGTATTAGGACTCTACATCTTACAGTTAACTCTCAGATGTAATTAATAGGTGTCAATTTAAGATAGAATTCAAATTCCTTTGAAGATGGATAATAGAATTGTTGAAGATGGCAACAAGAAATAGTGAAGGAGGCATCTTGAAACATCTTTCCTGATCTTAGTTGGAAAGTGATCACCTAAACTAGGTGGGGGCCACACAAGTGATTTTTGTCGCAAAGTCTATTTTTAGACATATGGATCATGGTCTATGAGTTGCAGGATGCTATTTGTGAATGGTTGGTAAAGTTGGTAAAAATAGATGGACCTCTATTTTTATACATACTGGGCGGAGTCTATTTTTAGACTGCCAGTCTAAAAATATATCAGTCGAATATTATTAGCTCTTAATAATATTTGGACTATAAACATTATCTTATCCTCTTGCAGCACTTCAGTTCGAGCTACGGATGTGGAACATGCATCTGACAGAAGGAATTATGCTATTCCTAGGGTTTGGTTGAGCTATTGCATGGTTGACTTCAGTTAGAACTCATGTGGCAGAGTTTGGTGGAGTTGATGAGACAGTTGGTGGAGTTGTGTTCGGTTTAACTTAGTTGAACTAGTTGTATTTAGTCTAACTCATAAATACACTAGTGATGAGTGGTGTGAATTAATTATTAATTAATTCACTAATTATTAACTCATAAATCAACTAAAGAACACATCAGTTAACTGCAATGCATGGACAGTTCAGTGGAGACCAGTGTTAGAGGTGGGTGAAAGGGTGAGTCTACTATCAGTTGTGACTATACTTGTGCATGAGATTTTCACACACATTGATTGAGATTTCCAATGAGGATTGCGTAGTACAAGCTAAGGGGATTTGAACTTTTATATAAATCATTCTTCATCTTGGATTGCGTAGTAGAGGCAGGCAGACAGGTGGAGCAGATTGGAGCATGTGATATGTATGATCTGAGCTTGTTTTGTGTGTAGCATGTGAGATAGTGCTGAGAGCTTGTGAGGAGTTTGTGCTATGTATTGTTACATGTTCTCTATCATGTTTGGTTGCGTATAGTTGGGGGTTTTCAACAGAATTTTTCCTCATTACATCGTGTTATATGTGTGCTTGATTATGTGCTCAATGCGTTGTGCGACTGCTTCTAATTCCGCAAATTGATGATCAATGGTAGAAGATATTATGTATTATGCATGAAGCTCAAATAGTGTGTAATCAGGATAATCTCGGTGAATAACTCATCTATTATTCAAATTTCTACATGGTATCAGAGTGAAAGTTGATCATCGGATCTATTACAGTGATTACATTTTATTTCGATAGACAGAGTCTGTAAGAGGGCCAGGTAGCCTCTGGATTCATCCTTTCCTTGAAAGGTGAAAAATCCAGTAAATGCCCCTACAGTCGATCTCTGTGCTAGAAATACTTTTTTCTCACATATTAGAAGCGGTTGAGTTTTGAGTTGGTGGAATTCGAATTTGCAGCAGTGTTTTCTTGGTGTTGAAGTCAAAATGTCTTTCAACGGATTGCGATTGGAGTATGCTCTTGAGGGCAGCTCGAATTATATTGCATGGAAGGACAGGATGGAGGCGGTGTTAGATGACAACGGGTTGAAGGAGTTCATAGATGCTGAAGTCCCAAAGCCTACCGAGCCCAAGCCATGTTGAGGTTTGGGGAAAGAAGACAACAAAATGTCGAAGGATTCTGTTGGAGGGCGTGAAGGATCACATAGTATCCAGCCTGCATGGTAAAGCTTCTCCATTCTTGATGTGGAAAGCTTTGACAGATTTATTCCAAAGCAAGAGCGACCAGAGGAAGTTGGCGCTCAAGGATAAACTCAAGAAAATAAAGATGGAGAAGAATGACACTATTCCAGTATACTTGACAAAGTTTGTCCACTGCAGGGATGAGCTTGGGAGTGTAGGAGTTAGTGCGGATGAAGAGGACTTGGTGAGCTTGGCTCTCCTTGGTCTTTCGAAGAGTTGGCATTCCTATGAGGACTTTGTCAATGGTCGGGAGAAATTGCCAGGATGGGAGCGACTTCTGTCAGATCTTGTGCAAGAGGAGATAAGGCGGAGTACCAAGGATGGATCTTCATCAAAGGCATCTGATGAAGAAGATTGTGCTTTGGCTGCCAAAGCAAGGAAGGGGAAGGGAAAGAAGAATGCTTCTCAATCCGGTGCGGATGGTAAAGAGCGTGACATGTCCAAAGTGAAGTGTTTTCACTGTCACGAGCATGGGCATTATGCCACGAATTGTCCACAGAAGAAGAAGAACAAGCAGGCTGCTGGAGCTGCAGCTGGTGAGGCTCTTGCCTCGCAATTTGAGCTAGACTTCTCATTGATCGCATGCATGGTGTCTAGTGCATTGGGATCGGGGTGGTATTTTGATAGTGGCGCTTCCTTTCACATGACGGGAGATGTGAATCTTTTCAGTGACTTGGTGGAGAAAGATCTCCAGTTGCATGTTGAGTTGGGTGACAATGGACGATACAATGCGACCGACATTGGTACCATAACCTTTCAGAGGGAGTCATGTAAACTCATTCTTTTACAAGATGTAGTGCATGTTCCAGGTTTAAAGAAGAATTTGATCTCAGTCGCAATGTTAGAGGATAAAGGGTATGAAGTTGTCTTCAGTGAAGGAAAATTTTTCCTTCGGCACAAGGCAATAGGACAAGTCAAGAAGGTTGGGATTCAAACAAAGAATCTCTACAGACTTGAAGTAGATGGGATGTCTATGGAGCTTCCTACTGTTGGGAAGTGCAAGAAAGACATGCAATTGATGCTTGAGAGGGAACAAGTTTTTCATGCAGGTAAGAGTGAACCTCGAGATGTGGAGCAACCACAAGATGAGCATCATGGAGTGGGAGAAACCACTCATGCAGAGAAATTTCCTGCCAGATGGGCAGAGGGAGTGCATGCAGCTATACCACCAGGTGAGAGGTGGGGCGACATGCATGATTAATCCCAAGAGGAGATTTCTGGGCAGGATTCATGAGATGGTGTGGATCTCATGAATTGAACTTGGCTACGAGGTGCCCACAGCGCAGCAGTAGCATGATCAGTTGGATTGATGCAGGCAGATCAAAGTGACAGTGTCGGATACTGGAGCGCGGATCAGAGTTGACAGCAAGTGCAGAGTGCATGGGTGCAAGAGTTCAACAACGCAGTGGTTCCTGATGACATGTGCAATTGGGCCCAGCAGAAGTCGAAGACTTTGATGATAGATGCATCAGACTGATTGAGTTGTTTGGAGCCTATTCAGTTTCAGAGGAGTTGCAGAGCAGATGCATGGAGTTGCATGGCGCTTGTGAAGGTTGCAAGGCGAATGCATGGAGTTGCATGTCGCATGCAAAGACAGTCCTTTCTTGTTGAGAGGGAGTGTTGAAGATTGCAACAAGAAATAGTGAAGGAGGCATCCTAAAACATCTTTCCTAATCCTAGTTGGAAAGTGATCACCAAAACTAGGTGGGGGCCACACAGGTGATTTTTGTCGCAAAGTCTATTTTTAGACATATGGATCATGGTCTATGAGTTGCAGGATGCTATTTGTGGATGGTTGGTCAAGTTGGTAAAAATATATGGACCTCTATTTTTAGACATACTGGGCGGAGTCTATTTTTAGACTACCAGTCTAAAAATAGATCAGTCGAATATTATTAGCTCTTAATAATATTTGGACTATAAACATTATCTTATCCTCTTGGAGCACTTCAGTTCGAGCTACGGATGTGGCACATGCAGCTGACAGAAGGAATTATGCTATTCCTAGGGTTTGGTTGAGCTATTGCATGGTTGACTTCAGTTAGAACACATGTGGCAGAGTTTGGTGGAATTGATGAGACAGTTGGTGGAGTTGTGTTCGGTTTAACTTAGTTGAACTAGTTGTATTTAGTCTAACTGATAAATACACTAGTGATGAGTGGTGTGAATTAATTATTAATTAATTCACTAATTATTAACTCATAAATCAACTAAAGAATACATTAGTTAACTCAGTGCATGGACAGTTCAGTAGAGACCAGTGTTAGAGGTGGGTGAAAGGGTGAGTCTACTATCAGTTGTGACTATACTTGTGCATGAGATTTGCACACACATTGATTGAGATTGCCAATGAGGATTGCGCAGTACAAGCCAAGGGGATTTGAACTTGGATCTAAATCATTCTTCATCTTGGATTTCACAGTAGAGGCAGGCAGACAGGTGGAGCAGATTGGAGCATGTGATATGTATGATCTGAGCTTGTTTTGTGTGTAGCATGTGAGATAGTGCTGAGAGCTTGTGAGGATTTTGTGCTATGTATTGTTACATGTTCTCTATCATTATAATATATAGATAGTTGGGGGTTTTCAGCTGTAAGCTTTCCCCATTACATATTGTGTTATATGTGTGCTTGATTATGTTTTAATGTGTGCATGCGACTGCTTCTAATTCCGTAAATTGATGATCAATGGTAGAAGAGGTTATGTATTATGCATGAAGCTCAAATAGTGTGTAATCAGGATAATATCGGTGAATAATTCATCTATTATTCAAATTTCTATAAGAATCCAATTTTGTAATGACTCTATAAGAGACATGAGGTCGAATTCCTCGAGGTTGGAAATTTTCACTAACAAGCATACTGTTTTGTTGTAGTAGAAAAGGTGTTTTTATATTAATACAGGGATATTGGTTTCATAACATAGGATTTAGAAAGGGTTATTGATGTTTTATTTTATCATGGTTTTCCCCTTTCAATTACTTGTAGTGGCATGAATGTATGTTACCTATAATTCACTAAAGTTGCTCTAACTTCCTTCATATTTTCATGAACTGTGTTTATTTTCTGTCCTACTATTCTGTTGATGCATCTAAACCCTGAAATGCCCTGACTTCCATATTAAGTTGATACTCATGTTTTGTGAAAACACACTTGACTCCATAAGCCCAATAGATTTTTGTTGATTAGCAATACAACCAATTATCAATTTTTATCCATTTTACTCATAGAGTTAGCCATCTAATCCTTATTTTAAAATCATAAATCTATTAAGAGAGCACACTCAGGTTGAGGAGGCTAAGCCTCAACTAAAAGTCTGGTTTGAAATAGTTACTCAGAGTCTTCTTGATCAGCAGCCTATCAGGGTTTGATTTTGAGATAAAATTTTGGTGCGTCTGCCAGGAGTCAAAAAAATCATTAAGCTAAACTTCTAAAGGTAGCAAGATCTTAGAATCGGTTCGAGGCTGCATAAAACTACCTTGGAGACTCCACACATCAAACAAAAAATTGGAAGGTGACTCCATTGCTAGAATATTAGTAGCCTAATGAAGTTTCAAGATGAGTTCCATTGCAAGAATGAATACCAGGTATGCTCCTATGAATTGGTTTCATATCCCTGGTTTTCCAAATCCTATGCCAAAGGTTGATTGGTTAGATTATCTTCCAAAATTTAAAGATGAAAAGAAACACAATGTTGCTCTTCATTTGGTTAGGTTTCATCTGCATGTACATAGTCTTAAGGTTTAGATCCTTTAATACTGTCTTATGAAGATGTTTATGACCACTCTAGAAGGAAAAGCATGGTCTTGGTATAAAGGTTTAGTAAATGGTTCATTGTATTCTCTTGCTAATTTTCATGATGAATTCTATGAAATGTATAAAGAGTGTCATCCCTTTTTATTTATGGTTAAAGACTGTTGTAAAAACTCTGAGAGTTTTATTGAATATTTGGAGAATTGTTACTAAGATGTTGAGTTTAGGGATGAGGAAATTTTAGAAGCCCTTCATGACAATACCTTTCATCAATAAGAAGAAAACCAAGAAGGAAGGAAAATATCTCCCTTAGATGAAAATGAAACCCAGTAGGAATTTACTTATGAAAATTATGACACATCCTCTAAGTTTGAAGAGAATTTGCAGCAGGTTGGTCAATGATTTGATCATCATGAAGATGAAAATCATTGCAAATACCAAGAAGAAATACTGGAAGACAATTTTAATAACCCTTAGGCAGAGGAAAAGATTGATTATTTCTATAATTCTGTATAACAGATTACTTCAAATAATGATCATAATAATGAGGAAAACTACACTGTCTATGGAAATAATTCAGAATGGCAGTTGGATAGCTTATCAAATAAATTTTGTGTGGCTAAATATCAGTTGTTAGAATTCAGAGGATGTTATGAGGATCATCAAGCTGATTATGTATTCTAGGACCCTATAGCTAGATACATGGAAGAGTTTTACTCTCCAATGTTTCAATTTTATTTTTACCATTAAGATCAGTTGAAATTTCAGTGGCAATGGCTATCACGATTTCATATTTTCTTTGAAGTTTGATGCAATCAAAAGACTCAAATATCATATAAAACAGATGATTGGCGACATTGGAAATTTCACATTTATTGAGCTAAAGGAAGTTTACAATTGATAGGGTAGGTAGGTAGGAATATGCAAATAAGCTCAAAGTTGACTAAGCATTTTTAGTAGGAAGAGTTTGAAGCAGGTTCTGCAGAATTTCAGAGTTTTATTTTCAAGGAATGGATAGCACTAGAGCTATGAGTTCTTAGTGTACCACAGGGGCACACTATCCCAAGTGAAGCCACTATTATCACTATAAATTTTTTTCAAACTTGGACAGTTTGTATTTGTTCCTAATTCATGGTCTTAGAATAGGGGTTAAATCATTTTTATGTTTTTAAATTCTAAGTCATAACATTAGAGTTTCATCTCCATCATAAAATAAGGTCCAAAAACTTTGTTTCACATTTCGAAGGTCCCATTCCATGTTTTGGAAATCATGTGTTTAGTTAATTTGCAAAAAATTTCAAATAAGCCACAAAACCATGTTTTAGTAGCACAGACAGTGTAACAAACTGCTTTTGCGCTACGAAAATGCTGGTCTTTTCATAGCACAAAAACCTGAAAATACACTACGCGCGCTACGAATTCGGGGATTCGTAACCAATCTTGTCCAACTATCAAATCCATCAAATTTCGTTAAATTTTCATGAGTAGGTGTCACCCACGAATCTTTTCTCCCACTGTAACCATTCACAATCATCATGATATTTGTTAGGGGTCATTTATCATCATCTAATTTTAAATTTTGAAAGGGGACGGTTGTCCTTGGTTATATTGTCTCATGAAAAACACTTGCTGCATGTTTTTCTTTGAATAAGAGGCTTATGGTAAGCATAAACCAGAGCTTGAATCGATTATCAAACGAGGTTGAACCGTTATTCAAGTGAGCCAGTTTTCTTGAAATCAAGCAAGCCAATGTACTATAGGTTTTATGAAGCCACAAGGATTCTGGGTGAAAAATGACAAAGGAAAGAAGAAATCACAGAAGAATCACATTGCAGATCTTGAAATCCAATTGGAAAAATCTGAAAAAGGTCTACTACAGCAAGACGTAAGATAGTAAGTGATAAACCCTTAACATAATTTTGTTTTGGGAAAGACATGACTTTTTGAAGGTATGACAAAGCTTGACTTATATTGATTTCAAGGTTCATTAGCATCAAGCTCATCATTTAAGGAATTTAAATATTTTTAAGGTTTAAAATATGATGAAAAAACTGTGTATTATGGAGATACAAAACAGTTTCATAGCACACTACGAAACTGCTATAAGTGACATACACAACAGTTTCGTAGGACACTACGAAACTAATGTAGGTGAAGTTTTAAAATTTTTTATAAGGTTCCAAGAGGTAAACACCAGGTTTTTGAAGTTTTGATGTTGTTAGAAGATGGAAATAAGTCACAAATGAGGTTCCAAGTGTTAAAGCAAAGGAAATTTGATGTTAAGAGATGTGTTACAAATGCATAGTTACTATGTTAGGAAAATAGTTGATATTTTCGTAGCACAGACAGATCAGATCCCTGCACACCATTTCATTGACTCAATTTTGCACAGGTGGATGGATATGGTTATGTTAAAGTGATAACACATTTCGCTTGTCTTAAAATGTTCATTTTTTCCATCCAAAGATCCAAGGAGCATAAATGAGGGTTAAAAGCTATATTGTAGGAAACATGTTCCTACTTTTCAAGACAGATAAGGGACAAGATAACAGACTGTAATAGCAAGGTTATGGATATCATAAAAGTCCGAATACTTGAAGTTGCAGCTGTCAGTGGAAGAATTGAATGTTTGAAAAATTATTGTTGGACATGACACATATGAAAATTATCTATCCATGATCATAATGTTCAAAAAGATGCAAGGGCTTAATGATGAGCTGGAGAAGACAATTTTGGGTGCAGAACATATTCTTGAGGTCATGTTACTATATTTTTTTGATAAATATCAGCTGTTATGAAGTTTAAACATATCCAACGCACTAATTTTCAAGAAATTTTCTTGCACATCAGTTTCGTAGCGCGCTACGAAACTGCTGAAGCAACCTTTCACCATGAAGAGAAAACCCTATTTTCTGGCTTTAGTAGTAAATTTAAAAAGTGGTGTACAGGCAACTGAAAACTAATTTTTGAAACATGAAAGAGGTTTTTATTCCTAACTTCCATAGCTACAAAACCCTCTCTCAGTGTCGTTAAATTAATTATGAAGTGGGAGATACGAGGTTTTATTTGAAGCCCTATTTCTCGAAAACAGAGTTTTCCTGTTTTACACATGTTTTTCAAAGGCTGATTTTGGACAGCAGGAGAAGTATTTCCAAAAACCAAGAGAGGCTTTTATTCCAAATAGAATGAACTAAAAAAAACTCCTTTATTGCCTCAAAATACATCATGTATAATAATATAAAGGCTCTGTCCCAAGACCTAATTTTCAGGGAAGAAACAAGAATAATTTGCTCAAGTAGTCTTTTCATCATTTTTCATAACAAATTTTGAAGGAATATTTTGAGTTTGGTTTTGAAACTTCTTGTGGAAGTGTTTCAAGTAAAGATAAAGGCTATCATGAAGTAAAATATTAAAATATGTTGAAGAAAGGAGTGAAAACACTGCACTACAAAAAGCGCTACGAAACTGTGCTACTTTCGTAACGCAGATCTGTTTTCATTGTTTTGAAAAGTTCAAAGTAGATTTTGCACAGATGGCATGAAGGGATAACTTGGGACATATGTCAATCATGTTCCTAACATAAATTAGCCTCGAATTCATCAGCTATAACTGGTCATAACATCTCAAGAAACCAAAAGGATCCTAAACCTAAAACAGGGAAACATATTTCCTAATTTCTAGGGCAATTTTATCATCAGCAGTGGGGTGACTTTAAGTGAATGGTCAACGTCCAAATTCTACCTCATGGACGAGAAACTGTCAAAAATAATATTTAATTCCTAGATAAGGTTGTTTTAGTCATAAGAAGGAGTTTTACTCCTAATTGTATTAGGAATCCAGAACAGACAATTAACGGTCACATGTAATTAATAGGCAGTTTTAGAGTAAATAGGTGTCAATATAAGATAGAATTCGAATTACTTTAAAGATGTATCATATAATCCAATGTTTTAATGACTCTATAAGAGACATGACTTCGAATTCCTCAAGGTTGGAAATTTTCATTAAAAAGCATATTGTTTTGTTGTAGCAGAAAAGGTGTTTTTAAATTAATATAGGGATATTGGTTTCATCACTCAGGATCCAGAAAGGGTTATTGATGTTTGATATTCTCGTGGTTTTCCCCTTTCAATTACTTGTAGTGGAATGAATGTATTTTACTTATAATTCATTAAAGGTGCTCTAAATTCCTTCATATTTTCATGAACTGTGTTTATTTTCTGTCCTAATATTCTGTTGATGCATCTAAACCCTGATATGCCATGACTTCCATATGAAGCTGATACTCATGTTTTGTGAAAACACACTTGAATCCATAAGCCCAATAGATTTTTTTTTATTAGCAGTACAACCATTTATCCATTTTTATCCATTTTTATCCATTTTACTCATAGAGTTAGCCATCTAATCCTTATGTGAAAATCATAAATCTATTGAGAGAGCCCTCTCGGGTTGAGGAGGCTAAGCCTCAACTAAATGTTTGGTTTTAAATAGTTACTTAGAGTCTTCTTGATCAACAGCCTATTAGGGTATGAATTTGAGATAACATTTTGGTGCATCTGCCGGGAGTCAAAAAAATCATTAAGCTGAACTTATGAAGGTAGCAGGAGCTCATAATCTGTTCAAGGCTACAAAAAACTACCTTGGCGACTCCACAGATCAAATAAAAAATTGGAAGGTGACTCCACTACTAGATGATCAGTAGCCTAATGAAGTTTCAAGATGAGTTCCATTGCAAGAATGAATGCCAGGTATGCTCCTATGAATTGGTCTGATATCCTTGGTTTTCCAAATCCTGTGCCAAAGGTTGATTGGTTAGATGATCTTCCAATATTTAAATATGAAAAGAAAGACAATGCTACTCTTCATTTGGTTAGGTTTCATCTGCATGTACATAGTCTTAAGGTTCAGATCCCTGAAGACTATCTTATGAAGATGTTTATGACCACTCTAGAAGGAAAAGCATCGTCTTGGTACAAAGGTTTAGGAAATGGTTCATTATATTCTCTTGTTAATTTTCATGATGAATTATATGAGATGTATAAAGAGTTTCATCCCTTTTTATTGATGGTTAAAGACTGCTGTAAACACTCTGAGATTTTTATTGAATATTTGGAGAATTTTTATGAAGATCATGAGTTTATGGATGCGGAAATTTTAGAAGCCCTTCATGCCAATACCTTTCATCAACAAGAAGAACACAAAGAATAAAGGATAATATCTACCTTAGATGAAAATGAAACCTAGGAGGACTTTACTTATGAAAATTATGACACATCCTCTGAGTTTGAAGAAAATTTGCAGCAGGTTGGACAATCCTTTAATCATCATGAAGATGAAATTCATTGCAAATACCAAGAAGAAATACTAAAAGACAATTTTAATAACCCTCAGGCAGAGGAAAATATTGATTATTTCTTTAATTCCTTACAGCGGATTACTTCAAAGAATGATCATAATAATGAGGAAAACTACACTGTCTATGGAAATAATTCAGAATGGAAGTTGGATAGCTTATCAAATAAATTTTGTGTGGCTAAAGACTAGTTGTTATAAGTCATAGGATGTTATGAGGATCATCAAGTTGATTATATATTCTGGGACCCTATAGCTAGATACATGGAAGAGTTTTACTCTCCAGTTTTTCAGTTTTATTTTTACCATAAAGACCAGTTACAATTTCAGTGGTAGTGGTCATCACAATTTCATAGTTGCTTTGAAGTCTGATGTAGTCAAAAAAATCAAATATCAGATAAAACAAATGATTGGCTACATTAGAAATTTGACATTGATTGAGTTGAAGGAAGTTTACAGTTGATAGGGTAGGTAGGTAGGTATATGAAAATAAGCTCAAGGTTGACTGAGAATTTTTAGTAGGAACAATTTGAAGCAGATTGTGCATAATTTCAGTGTTTTATTTTAAAGGAATGGATAGCACTGGATCTGCGAGTTCTTAGTGTACCACAGGGGCACACTATCCCAAGTGGAGCCACTATTATCACTATTAAAAAATTTCAAACTTGCACAATTTTTATTTGTTCCTAAGTCATGGTATTAGAATAGGGGTTAAGTCATTTTTATGTTTTTAGAGTCTAAGTCATAAGGTTAGAGTTTCATCTCCATCATCAAATAAGGTCCAACAACTTTTTTTAACATTTCAAAGGTCCCATTTCAAGTTTTTGAAATCATGTGTTTTGTCAATTTGCAAAAATTTTCAAATAAGCCACGAAACCACGTTTTCGTAGCACAGATAGTGTAAAAAAATGCATTTGCGCTACAAAAAAATAGGTCTTTTCATAGCGAAAAACCCTGAAAATACACTAAGCACGCTACGAAATCAAGGATTCATAACCAATCTTGTCCAACTTTCAAATCCATCAAATGCCGTTAAATTTTCATGAGTAGGTGTCAGTCCACGAATCTTTTCTCCCACATGAAACCATTCACAATCATCATTTGATTTTTTAGGGGTCATTTATCATCATGTCATTTTAAATTTTGAAAGGGGATGGTTGTCCTTGATTATATTGTCTCACGCAAGACACTTGCTCCATCCTTTTCTTTGAATAAGAGGCTTATGGTAAGCATAAAACATAGCTTGAATCTATTATCAAGAAAGGCTAAACCCTTAATCAAGTGAGCTAGTTTTCTTGAAATCAAGCAAGCCAGTCTATTAAAGGTTTTTTGAAGCCACAGGGATTCTAGGTGAAAAATGATAGAGGAAAAAAGAAATCACAGAAGAGGCACATTTAAGATCTCGAAATGCAATTGGAAAAATCTAAAGAAGGTCTACTACAGCAAGAAGTAAGACAGTAAGTGATAAACCCTTAAAATAATTTTGTTTTGGGAAAGACATGACTTTTTGAAGATATGACAAAGCTTGACTTATATTTATTTCAAGGTTCATTAGCATCAAGCTCATCATTGAAGTTATGTAAATATTTTTAAGGTTTAAAATATAATGAAGAAACTGTGTATTATGGAGATACACAGCAGTTTCGTAGCGCACTACAAAACTGATGTAAGTGACATACACAGCAGTTTCGTAGCACGCTATGAAACTGCTGTAGGTGCAGTTTTAAACTTTTTGATAAGGTTCCAGGACATAAACACCAGGTTTTTTAAGTTTTGATGTTGTTAGAAGATGGAAATAAGTCACCAATGAGGTTACAAGTGTTAAAGAAAAGGAAATTTGATGTCAAGAGATGTGTTACAAATGCATAGTTACTACGATATGAAAACAGTTGATATTTTCATAGCACATACAGATCATATCCATGCACACCCTTTCATGGACTCAATTTTGCATAGGTGGATGGATATGGTTATGTGAAAGTGATAACACATTTCACTTGTCTTAAAATTTTCATTTTTTTCAGCCAAAGATCTAGGAAGAATAAATGAGGGTTAAAAGATATATTGCAGGAAACATGTTCCTACTTTTGAGGATAGATAAGGGACAGGTTAACAGATTGTAATAGCAAGGTTATGGATATCTTCAAAATCTGAATACCTGAAGTTGTAGTTGTTAGTGGAAGAATTAAAGGTTTGAAAAATGATTGGTGGACATGACACATATGAAAATTATCTATCCATGATCATAATGTTCAAAAAGATGCAAGGGCTTAATGATGAGCTGGAGAAGACAATTTTGGGTGAAGAACATATTCTTGAGGTCATGTTACTATATTTTTTTGATAAATACTAGTTGTTATGAAGTTTAAACATATCCGAGGCACTAATTTTGAATAAATTTTCAAGAAATTTTCTTTCACAACAGTTTCGTAGCGCGCTACGAAACTGTTGAAGCAACCTCTCACCATGAAGAGAAAAACGTTGTTTTCTGGTTTTAATAGTAACTTTCAAAAGTAGTTTTCGGGCAACTGAAAACGCATTTGTGAAAAATAAAAGAGATTTTTCTTCCTGACATCCCTAGCTACGAAAACCTCTCTCATTTTCTTGACATTCATTATGAAGTGGGAGATAAAAGGTTTTCTTTGAAGCCCTATTTTCAGAAAACACAGTTTTCCTGTTTTACACGTGTTTTTTAAAGACAGATTCTGGACAGCAGGAGAAGTATTTCCAAAAACCAAGAGAATTTTTTATTCCTAAAAGAATGAAATACAAAAACCTCCTTCATTTTCTCAAAATAAATCATGGATGAGAAGATAAAGGCTTTGTCCCAAGACCTAATGTTGAGGGAAGAAACAAGAATAATTTGCTGAAGCAGTCTTTTCATCATTTTTCATAACAAATTTTGAAGGAATCTTTGTGAGTTTGGTTTTGAAACTTCTTGTGGAAGTGTTTCAAGTAAATATAAAGGCTATAATGAAATAAAATATTAAAATATGTTGAATAAAGGAGTGAAAACACTGCACTACCAAAAGCGCTACGAAACTGTGCTACCTTCGTACCGTAGATCTGTTTTCACTGTTTTGAAAAGTTCAAAGTAGATTTTTCACAGATGGCATGAATGGATAACTTGGGAAATATTTCAATCATGTTCTTAACATAAATTAGCCTCTAATTCAACAGTTATAAGTGGTCAGAACATCTCAAGAAACCAAAAGGATCCTAAGCCTAAAACAGGGAAACATGTTTCCTAATTTCTAGGGTAGTTTTATCATCAGCAGTGGGGTGAATTTAAAGGAATGGTCAACATCCAAATTCGACCTCATGGAGGAGAAAATGTCAAAAATAATATTTAATTCATAGATAAGGTTGTTTTATGCATAAGAAGGATTTTTACTCCTAATTGTATTAGGACTCTACATCAGAAACTTAACTCTCAGATGTAATTAATAGGCAGTTTTAGAGTAAATAGGTGTCAATTTAAGATAGAATTGGAATTCCTTTGAAGATGGATAATAGAATCAAATTTTTTAATGACTCTATAAGAGACATGAGGTCGAATTCCTCGAGGTTGGAAATTTTCATTAACAAGCATATTGTTTTATTTTAGCAGAAAAGGTGTTTTTATATTAATACAGGGATATTGGTTTCATCACTTAGGATTCAGAAAGGGTTAGTTCTGTTTGATATTCTCATGGTTTTCCCCTTTAAATTACTTATAGTGGCATGAATGTATGTTACTTATAATTAACTGAACGTGCTCTCACTTCCTTTATATTTTCATGAACTGCGTTTATTTTCTATCCTACTATTCTGTTGATGCATCTAAACCTTGAAATGCCCTGACTTCCATATGAAGCTGATACTCATGTTTTGGGAAAACACACTTGACTCCATAAGCCTAATAGATGTTTTTTGATTAGCAGTACAACCAATTATCAATTTTTATCCATTTTACTCATAGAGTTATCCATCTAATCCTTATTTTAAAATCATAAATCTATTGAGAGAGCCCACTCAGGTTGAGGAGGCTAAGCCACAACTAAAAGTATAGTTTGAAATAGTTACTCAGAGTCTTCTTGATCAACAGCGTATCAGGGTTTGATTTTGAGTTAAAATTTTCTGTGTCTGCCAGGATTCAAAAAAATTATTAAGCTAAACTTCTAAAGGTAGCAGGATCTTAGAATCGGTTCGAGGCTACAAAAAACTACCTTGGCGACTCCACACATCAAATAAAAAATTGGAAGGTGACTCCACTGCTAGAATATTAGTAGCCTAATGAAGTTTCAAGATGAGTTCCATTGCAAGAATGAATGCTAGGTATGCTCCTATGAATTGGTCTCATATCACTAGTTTTCAAAATCCTATGCAAAAGGTTGATTGGTCAGATGATCTTCCAAAATTTAAAGATGAAAAGAAAGACAATGTTGCTCTTCATTTGGTTAGGTTTCATCTGCATGTACATAGTCTTAAGGTTCAGATCCCTGAATATTGTCCTATGAAGATGTTTATGACCACTCTAGAAGGAAAAGCATGGTCTTGGTATAAAGGTTTAGGAAATGGTTCATTATATTCTCTTGCTAATTTTCATGATGAATTCTATGAGATGTATAAAGAGTGTCATCCCTTTTTATTGATGGTTAAAGACTGCTATAAACACTCTGAGAGTTTTATTGAATATTTGGAGAATTGTTATGAAGATGTTGAGTTTATGGATGAGGAAATTTTAGAAGCCGTTCATGACAATACCTTTCATCAACAAGAAGAACACCAAGAAGGAAGGACAATATCTCCCTTAGATGAAAATGAAACCTAGCAGGACTTTACTTATGAAAATTATGACACATCCTCCGAGTTTGAAAAAAATTTGCAGAAGGTTGGTCAATTTTTTGATGATCATGAAGATGAAAATCATTGCAAATACCAAGAAGAAATATTGGAAGACAGTTTTAATAACCCTCAGGTAGAGGAAAAGATTGATTATTTCTGTAATTCCTTACAGCAGATTATTTCAAAGAATGATCATAATAATGAGGAAAACTACACTATCTATGGAAATAATTCAAAATGGCACTTGGATAGCTTATCAAATAAATTTTGTGTGGCTAAGTATCAATTGTTAGAATTTAGAGGATGTTATGAGGATCATCAAGCTGATTATGTATTCTGGGACCCTATAGCTAGATACATGGAAGATTTTTATTCTCCAGTGTTTCAGTTTTATTTTTACCATTAAGATCGGTTGCAATTTCAGTGGCAGTGGTCATCACAATTTCATATTTGCCTTGAAGTCTGATGCAGTCAAAAGACTCAAATATCAAATAAAACATATGATTGGCGACATTGGAAATTTCACATTGATTGAGCTAAAGGAAGTTTACAGTTGATAGGGTAGGTAGGTAGGAATATGCAAATAAGCTCAAGGTTGACTAAGAATTTTTAGTAGGAATAGTTTGAAGCAAATTGTGCAGAATTTTAGAGTTTTATTTTCAAGGAATGGATATCACTAGAGCTGCGAGTTCTTAGTGTACCACAGGGGCACACTATCCCAAGTGAAGCCAATAATTATCACTATAATTTTTTTTCAAACTTGGACAGTTTGTATTTGTTCCTAAGTCATGGTCTTAGAATAGGGGTTAAATCATTTTTATGTTTTTAAAGTCTAAGTCATAAGATTAGAGTTTCATCTCCATCATCAAATAAGGTCCAACAACTTTGTTTCACATTTCAAAGGTCCCATTTCATGTTTTGGAAATCCTGTGTTTAGTTAATTTGCAAAAATTTTCAAATAAGCCACAAAACCATGTTTTCGTAGCAGAGACAGTGTAAAAAAATGTTTTTGCGCTACGAAAATGCTGGTCTTTTCGTAGCACAAAACCCTGAAAATACACTACGCGCACTACGAATTCGAGGATTCGTAACCAATCTTGTCCAACTGTCAAATCCATCAAATTTCGTTAAATTTTCATGAGTAGGTGTCAGTCCACGAATATTTTCTCCCACATGAAACCATTCACAATCATCATGATATTTGTTAGGGATCATTTATCATCATGTCATTTTAAATTTTGAAAGGGGATGGTTGTCCTTGGTTATATTGTCTCATGAAAAACACTTGCTGCATGTTTTTCTTTGAATTAGAGGCTTATGGTAAGCATTAACCAGAGCTTGAATCGATTATCAAATGAGGCTGAACCCTTATTCCAGCAAGCCAGTTTTCCTGAAATCAATCAAGCCAATCTATTACAGGTTTTATGAAGCCACAAGGATTCTGGGTGAAAAATGATAGAGTAAAGAAGAAATCACAGAAGAAGCACATTGAAGATCTTGAAATCTAATTGGAAAAATATGAAAAAGGTCTACTACAGCAAGAAGTAAGACAGTAAGTTATAACCCTTAACATAATTTTGTTTTGGGAAAGACATGACTTTTTGAAGGTATGACAAAGCTTGACTTATATTGATTTCAAGGTTCATTAGCATCAAGCTCATCATTTAAGGAATTTAAATATTTTTAAGGTTTAAAATATGATGAAGAAACTGTGTATTATGGAGATACAAAACAGTTTCATAGCACACTACGAAACTGCTATAAGTGACATACACAGCAGTTTCGTAGCACACTACGAAACTAATGTAGGCGAAGTTTTAAAAATTTTTATAAGGTTCCAAGAGGTAAACACCAGGTTTTTGAATTTTTGATGTTGTTAGAAGATGGAAATAAGTCACAAATGAGGTTCCAAGTGTTAAATCAAAGGAAATTTGATGTTAAGAGATGTGTTACAAATGCATAGTTACTATGTTAGGAAAATAGTTGATATTTTCGTAGCACAGACAGATCAGATCCCTGCACACCATTTCATTGACTCAATTTTGCACAGGTGGATGGATATGGTTATGTTAAAGTGATAAAACATTTCACTTGTCTTAAAAGGTTCATTTTTTCCATCCAAATATCCAAGGAGCATAAATGAGGGTTAAAAGTTATATTGCAGGAAACATGTTCCTACTTTTCAAGACAGATAAGGGACAAGTTAACAGATTATAACAACAAGGTTATGGATATCATAAAATTTCAAATACTTGAAGCTGCAGCTATTAGTGGAAGCATTAAAGGTTTGAAAAATTATTTTTGGACATGAAACATATGAAAATGATCTATCCATGATCATAATGTTCAAAAAGATGCAACGGCTTAATGATGAGCTGGAGAAGACAATTTTGGGTGAAGAACATATTCTTGAGGTCATGTCACTATAGTTTTTTGATAAATATAAGTTGTTATGAAGTTTAAACATATCCAAGGCACTAATTTTGAATAAATTTTCAATAAATTTTCTTGCACAGCAGTTTCGTAGCATGCTATGAAACTGCTGAAGCAACCTTTCACCATGAAGAGAAAAACCCTGTTTTCTGGCTTTAGTAGTAACTTTAAAAAGCGGTGTCCGGGAAACTGAAAAATAAATTTTGAAACATGAAAGAGGTTTTTCTTCCTAACTTAAATAGCTACAAAAACCTCTCTCAGTGTCATTAAATGAATTATGAAGTGGGAGATATGAGGTTTTATTTGAATCCCTATTTTCAGAAAACAGAGTTTTCATTTTTTACACATGCTTTTCAAAGGATGATTTTGGACAGAAAGAGAAGTATTTCCGAAAACCAAGAGAGGTTTTTATTCCAAAAATAACGAAATAAAAACACCTCCTTTAGTGTCTCAAAATATATCATGGATGATAATATAAAGGCTCTGTCCCAAGACCTAATTTTTAGGGAAGAAACAGGAATAATTTGCTCAAGCAGTCTTTTCATCATTTTTCATAAGAAATTTTTAAGGAATATTTTGAGTTTGGTTTTGAAAATTCTTGTGGAAGTGTTTCAAGTAAATATAAAGGCTATCATGAAAGAAAATATTAAAATATGTTGAATAAAGGAGTGAAAACACTACACTACAAAAAGCACTACGAAACTGTGCTACTTTCGTAGCCAGATTTGTTTTCACTGTTTTGAAAAGTTCAAAGTAGAGTTTGAATAGATGGAATGAAGGGATTAATTGGGACACATTTAAATAATGTTCCTAACATAAATTACCCTCGAATTCATCAGTTAGAACTGGTCAGAACATCTCAATAATCCAAAAGGATCCTAAGCCTAAAACAGGGAAACATGTTTCCTAATTTCTAGGGCAGTTTTATCATCAGCAGTGGGGTGACTTTAAGTGAATGGTCAACATCCAAATTCGACCTCATGGACAAGTGGCTATAAAAAATAACATTTATTTCCTATATAAGGTTTTTTTAGTCATAATAAGGATTTTTACTCCTAATTGTATTAGGAATCCAGAACAAACAATTAACTGTCACATGTAATTAATAGGCAGTTTTAGAGTAAATAGGTGCCAATCTAAGATAGAATTCGAATTCATTTGAAGATGGATCATAGAATTCAATGTTGTAATGAATCTATAAGATTCATGAGGTATAATTCCTCAAGTTTGGAAATTTTCATTAATAATCATATTGTTTTGTTGTAGCAGAAAAGGTGTTTTTATATTAATACAGGGATATTGGTTTCATCACTCAGGATTCAGAAAGGGTTATCGATGTTTTATATTCTCATGGTTTTCCCCTTTCAATTACTTGTAGTGGTATGAATGTATGTTACTTATAATTCACTTAAGGTGCTCTAACTTCCTTCATATGTTCATGAACTGTGTTTATTTTCTGTCCTACTGTTCTGTTGATGCATCTAAACCCTGAAATTCCCCGACTTCCATATGAAGCTGATACTCATTTTTTGTGAAAACACACTTGACTCCATAAGCCCAATAGATGTTTTTTGATTAGCAGTACAACCAATTATCCATTTTTATCCATTTTACTCATATATTTAGCTATCTAATCCTTATTTGAAAATCATAAATCTATTGAGAGAGCCCTCTTAGGTTGAGGAGGCTAAGCCTCAACTAAGAGTCTAGTTTGAAATATTTACTCAGAGTCTTCTTTATCAGCAGCCTATCAGGGTCTGATTTTGAGATAACACCCCCTTTTCATGTCTTCTAAGGTGAGGGGATCTCTTTCCCTCAATTGGTAAGCCATGTCGGGATCAAATCCATTTGGGTACTTTATTAGGGCTAGACCTTGTGGGGGTTTCATGTAGGGAGGGAGTGCATTGTAAACACTATTGAACCTAGTGCAGTAGTCTTGGACACTTTATTCAATATTTCTCTTAAGGTTATCATACTCTGATAGGATTTGAAGGGGATTTTTCTTAGTCTCCCACTTTTTCATGAATGTTTGATAAAGGTAAGGGAGATCATGAATGTTATTAGGGGTTAAGTTCTTGAACCATTTCTTAGCTTCTCCCCCTAAAATTTGGGAAAACATTCTCATTTTTATGGTCTCCTCTTATATTTCTTGGTAGTTAAAAGATTCATTCATCTTTTCCACATGTTGTTGGGAAATTGTACAATCAGTCCCATTAAAGTGAGGGATTTTAGATTGATAGTATTGTGGCATAGGCAGTAAGCGTTGTGGTAGTATCATAGGGGAAAACCATGCTTCCATGATGGGAGGTAATGGAATCCAAGGAGGATTTACAAGAGGACGGTTTATGAGTTGAAGTGGAGGATGAAGTGGAGTGGTTTGCACAGTGGATGTGTGTATGGGGGTGGCAAATGTACTTGGACCAGTGAGATGATTTTGAGAAGTTTTGGAATGTAAGGAGTCAAAATGTTGGAGAAGCTGATGATCAGGAGGACTGAAACGAGAGGTTTCTCTACTAGAACTCTATTGTGAGCTTATAGGCTCAAGGTCTATCTGGTCTATCCAACTTTGAGACTTAGTTCTAAATAGGTTTATTCTATAGTGTAAGTCAAATTGGATAGCTTGTAAGGATGTGAGGTTTTTAGGAACATAACTTTCTTTGTGAATGGGTCCAACACTAGTTGAATCTTCAGTCCTACGAGTTTTTCTTAATATTCTTACTAGGTCATCAACTATGGTAGGAGGGTTTGGGTCGGGGTGAGATCTGGTGCTAATTCTTTGTGGAGCCAAATTTTAGACCCACAACACAGAGAGGCTAAAATTTCATGAGAGTTTTGAAAATAGACCTATCTGTAAGAATATTGATTTCACACAGTAGTTAACTGGGATTTATAGTATTGGGATTGATTAATGGATTCCTAGGGGAGTCTGTGAGAAATAGTGGAGTCTTCAGGTGGATGATGCTAATTGTTTTAGGATTTGCTGCTTGTCCACCATCAACCTTTGAAAACCAATCTAGAGATATTTTTGGTTTTTCTAAGTTCTTTATGTAACACTAAGGTTTTTAATGAGTGTTCCCTAGTATATTTTTCATTGTGTTAGTATGGTAAATCAAACAGATATCATTGTTGGCTAACACTTGATGTATCTGATTTTGACAGGGGATTTTTTAGTATTGAAGGAATATTTAAGCTGTTACTTACTCAGGTCCCACCGTGACTGCCATTATGTTAGTTCCTTATAATTTGGCAGATTGGAAATGACCAAATGGACAAGGGGAACATCAAAGAAAATTTGGAGTCCTAGGACCTAGCCTTCCTAGACTCAGAGAGGGCTCTCTCTAAATTTTTATAAAAGGTATGACTTGTATGTTTTTAGGATGCTGATTTTCAGCTGGTTAAAGTGATAGGGTTTGTTTGTTTTTTTTTTTTTGGTTGGGTTTCTTGTTAAGTAAAATATATGGAGTAAGATAAATCCAAACCATTGGGCTACGGGGTCTATGAAAGGCTTGAAGGATATAACAATAAATCAAGACTGTTTCATAGGGCAAGCTAACAAAGCCAAATGGATCTTTTAGATAAAATGAGTATATGATGACAATAAGTTGTAAATTTAGTAGGTTTAAAGGGCAATCAAGAATCCTTTAACTATAATTCAAAAAAGGAAATCCTTTAGGTCAATATCTTGGTAAAAATGAAAAGCAGTTAATGATTCTTCAACTAGACTTCACTAAACAGACCTCAAATGTAATATTCCAAAATTTGCAAGCAGCAAATTGGAATATTAATTTTTTCTTATATCATCTAGGAGGTGAATAAAATGGGTAAAAGGCCCATGAATAGGAAAAAAATCCCTCATAGTGTGAAAGGGATCTATGGAATAGCTTAATTTTGCACCTTCCAGTGTGGAAAGGGGAAAATGCATGAGGACAAGGTCAAGTTTGACCAAGTCAACAACACTGCCTAAGAGGGTGTGGCTTGCTTGAGAAGACAATGCAGTTTGAGAGGGAGAAATATTCTTTGTGGAAGAAACCCTAATGTGTGAGGTCCAGGGCAAAGAGACATTCACTTGCATAAAAGGAGGAAGAGGCAGCCATAGTGAGATATCTTTGAGCATTTGATTATTTGTCTGATTAGACTATTTGTAGTCTTCGGCTTTTCAGATGAGTTGCAATGTTGTTTAGCATGAGGGATTCCTAATTAGGAATTATTCTCCTTATTGAGAGGCCTCTTGAAGGATTTCACTTGATTTCTCCACATCTTGGCTCAAGGCCAAAGCCACTTCCATCAGTCACTGCATTATTTCTGCTGAAGTATAACATAGTATTGTTGGGTGTTGCAATGGAGGGTTCCACAACACCATTCCTTGTCTCATCTTTCAGAGGAGGGATCTTCTATTCCTCGGGGAGATTATTAAGAAAGGTTTCAGAGCTTATTTTCATATCTTGGCATCAGGCCAAGCTTATCCTGTCATCAACAACGCAGTCCCTTCACTAGACTGCGCTATTTTAGTGAGTGCTTGCAGTAAGGGTTTGCACCATCTCCTTGGAGGGAGAGATTTTCAGTGCTAGGATCAGCCTTGCACTCGGGAGGTCCATTGGAGGAGGTTTCCTTCAGTTTATACATCTTGTTCAGCCCTCTCCATATTGTTCCAGTTTTTTGTTGTGGCTGTTACTCTGCAACTCCGGCATTTCTACATATTTTCCATTTGTACCTATATTTCAACCAATCCTTCTAAGGATTGTTGTATTTTTATTTCCAGGGGTTGAGATCTTGCTACCCCACATTTATTGAGCTATTATTGTCATATAATTCTGTTATCATGTATTTTGTTGCAGTGTCTCCAATGAACTACATTATTTTATACTTATGACATTTCTGCATAGCAATGTTGCTCTATTGTCATGTACATGTCTCATTGAGGCTTTCATAGCCAAGCTTGAGTGATTGATTCCTAAAATCATTGTACAAATTTTCTGCTATAATATCAAAGGGAAGGCTATTTGTATCTTCATGTCTCACATCTCATTAAAATAACATTGTTGATCTATTGTATGTTCATGCTTTGGTTGCAGTCCCTTCATTGGGCATTTTCTGAGGACAACTAGGTGTGGGAGATCTATTTAACCCACCTAGAAGGATTTCTTTCAAGCCTCCTCTTGGATTTAGGAATTAGATACATTTTTCTAAGGGATCCATGTCCTGGTTTCAATTCCTATAGCAACCATTACTGGAAAATGCATTTTCCAGTCATGCCTTCCTAGCTGTTCCAGATTTGGAATACTACAGTGGTATCAGAGCATAGTCTTCGCTCAACCTGTGATTCTAAGCCCAAGAGATCAGAAGATTGAATAGTATGGGTTTCATCTCGTCATATTTCAGATCCATGAAGAACCTCCGCAAGGCGAAAAAGCAGAAAGAAGAGGAAGAACCATGCACTTACTATTCTCATCAAGAAGGAGATAGAGAAATAAGCAGGAAAAAGAATCCAAATTCTGAAGGAGAAAGAGGGAATAAGCTCAAAAAGCTTCATCCTAAATCTGTACATAATATTCATGAAGAATTCAAGAATATAATAAGGGATATGTATGAATAATCTCCAAAAGAGTTTGAATCTAAAGAAAAATCTACATTGTCACATGAGGAGTGTGAGCAAGCAGCTACACACCCAGACACACAGCGCAGTCACATGCCTAGGATTGTCGGAAGAGAGATGGAAAGAGAAGAACAGGTTGCTAGGAGGGAAACCCTTAGTGATTTTTTGAAAGAGTATGAGTTTCAAAGTCATAAATTCCGAGATCATCTTAGTTTTTCAGTGTTTTGCAAGATGAAGGTGAATGGAAGAAAGCAGCAAGATAGATTTATTCTATCTACCTTTAAAGATTCACCTACATGTTCAGCCAAAGCTTGGGTGGAGGAGTTAGATACCTTTTTGCAGAAACACCAATTTCTTGGAGATGAAGCCATCAAAGTTGTAGCACTAGATTTGAGAGGTAAGGCCTATGCCTAGTGGATCTTTGGATCCTTTTCTTTGAAAAATGTAAACATTACATCTTATGCAAATTTCACTAAGGCATTAGTGAAAATATTTGATAGAAAGATTCATGAGACACACATGGGGGAGCTAAATAAGAAAACTCAAACAAAGCCCTTACATGAGAACACAGACCATTCTAGAAAACCATGAAGGAGGTTGAAAACTTGCACCATACCTTGCCGGAAGAAATATTTTCTTCTCACACCTTTGAGCAAGGGAGCATGGAGATCTCTTTTTCAAAATGGGATACAATCATTGCAGGGTTACCCAATCATGTTGTAGAGATTTAGGGCAACAACACTGTCACATCTAGAGATGATCCAGTGCCTCATGTAGAGGAAGGAGGAGCTCTTGCTCCAAGTAGAGGGAAGCTTGTATCTTTGCAAGGGAGTCTGTTATAGGTGAATTTGGGCACCATTCCCAATCACCTGGCTCACTAGGAAACATCTCCAAGACTGATGGTCAAAGGTTATATCATTCCCTATCATCTTAGTTGCTATATTATCTAAGACAGGAAACATTTATGAATCAAACAAGATTTTCATCAAAGCAAGGCTTTTCCATGATTTGAAGCTTATTATTAAACATGTGGGAGCTCAACAATGCAGGCTCTAAGGGGCCTAAGTGCGTTGCATATGTAGGTAGCTCCATTCTATGCTGCTCTGCAAAGCACTTCCCAACAATAAAAGGTGCATTAGTCACATTGGGAGAGAAATTCTCATTGTTCCGGAATCTCAACTTGGCCAGTGTCTTCTAGAAGGGTTCACATGTGTCATGCTTCGTATCCAAGTGTCCATTTGACATCTACATGACTTGAAAACATGTCTTGCCTATTTTTGGAATGCGATTTATTGCAAAACAACCTACAGTTCATCTATAAATTGAACACACAGCTAAGTGTTCAAGGAGGAAGAATTTGAGTAGAGAAATGCTCGAGAATTTTCAATAGAGAGTTTGATTTATGGAGCTATTGGTGGAGAGACTTATGCTATGATGAGACTAAGGAACTCTGCTGGAAGGTCATGATGAATCAGTCACTAGGTTGTAACCTCTCCTTCTATCATCAATAAAGAGTACTTCTTGTTTTTCCCTACATGCATCCATGTTTGCTTTGATTTTCCATATTGTAAAATATTTTTTGATAAATTTAGTTTATGCTTAACTAATTTGGCTAATTAAATTGAATAGATATCTAGATTATTGTATCTTCTGTTGTTTCAGTGCTCTTTCTTGCAGGAAGAATTCAGTTATTTGAAACCACTTGAAGTTGAGGCTGTAGTGGAAGCGACAGAAAGGAGCCATTTGGAAGCGACTGAAACAGGTAAGCATCCAATCCTCTCTATATATATGTTATGAGTTAGGAAAAAGGGTAGTGTAGTCTTTCACCTGTTTTTCTAGACTAGACACCGGTCTAGGGAAGCATAGTTTATCCGTAGATTACAATTCTGGCCCAACAAACTGGTGACTCCACTGGGGAGAATTTTTCTTGAATATTGGTGTTTTAGTCTATAATATGCTTTCTAAATCCACCCAGTAGTTATTTCACATAAATATTATACATTTTCAAAGTTTAATTTGCAAATTTAGTGAGCCAAAAGGTAGATTTTTCTTTGTTTACTGCGCTCAATGCACTCTTGGTCAGGGCACAGTGCTTTGCAGAGAACTGTCTCCCTTGTCAGCCTGTGTTGCAAAGCACTATCTCCCTTTGGAGACTATGTTGGCTCCTGAAAGGAACAAATCCCCTTGAATCTGACTTTTTTTTTTGCTTCAGCTCCATTTTCTGACTTGTTTTGAAAAATTTAATGCTCTATTTGACCAGTAACTCTATATAATTCTTCTCCTTTGATTGAAAATGTGTTCAATATTGTTTTAAAAAAGTTTTTCATTATCATTGACAAGTTGATTCAAAGTAATTTTTATGGTTGCATTAAGAATCGTTTGCTTTCGAAATAGGAAATTGTCGTAAAGTCTTCATTTCCTTGATAGGAGAAATTGTTGTTGAAATCTTCGTTTTTCCTTCAAAAGAGAAATTGTTGTTTTTATTATTCATTTCTCGAAAGTAAAAAGTATTTCAATTATTGATCTAGTACACCTAGTTTTCTTTTTGCATTCATAACATTAAGGAAACTGAAAAGAAAAACTTGCATTTGCATGTAGAATTGTGTGTTTTTTGTAAAAGGAACATTATTAAATCTGCATTTATTTTGAGATTCATTGATTTTGTTTTTGTTCATTGATTTGTTTTCTCTCAAATTACTTTCTCTCTTCCCTTAGTAGCTAGGTCTTTCATTGGAAAAGCTGAAATTGAAAGTTTGATTATCATTCTTAGCTTGGATTTTAGGAATTTCATATGCATCATCGTGGTGAACCTGAAAGGCAAACTGTTAATAGATATCAACATAAAATAAATCTCAATTTACTTAACAACGCTTTGGAACATTAACGATAACATTTAGAGGTCTAGGCTAGAGACGTGTTCTGGCGTCGTAAAACATAGAAGCTGTCATTAACTTGTCTGCGATACATTCCAAGTGTGATACCTCACTCCCTCTACGTAAGTATATCATAGCTCGTCCACGTAATTTCGGGTATATCGGGTGCTATTACAGTATGATAAGTATAAAGGGGTGCTATCACTATGCGGTTTCACATCAGAAAACGATAATACAGACTTGGGCCTCCACATAGCTTCAGGTATATTTGGGAGGACAACTTTTAGGTGTTATCCATCCATAGTGAATTGATTCAGCCACCTTGAAATTGTGATACACCGAACACAACATTCAGGGAGATTAACTGCCTATACTTCTTGGTTTGCCGAGAGGTATTTTGTAGTTCACAGTTTCCTGGTAAACCTTTTTTCCTAGCATTACCCTCTTTTTTTTATTTGTTTTTGGATAAAATAAATCAGTCATCGTGGAAGAACAAAATCCTTTCCCCCCTCGTTCGCATAGAAATTTCTCTATCAAAACCAGTACCATCAGTACCTCAGGTGAAGCATCATCTTCCCATATACCAGAGTTGGCACAAGTTGTTTCTACAAATCCTGGTTTGTCTATTGTTATCGAGACAGAGTCCTCACAGCTGCCTGTGATCACGATCCATCCAATCTGTGAGACCATACCTCCTGAACCGGCGTTGTTCAACTGGAAGTTGATCCAGATCCCATTGTGCTCTAGGGGGCAACTATTATTGGTCAAACTGGACATCATCCCCAGGACCAATGAAATAGGGTCTATCGTCCCCTTATATTTTTGTTGCTATATTCCCTAAGTGGAGAAAATCTTGATCCCGAAGTTGAGCAATCGAAATTTGTTCCTACCTTGGTCATCCCACAAAGTTCTATAGCTATTGAAACTCCCTTATTACCACAATCAACCGTTTGAAATATATTTTGGGCCTGACAGTGAAGTTCTTCCTCCTGGTTTAATTGTCATTGAAGAAATATCATAAGATGAGACACTTTTAACTCCAACTCATTTTCAGTAGGAGCTTTACCTGTACAAGTCTTTTCCTTAATCACCTTCATTTGATTTTGTTGATCTTGTTTTACTTTGAGTTCCTATAGATTCTATAGGGTATACATTGGTTCATTTGACCATGACTGAGATAACATCCTAGACTGAACCATATATTTTAGTTGCGACAACATCTGTTGTTGCTTCATCTTGGATGTTTTGTCCATTGACTTCACCCATGTCATCATCTGGAATCCTATCTGGTTCCTCTCCTTGGTGGCTAGTGATACCACATATGTTACCCTCAGGCATTCCTAAATTCAATGAAAACCCTGGAGAAGACCTGTCAATGCATGTTATAACTTATCATTTGTGGTGTTCATCAAACTCCATAAATGATGCTTCTGTTAGACTATGTCTTTTCCAGCACACACTCACTACTCCAACCGCACAATGAGGATGGTTCTTTTCCTGTGTCAACCTCGTTAAAAAATGAAATAGGTGTTGAGGATAGTTCTTTTCCCATGTCAACCTCGATAAATGAAACAGGCTCCCATGAGGATGGTTCTTTTTCTATGTCAAACTCGTTAAAAAATGAAACAAAGATGAGGATAATTCTTTTTTCTTGTGTCAACCTCATTAAAAATGAAACAAGTGCCTTTGAGGAAAGTTATTTTACTGTGTGAACCTCGTTAAAAAATGAAACAGGTCATGAGCACAGTTCTTTTCTTGTGTCAAGCTCGTTAAAAAATGAAACAAATCCTCTCTTAATTAAGACGAGTCTTCCATTTGATCTCGTTAATGAACCTTCATTCCATGCAACTATTAGTAACTAGTAATCTACTTAGGTGAATGAAATGAAGCTTGGGGGGCACCTACTCTTGCACGGGGTATTCAAAACATTCTTACCAATTTCACGCAATCAACCACTAAAGTTCAAAAGAAAAATCAAGTTGAGAGCTTCAAAATACAAATGGTAACTATTGAATGGTAAAAATGAATAGTGAAACTGCTTTTTATAGTCTTTTAATTGTTTGCAAATTGAATTTATTGCTATGACTATAGTTTTATTATGTTTTTATCATGAAACAGGTATTTTTAATCCATTTGATGTTGTTTTGAATAGGAAATACAACTAATGAACAGATTTGTCGTGCAGATTTATTCAAAGAATGACTTGACCACAAAGCATACTTTTTCTCCTTATTTTTCAAGCTTTGGTAAAAACGAAAAAGGATTTGAAGCGCACTTTTATCTCTTTTTTTAGCTTCTATAACAACGAAAAAGGAACCCTTGGAGTCTTCTTTCAGCTCTTTTCAAACTCGGATAATGTGAAAATATTGTTGAGCACTTGTCATTTCGAGCTCGTTAAAGTAAATTAATTGATATCTACTTAGTATAAGTTTAACCCTTTTCCAGACTGAGATGGATTATTTACGAAAAAGGAATACCTTGGTTAAACATGACCAAAGAGGTTCTTTCAAATATTATTTTACACTTTTTTGGATCTGAGAGACAAATTTACGAAAAAGTTCTTTTGGAGTCCTCTTTTGTCCTCTTTTTTAGACTCTCTAAACATGAAAAAGGACCAATATGTCATTGTCGTTAATCTCTTTAAAAATAAAATAGTGACGGGCTTGTCAATCATGGAAAGAATTGAGTTTCATTCATCGCTAGACTCGTTAAATTATTGAATAGCGATACTTCATTCTTTATTCACCCGAAGGGTTGAATTATAGATCAAGCAAATGTTATCCTCCTCAAGCTTGTTAAAAAATAAAGAGGTACTAGTAAAAAAATGACCGGGGAAAATTTGGGAAAAGCAAGCAAAGTTTATTTTTGGTAGCAAGTTGCTCTTGAACATGACACTTCTTTCACTCCATGTCCATGACTGTTTGGGTTGGGTAATCATCTTGACGGTTCATTCACACCTATGGTTCATCATAATTTCACTTCGGTTTTGGGTCAATGCTGGCAACTCATCACAGTGTCGCTGATATGTTCAAGATAATTCATCTAGTGATTAAGAACTCATCCATCTGCAATTCTCATAAACCTTCATTTTCATGACCGTCACCCCTGAAAATTTCTATATCAAGCCATACCCTTGTCTCCAAAATTAGTAACTCCAGTTTTGCAATAAGGTGACTTCCTGTTGAATAAAAATAAATATCCAGGAAGTTCACTTAGAAACATCAGATTTCAGTAATATGAGGCTTGTTACAGCATAGACAAGATCCTCTCTTCCAGACTTTTGACAGAAAGATTTTGTTTTGTGTTCAACATCAAATCATCTATTAACGCCTTACAAAATGTAATGCATTACCTTGAGGGCCATTGACATCAATGGTGGTTCTCTCGTGTTTGTTAACAACTCACATCATTGGCTGGTAATCAAACAATGTCTTTCCATGTTCGACAACAAATCATATATTCGCATGGCTAGACTTGTACCCGAATGATCGAGTGAGTAATATAAGAAGACCCCGGATCTAGTTTCAGCCATCCGGGCTGTGATTTCAGGATTGTTGTACACATCATCTGTACGGTGACCTTACATACAGATTGTCATCCAAACATGGGCCTATATCTGTAGGCGTGTCTGCATCTGGGCAACATTCCAATGTAGACGACTTTCTGAATTATGCACATGTTATTAGATTGTTTTATGTGTTGACCATGGGAATGCCTACCCTCATCAATTATGATAAATAGAGGATATATCATGATGTAATGTATTGTAATATTGATGCAGGTGACCATTCCTCTTTGTTTCCAGGCTCATCACAGTGTAAATCATCTCAATCAAACGTTCTTATTATTTGGATCTCATGCTTTAGGGGGCAATTATTATAGGTAAATTTGGGCACCATTCCCAATGACCTGGTTAACTGGACATTATCTCTAGGACCGATGAACAAGGGTTTATCATTCCCTATCATCTCAGTTGCTATATGCCCTAAGATAGGAAATAACATGAATCAAACAAGACTTTCATCAAGCAAGGATTTTCCATGGTTTGAAGCTTATTATTAAACATGTGAGAGCTCACCAACGTAGGCTCTAAGGGGCCTAAGTGTGTTGCATATGCAGGTAGCCCCATTCAAGGATGCTCTACAAAGCACTTCCTGACATTCAAAGGTGTGTTGGTCATATTGCGAGCGACAAATGACCAAGGAAAACTTCGGAAAAGTAAGCAAAGTTTCTTTTTGGTAGCAAGTCGCTCTTGAACATGACACTTCCTTCACTCCATGTCCGTGACTGTTTGGGTTGGGTAATCATCTTGAAGGTTCATTCACACCTATGGTTCATCATACCTTCACTTCGGTTTTGGGTCAATGTTTCCAACTCATCACAGTGTCACCGATATGTTCAAGAGAAGTCATCCAGTGATTTAGAACTCATCCATCTGCAATACTCATAAACCTTCATTTTCATGACTGTCATCCCTGAAAATTGCTATATCAAGTCATACCCTTGTCTCCGAAATTAGTAACAGTTTTGAAATAAGGTGACTTCCTTTCGACTACAAATAAATATCTAAGAATTTCACTTAGAAACCTCTGATTCTAGTACCATGAGGCTTGTTATAGCATCGACAAGATCCTCGTTTTCGGAATTTTGACCAAACGATTTTGATTGGCGTTCGACATCAAATCATCTATTCATGCCTTACAAAATGTACTGTAGTTCCTTGAGGTCCATTGACATTAATGGTGGTTCTCTCGCATTTTTTAACAGCTTTCATTATTGGCTGGTAATTAAACGATGTATTTCCATGTTCGACGACAAATCATATATTCGCATGGCTAGACTTGTACCCGAATGATCGAGTGAATGAGATAAGAAGACCCCAGATCTAGTTTTAGCCATCTGGGCTACGATTTCAAGATGGTTGTACACATCATCTGTACGGTGACCTTACATACAGATTTTCATCCAAACATGGGCCTATATCTGTAGGTGATGTCTGCATCTCGACAACATTCCAATGTAGATGACTTTCTGAATTATGTACATGTTATTAGATTGTTTTATGTGATGACTATGGGAATGCCTACCCTTAGCAATTATGATAAATAGAGGCTTTATCATGATGTAATGTATTGTAAGATTGATGCAGGTGATTGTTCTGCTTTGTTTCCAGTCTCATCACAGTGTAAAGCATCTCAATCAAATGTTCTTATTATTTGGATCTCATGCTTTAAGGAGTAATTTTTATAGGTCAATTTGGGCACCATTCCCAATGACCTGGTTAATTGGGCAGCATATCCAGGACGGATAATCAAAGGTTCTATCATTCCCTATTATCTCAGTTTCTATATGCTCTAAGACAGGAAACATTCATGAATCAAACAAGATTTTCATCAAAGCAAGGATTTTCCATGGTTTGAAGCTTATTATTAAACATGTGGGAGCTCACCAACATAGGCTCTAAGGGGCCTAAGTGCATTGCATATGTAGGTAGCTCCATTTTGGGCTGCTCTGCAAAGCACTTCTCAACATTCAAAGGTGAGTTGGTCACATTGAGAGTGAAATTCTCATTGTTTCGGAATCTCCACTTGGCCAGTGTCTTCTAGGAGGGTTCACATGTGTCATGCCTCAGATCCAAGTGTCCATTTGAGATCTACATGAATGGAAAACATTTCTTGCCTATTTTTGGAATGAAATTTATTGCAAAACAACCTACAGTTCATCTATATATTGAACACAAAGCTAAGTGTTCAAGGAGGAAGAATTTGAGTAGATAAATGCTGGAGAATTTTCAATAGAGAGTTTGATTTGTGGAGCTGCTGGTGGAGAGAATTATGTTGTGATCAGACTATGGAACTCTGTTGGAAGGTCATGATGAATTAGTCACTAGGTTTTAACCTCTCCTTCTATCATCAATAAAGAGTACTTCTTTTTTTCCCCTACATGTATCCATGTTTACTTTGATTTTCCATGTTGTAAAATATTTGTTGATGAATGTAGTTTATGCTTAATTGATTTGGCTAATTAACTTGAATATATATCTAGATTATTGTATCTTTTTTTGTTTCAGTTCTCTTTCTTGCAGGAAGCATTCAACTATTTGAAACCGCTTGAAGTTGAGGCTGTAGTGGAAGTGACAGAAAGGAGCCATTTGGAAGCGACTGAAACAAGTAAGCATCCAATCCTCTCTGTATTCTGTTCTGAGTTAGGAAAAATGGTAGTGTAGTCTTTCACCTATTGTTATAGACTAGATACTGGTCTAGGGAAGCATAGTTTATCTATAGATTACAATTCTGGCCCAACAGAGTCCCCAGGATCTCATGTGTGGAGATCAAGGCACAAATCATGTGCCATTGTTGAGGATGTGTGGAACCATGGAGACACAAGGAGAAGGTAGGGAGGAGAACCAACATCATAAGATGAGAGGTACACATCTCTATGCACTTTAGGAGGTTGATGCACCTGTGGAGAAGACTGGATTGCGCAGTGAGAGCATGGAAAGACTTTTCCATTCATATATAAAATCATCTCTTGATGCTGATGTCTCATTGCATAGAGGAATTTCACCGGGGAGACCATTGGATTAGCAGAGGAGGATGGATTCTTCACATGTTGGGGCACCACTCATTGATTTCAGGAGGGTGGAGACCTTGGGAGAGCTTGATACAGTGTTGGGAGTCTAGGGTAGACTCAAGGAGAGAGGGAGAATTCTCTCAACATAATCAATACCCACTTCCATTTCATATTTTGTCTTGTGGCATAAGCAGCAGGAGAAGGAAAACAACCTTCCAAATTGCATCTTTGGCATGGGATATGTCAAAGAGGAGGATACATCCATATGAAAAATGTTATTTATGAGAGATCATCAGCGTTGTCTCTATGGAGGATACATCCATATTGGAACTCCTAGTTGTTGGTGGAGTATTCCAAGGATCTTTCTACTTATATGATTTTGGATGGCCAAGTGCATGAGGAGGGATACTCAATTAGAGATGAGGTCATCTACTATCATGGTAGGATCTTCTTTCCTAGAGCTTCCAAGCTCAAGGAGAAGTTGCTACAAGCATCTTAGGAGGATTTCCTTTTGAGCCCCACTTGTTCTATGAGAGCATACCACACCATCATGGAGGGGTATTTTTGGGAGGGCTTTGAGGAGGAGATATATCAGCATATGAGGAGATGCATGGATTAGGTGAAGATGGAGGAGATACATAACTCTTTGGGGGAGTCAACACAACCACCTCTTTTCTCTTTAAGGATGAGAGGAGACTCATCTATGAGCCACTCCATTTGTATGAGCAGAAAATATGGTAAGGGGATTCATTGTTGTTTACATGATTATTTGTACAATGTATATATACATCCCTTAACCATACATGTGTAGGATGATGTTCCAAGGAGGAGCATTCTTTATTTTGAGCTTCATGGTCTAGTTGAGGCCATAAGCATGATTGATATCCATTCCCTAGGAGGACTTGGGGAAGAGGCATGTTATGGAGGACATGCTCTTTGTACACATTGCATCATTCATTTCCTCCATACTTATGAGGAGATTGGAGTAGTAGGAAAGTGGTTGAGAAGCCACACTTTTTATCAGTCTCTATTGCAGTTGAGGATCAAGCTTCGTTGGTTACATTTGAGGGACCATTGTCCTTATCACCTATTACACATGGCAGCAAGCATGATTCTCATTTTTTCTTCCTATGGTTCTATTTTTTTTGTCTTTATGAGGAGCATGCTTGGGAGAGAGACACATTGGGTGAATGTGTCCTTTGAGGGAAAAAATCCTCACGCTTTTTGCACTACATGTTCTAAGGGGAGCATTGGATATGGTATGGTCACCTTAACAACACATTTTTTTTCCTTATGAGGTGAGCCATATAATGGATATGATTCCATATGATTATGACTTCCAACTCATCATAGATGGAATGGTTTGGGTTAGCTTGATTTGCAACATTGGAGGAGAGGTCCTTGGAGATCTAGTCCTCATCTTGCCACTTGAGGGCAATCTTATTGCAGCCCAAGATCAGCCAACACTCTACACTTATCATAAGTGGAGAGATGGACAACGTGGGGTAGGAAACATTGTCTACCATGTGCATATTTTCATCCCACATAGTTTGTCGGAGCCAAAGGTGGAGGATAGTTTCTAGGAGTTTCCTAGTTGGGAGGTGACTCATTTTGCATGGCTAATAGCTTGGGGATGGAGGATCCATATGGGAAAGATAGCTCCCATTATACATCAGATCCTATTCCTCGAGGGGACCTCTAGACATCACTTTGATATCCTCTTTATTATTTCACCTTTACATGATGATGGCTTGATAGCTGACTTGCATGCTGAGGAGGAGCAATGTGGGGCCTTGATTGATGAGAGAGAATCACTTCACTTGGAGGAGATCATCATACATGGATGCTACAGGGAGAGGAGGAGAAATGAATTCAGTCTATCCTTACACTTTCTTGAGGACAAGCAATCTTTGAAAGGGGAGGACCGTAATATTCCAAAATTTCCAAGAAGCAAATTGGAATATTAATTTTTGCTTATATCATCTAGGAGGTGAATAAAATGGGTAAAAGGCCCATTAGTAGGAATAAAATCCCTCATAGTGTGAAAGGGATCTATGGAATAGCTTAATTTTTCACCTTCCAGTGTGAAAAGGGTAAAATGCATGAGGATAAGGTCAAGTTTGACCAAGTCAACAACGCTGCCTAAGAGGGTGTGTCTTGCTTGAGAAGATAGCGCAGTTTGAGAGGGAGAAATATTATTTGTGGAAGAAACCATAATGTGTGGGGTATAGGGCAAAGAGACATTCACTTGCATAAAAGGAGGAAGATGCAACCATAGTGAGATATAAATGAGCATTTGGTTATTTGTCTGATTAGACTATTTGCAGTCTCTGGCTATTCAGCTGAGTTGCAGTGTTGTTTAGCACGAGGGATTCCTGCTTAGGAATTATTCTCCTTCTTGAGAGGCCTCTTGAAGGATTGCACTTCATTTCTCTGTTATGGTCTCGTGATTTGGCTGATTGGCAATCCAAATGACAATGTAACATCAAACCAATCTTGAGAGCCCAAGGACCTAGCCTTCCTGGACTTAGAGAGGGCTCTCTCTATTTGTGTAAGGGATATCTATGTGTTTGACTACTGTGTTCTTGATTTTAGGCTAGTTATGAAGTAGGTTTTTGGTTTTGGTTTTTAGGTTGTGAGGGATGAACTTATCAAAGACTAAGATAGGTAAAAAAGTGTCAGATCAACTGGGCTATGGGGTTGAAAAGGTCAAGAAATATTTCAGGTGGTGATACAAGGTTGTTGAAGGGTCAATTTGATTCGAGGTAAAATGGATCTTTGGGTAAAATATAGTGAGATAGACATTAAATTTGTGAAGAACAAAGGATTTCAAACATAACTAGTTTAATAGCCGACATAAACATGGTAGGGCTAACCATTAATCATGCGAAATGTAACTCTAAACTGATCAATGCATATAAATAAACATTCAAGCCATGCATAGAGATATATGACTCTTTAACTTTGCGAAATGGCTATCAGACTTTGGGGAAATACAACTAAGACAAACAAAAAACTCAAATCACTATGAAGGAACGCCTAAACATAGTATACCAAGCTATTGGGCACTTTGATGCAAGATTTCATAGTTTTAGGCAAAGGGAAAGATCAATACAAGACCTCCTTGGTTCAACAAATGACAATCTAATCAATCAAAGAGAGGTTTCAGAGGTGGAGCTATGACTAGCCATGAGTAAGCAGGGCATACTGTGAATCATACTTAGCATGCATAAAACCATAAAAGAAACAAGAAAACAATATTCTTAAGTTATTAAAGAGAAATAAAGGATTCTTTAATGTGACTAGGAATGAATAAAACATGGAAGCTATAAAGAAACAGGAAATTTGAGGTGCCTCCAAGGGCATGTCTCAAATCTGTTCTCTACTGTCTTATAGCAAGAAAGAACATGGAATTATGAATGAAAACTAAGAAACAAAATAGAGAGAGAGACACTATACCATTCTACTAAGTCATGGAATCCAACAACAATCCTCTTTCATCATCCAAAAACATCCAAGAAACTATCCAAAAGCATGAGACAAGTGTTTCTTCCAAGCTTGTATGACCATATATTGCTTCTATTCATCAAGTTCAGCCTTGTTTACAATGAAAGCCTTTGGAATATATAGGCCAACATGAGGGAAAACCTCCTAGTTCAACTTGCAATCTCATTGGCCTATCCAAAATATCTGATTTTGTCCTTGAGGCTTTACAAAGCCCAAGGCACAAAATATCTAATAAAATATCTCAAAAATGCTAAAAAAGGAAAATAAATTGATTTTTCCTAACTAACCATGCATAAAGGTAGCTAAACGCACATGAGGAAAAGTCACTTTTGAAAAGTGCATTTTTTACAAAAATACTTAAGAAATACATCGGCAGAAAGTCCCATGACTTGCCGACAACTTTTGGAGGCCTTCCCGATGTCAAAACGAGGCCCATGATGGCTTGTTGGAAAGCTCTGAATGTTTATTTTCTGAAAATGTTTAGTTTGTTCCAAACTGGCCATTGGAAGTACTCCAAAAATATACCTGAGTGTAAAAAACCAAAAAATAGGCCTTGCTGATAAACGGGGCAGAGTGTAGAGAAAGCGAGTGTTTTTCGCCATTTTGGGGGAGAAAATGATCTTCAATTGATCTGAAAATTGCTAAATATATGCCCCTGAAATTATGGCATCTAATGATACCATTTTCATCCTTTGAGGATGCCCCAAACTGAAATGGCGATGCCCATGAGGTTTAGCCAAAAACCCAAAAATGACAAAAAACCAAAATTTGTCGAATTTCGCCCAATTTTGGCGAGCATGACCCTCAAGGATTTTCAGAAACATGATGTGAAGCTGAGGCCAAAATTTGGAGCTTTGAGGTGTATTTCCCCAATTTTGGTGCCGGGCGCTTCCTTTTAGCCTCCTTGAGTTTTTCCTGAGTGGCCTTCAATTTCCGCTGGGAAAACTGATTAAGTTTCTTATAATGCCTGGTCATCCTCCGTAGAAGGTCCAAGTCTCTATTTTCCTTCTCCAACTTATTCTCCAAGTGATAATTAACCCTCTCAAGCCATGCTTCTCGATTTTTCTTTATCTCTTGTGCGAACAATGTAGTGAGAGGGGTAGATTGGAGAAGGGCAGCTTCTTCTTCCTTTTATTTCTCAAGGGCTCTTTTGAGCCCCATGGTTCTTGGCATCTTTCTCCTGGGCTGATCTTCATCTTCGTTTTCGTCGAACTCACCCATGATTTCTTCAAATCACACTTGTGCTTTAGAGGCCTCTTTTTTGTATTTTACGGCCTGTGTCTCATATACAGCCATATGGACACTCATCTGTTTGTTTTGAATTTTCAAAAAGTGATTGAAGTTTCTAGCCCTCTCAAGATCAGTCCTCAAAGCACCAATTTTGTTTTCTCTATTGATCAAGAGAGTTTCAAGGATTCAGACTTCATTGTCGCTATCATCACTTTGAATTTGAATTATGTCGAAGTCTCTCTCCTTTTCATGGCTGCTTTTTCCTTTCTCCTTTCCTTTGCTTTGGGTGACTCTTTTAGTCTTCCCCCTATTGGGAAATATGAGAATGGGCTTCTTGGGCAATTTTCCCTTGCTTTGGAGGGCCTTAGTAACATTTGGAGTTACAACTCTAGGCACCCTTTTCCTTGATGTCTAGGGCATGGCCACTTTCAGAGAAGAGAGCATGGCCCCTTGCCTAGGAGAGGTAGCTAGCACATGCTCCATTGGCTCTTTACCCTTGCTACTTTGCTCATCATTCTTGCCACTATCTTGGATTTCTTCATGCATGCCTTGACTGTCCTTTTGCATTTCTTTTTTAGGGTTGTCCCCCTCACTTTGTTGCACCTCTTCATCATGTTGTTGCTCTTTTTCATGAGGCTGTTTTTCATCATCTTGTGGCTACCTCTTTTCATTGTGTTCTTCTTCCTCTTGTTTCCCTGTTTCATCATGATGTTGCTCATCATCATATTCCTCATCATCCCCTTGCTGCCCTGTTTCATCATGATGCTGCTCATCATCATCTTCTTCCTCATCATGCCCTTCTTCCCCTTGTTGCTCTGCCTCACCGTGTTCTTCTTCCCCTTGCTGCCCTATTTCACTGTGTTCTTCTTCCCCTTGCTGCTCTGTTTCATCATGATGTTGCTCATCATCATATTCCTCCTCTTGCTCATGCTCTTCTTCCTCATCATGCTCTTTTTCTTGTTCAATGGGAAACTTGATCTTCTTGGGAATAGGCTTTCTTGAAGAAGGCGAACGATGGTGAGTGGAAGGTGAAGGAGATGTATG